>BLKR01000059.1:217500-779114 GCA_011170035.1 Teleogryllus occipitalis
AAGGTAACTAGCTTACTAGAGTTTGCGAGCACTGTGTCCAGAGCAACTGTCACGAGAATCAAAAGTAAGGGTTGTCCAAATTTCTCCAGGATATGGAAGCCTCACTGGATACCCGGAGGATGACAGATTTTTACAGAAGTCAGTTGACAGTTAATTCCGAAATAGCGATATTAATTCCCAATTCATCAACAAAAGCAAATAAATGATCCATTTAGGTGAAATACACCTTTCTAATTGTTAATTGAGTGTAACTTAAAACAATTTACTTCCCTAGGAATGTCATTCCGTTCTTGTGTTTAATGAAGTGTGCAAAAATTGTATTAACTTCCTAGGTTCTGGTTAGGAGGTTTAAAGAAGGTCATGTACACGTTTTTGATAGAAACAAGTAGTTTTTGCGTAATTTGTGCATAAAATGAATGTATTTTATAAAAACATTTTCTCAAAAACCGCTCCAAATCATATCTTTAAATTTTTTCCACGGGTAAAACAAGGAAGGCTTAAAAGAATGTCGCAAGTCTCATTTCCGTTGAACTATGAATTTTCCAAAATTGTAAACTCAGAAAGAATGCGAAAAATTGAGTGCTTTTGTAACCCAACTAGTTTTGTGCGTAATAATGGTGTAAAATAATTAATGTCTATAAATTAAAACAAATTCTCTTATGGGCGCAGATATCTTTTAAAAGATATGCTGATTAAGAAGCCATGTTAAAGAGGTGATTTTTTAGAACAGATTTTGTTTAATGCAAAAGTCATTGCCTTCAATTCTGTGATTTTTAAATGTGAAAATTTTGCCTTTTTCGAAAATGCAGTTTGCGGGAAATGAGACTAGAACCATTTTTTCCTTGGATACATACGAGAAGAAAATTTAAACAAAAAAATTGGAGCTGTTTTTAAAAAAAGTTTTTTAAAATTAAAAATTTTAAATATTTAATTTTTTTATTTTTTGACGCAAAATTATGCAAAACCTGCACATATTCTCGCATATTTGTATTTTACTTTATTTCAAGATCTGTATTTCAACAACATATTTCATTAAGGAAAATATCTTTATCTTCAATTATGTAGTTATTGGAAGACGCCAAAAACAATTTTGAACTTTCGAAATTTTCGAAAAATTAGAGATTTCAAAGAAAATGGGGCTTGCATTATTCTTTTAGGCGTCCTTACTCTATTTGAGGACAAAGTTTAATAAATAAATTTGAAGTCTTAGATAAGAGGCATCGAGATCGTTTAGATAGATGGAGAAATATTAATTTTGGAGAACATTTTGGTTTAAGCGCTAGTGTTGACCACTGTCGGACAGGCAGAGACAGCCGTTGCCGTTAATCGACTTTTCAGTATCAAGAGCCCACAATACATGGATTCTGACAACACACTCTGCTAGAGGAAGTAAATTACCACATGTAGGAACAGGCGTGTAAGGATAGTTTGCCAATTAATTCTTATTGGCGCTTCCAGAAGTGGCTTAATCCTTTGAGTGATATCCAGTACTTAGTATCACTCGTGAGAAGTATCTCCTGAGATTTTCGCCTTAAAATGGCGTCACTGTCACGAAGGTTACAAATTACTGCCAATCGGTGAACATTTGTATTGCCTTTGTTATGGAGGTGTAAAAATATAATCTAAAAATATTGATAAGCTTAAGAATGTCGCAGAATATTATGCGCAACATATAAGGTGGCGTAAACGTGAGATGGAATAAATTAGTCCTGAAACACATTTATAACTGTTTATTCTTTATATTAAATTTATATTGTAATATGTTTTGTGGTAAATACCTCCTCGATCCGTAATTAATACTCATTATGGATTACCACAATATATGCTGGCACCACAAAATTTATTATCTACAAGGTTTCTTCTAGCTAATGTGGTCGTATTTTTAACTAGATTTCACGTTGCTTCTGTTCTGTTGTTTGATTTCACAATATTCTGGCCGTGTTTCATGATTTTAGCCTGTCTTATGATTTTTAACAATGATTTATTTTGGAAGTAGAGATGCAAATCATGAGATACATTATAATGCATATATACAAAATAAAGAAATCGTTGGGTTCTAATGCCTCATATTATCCAAGAATTGCCTTTTCTTAAAATGTTTAATACTTTTTTTAAGAGGAAGGGAAAATCTCTATTTTCAATATTTTAGTTGCAGGAAGATGCCGAAAAAAATTGAACTTTTGCAATTTTGGGAAAGTTAGCGATGTCAACGAAAATGAAACCTGCACCATTCTCTTAAACGTCCTTTATATTATCAGAGAACAAAATTTATTGAAAAAATTTGGAGCCACAATATTGAAAATTTTGGAAATGGCCCAGGGACTTCATGTAAAGAACTCCCCAAAATTAAAATATCGGTTTCAAATTAGAGGAACTACAACATTAGCCAGATCAATTGGGAAATATCAATTTTGGAGAAAATCGACTGAACGGTTTAGGCGCTAGCGTTGACCAAAGGACGGACACACAGACGTTTTGCCGTTAACAGATTTCTCCAGTGCCGTATTAACGGATGGGACAGGAAGGCCCGGCCCCAAGGATCCCATTTTTTAAGGGCCTCAGGTATTTCTTAAAAAATATTTAATACTAATTTTTCAAGAAATTAAAATTAAAAAACCTAGAAAAGATGATGTATGATTAAACTATACACAAGAAAATTAGCACACCGGAGTGATGTGGCACGCATCATTGGATACTATTTCTAAAATGGAATGTTGCTGGTTGATGCGAAAATGTCACTCAGTGATGAGAAGTTTCCTTTTTTTAGAATACTTGCCTTTAAATACTTAAATATTTTGACTACATTAATTTTTTTAATTGATACGATTTTCTTTCGAGGGGAATCGATGAAAGTAAGAATGGGAGGCCCCCAAATTAATCTGGGTCCAAGGTCCCCCAACCCTGTTAAAACAGTCCTCGATTTCTCAGTATCAAGGACCCACAAAACATAAATTCTGACTACATGACGTGATAGAGGAAGTAATTAACTATATGTGCGAATAATATTTATCTACTTTTTCCCTACCAGGTCCCGGTAATAAGAGTTTTTGTGTCGGAAATTCGCCGTTTTCCGGTGCACTTTTACAATACTTTCTCTTCATACGTACATAAGGGCGAGAAAGTAAATGTGGCAAGGGAAAGTGGGATAAGGAGGCAATGAATGCAGATGTTTCTGAACTGAGAGATAACTACTCAAGTGTCAGCGCGTCGTGAACTGACTTTTTTTTTCCTAGGGCTTGTATCCAGCCGACAGCCGGTTGCCCTTTACGTCCCGAAGGGACGCATATTCGACCATACACTAGACAAACACTTGCGGGCTCCTCTGATCTGGGGTCAGCAGAACGCGAGGCCCTCCGCGACAACACACACAAAGTCAAGGGACAAACAGCCATGCCCAAGGCGGGACTCGAACCCGCGACCCTTCGGACCGAAGCGCTGGGTCGGTACTCACTCTTAGACACCTCGGCCATCCAGGTCGGCGTGAACTGACTTTCTCATCAATTAATGAGACTGCACTAGGAGAGACTCCTTGTGGTGGCACACGCGATGACTTGGATGATGATGTATTGGATGTTTACCGACGAGACTGCATCATTTGTGGGGGGAACAAAATGATGGTACCAGTTTTACAGGAGGAAATGTTGGGGTCATGCTGAATATTCGGGATGAGGTGATCAAGGCGAACACAGACCCTGGAGGAGCGATTTTTCTATGTGAATTCTATATCTAATTGTTTCAAGTGTTGGTGGCTAAAGCCTACCTTAGGACTTAACTACAGCTAGACTACTGTAATTTGTTATTTAGTAAGTGATTTTCTTACTCAGTTTTTTAAATAAAGTATTATATACCTTGATTAATATGTTGTCTCCATTCGTCATCTTACCCACTCCCCTCCATTTTCTTACCCCTTGGCTGGCGTAAGACGACGAAAATGTCTTTTTTAAAATATTTTTTTCAATCATTAAAACCGGAAGACCGCTTTTCATTTTTTCTGTAATTAAGGTAAGTGTTGATAAACGTTCTCATGTAAAATTTCAGTTTTGTAAACATCCCCAACTCTAGAAAAACTATTTAAAGCTTAAGTTCATCTTACCCTCCCATACCGTACATTTACTGTAATATCTAACTGAAGAAATTAATTCAATTTAGATAATGCTCTTTCTCGCAAGATTCAACGAGAAAATCAATGTTAAATCTCGGAATACAACAATGGATTCAAGAGTGATACTTTGTTTAGAGTTATCTAGTTTTTTCTACGAACGTGATATAACTTACACGTATAGCTCAGGAAGTCTGTAGATGCAAAGTAAGATAATTTTAAGCATAGGAAGCCGTACAATAGATATTTCAGAAACATTCTCAAGTAAATACATATTTAATTCCGTCAATTTCTGTGGTCCGTATTGTCCTTGTTATCACCGCCACCGCCCCACTCCCACTTCTATCTCCTGAATCTGAATCCTTTAGTCGGTGTTATGATTCTAAATTGTGGCAATTAACACTGGCAAATACCTCAAGAAAGGCTGGACCAATTTTAATTATCTCTGATTTATTGGATTCATCTCCGCCCCGAATAACATAATAACTAATAAAATATGGAAAACATTAACTAGATGGCTCTGTAGAACAAAACTAAATTTTTATGTCAAATGCAACCCGCAACACACGGCAGAATTTCTTAAAAATTTCTATCGTTAAATAACTCCTAAACGATGAGTCCTAGGGCATTAAAAACTAAAAGTTTGAGTCCAATGATCTCAAAGGAACATTTCTCACAGAGTAATCTTTATATCTTCTTGAATTACATTTTTGCTGGTTTGGCGCTTATAGATATTACCCGATTTGCTCAAAGATGTGCAGAATTTGCAACTAAATGTGAACAAGAGGGACAGAGAGACAAAAACAGAGTGAGATTGGGAGAGACGGAGATAGAGAGACGGAGTGAAAGGGAGAGGGAAGGAGAAAGAGGGAGATGAAGGGCAAACGACTACCGGGTTTCGCTAGTTAACTAATAATTTATCGTGTAATTTCCGTCCCACAGCGGATCGAATTTAATTTATGTACGTGGCGGCGTCACATCAAGCCGACTAAAGTCTGATTTCTCAACGAAAATACGAGGCAATAAATTCGAAATTGCGGGCAATTCTTTAGCAATAAATTAATAGACTGTGTCTATTCGGGAGCTGATGACAAGCTACTCCAGCTGAAGGTTTTATATTCGTGCCAGTCGCTAGTCAAAGACTCGATCATTAATCCACCTACAGATTATAAATATAGCTGATTATAAACGTGAACGGACCATTTAAATAATTATTTGTAAGTAGTTAAAAGAGAAGTATTGAATAGTTGCTCCAGAAAAACAATATTCGCTAATAAATTCAGTCTCTCACATGATTTTTCGTTTCAATTTCGGCGCCCGTACTTTTCTTTCTGCGATGAATATTAGTCCACACTGTTTACAATGAAAGTGAATATCGTCAAATAGTATGTGGTTGTGTATTGTACAAAATTTTAAGATAGGGTGGTTTTATCTCGCACCCCAAGAGAAACAGTGCTGACAACAGCATGATTTGCACAGCGGAACTCCGAGGCCGAGAGACAGTACTAACGGTTGCGATGATTTTCGTAGCAGTTTTTGTCCATTACTCCTCGGAATGCCTGGTGAGGTATGTTACAATTAATATTATCTGATTCCTAAAAAAAATACTACTTATTGAATAAACGAAAAAAGTACTTTCATCGTATAACGTCTTCAATAACGCAAAAAAACTATTCCCGCGAAATTGTTTCCCTAAGAGCCTGTACTATTTTAAACTTATTTAATTAAAAAATTACCTTCGCGGCGTAAGTGCCATTTTTGTTCTTGCCATCTTGAAGAACAGAGATTTTGCTTTCATTTAAAGTACTTTTTGGGGGTGCTTCACAATGGTCGATCTAATGAACAGACTACCTTAACGCAGCTAATTGTTGCTGTGCAGTCGTCTTACTTATCCTCATTTTTCGCTTCAAATTCATCCGTATAGACACATCTCTCACAATTGTCTTGCTGTTTAATATTTTTTATCATTTTATCATTTTTTATTATTTACAAAAATGTTATCTGCTCCAAAAGTTCCATAACATTTAACACGTCCATTATTAAAATATTTTGCCTTGTTTCGCGTAGCATTTTTGTTTCATTTCGCGGACAGTCGCTCGTTACCACTTGTCTGTTCTCTCACCATTTGAAGAGCGATGAGATTCTCGCACCATTTGACTCTGGCCATTTGAAGAGCGATGAGATGACACCGGACGATTGGCCAGTTGGTGGTCTAGCGGACGGTTCCTACCAGTGGTTGTTAGAACCTCTGGGGCTATGCCAATATCCACAGTCAGTGCCCTCAAGACGTTGGGAATCATGTTTCGAGGCGATCTACTGACTATCTCGTTTATTGCTCTCAGAAGCTCTATTAAGCTCTACACAAAATCCATAAATTATGATGGAGCAATTTAACATTGCTGGTAATAAAGGCAGAAAAGGAACTTCCCGTGAAGAAGTCTAGGGAACCCAGGGGATCCCAAAATGCCTAGGATTTACTTAGTTACCACGTCTTTAAGTGAGAAGTGTGTACTATTTAATGTAGCATTTTTTTGTTTTAGAATTTCTGTGTTAAAGACCTGTGCGCCTGCCATTATACACCCGTTAACTCACATATTTAATGCACCAGAACGTTTCCAGATATTTTCAAAACGGCTAAGATTAAGCCGCTCTTCAATAAAGGCAACAAAAATGAAATTCAAAATTATCGGCCTATTTGTCTTCTGTCAGTTTTTTCAAAAATATTAGAGAGACTTTTTTTACGTACGAATGGAAACCTTTCTCAGTAAACACGATGCGCTTTCAGATTGCCAACATGGATTTAGAAAGTCAAAATCTACGGATTCAGCCATATTTTCTTTTCTTAAAGTTGTCGTCTCATCATTGGATCAAAACGAGGCACCTTTTGGTTTATTTTTAGATCTCTCAAAAGCTTTTGACGTCATTGATCATAACATTTTACTTTCAAAATTACCTTCTTATGGAATCCGTGGTATTGCGCTAGATTGGTTATGTTCGTACCTTAAACAACGATCTCAGAGAGTGGAAATACCTTACTGGATTGATGGAACATTACGTACACACCTTTCCGACTCTTTGCCCATTGCACGTGGAGTTCCTCAAGGATCGATTTTAGGCCCTATTCTGTTCCTACTTTACGTAAACGATATGCCCTCGACGATTCGAAACGGAAGTACGGTTCTCTTTGCGGATGATACGAACATCCTTTGCAATAAAGAAACCGTAAATAGTACTATATCAGATGTTTCAAATTGGTTCCGAAATAACAAATTAATAGTAAACGAAAAGAAAACGGTTTTAATGCAGTTTTCCATTTCAAATAAACAATTCTGTGCTCCATTGAAAATCAACGCTGTACCATTGACTGATGTTAAGGCGACAAAATTTTTAGGTCTCTCAATTCAGTCAAACCTCAAATGACACGTCCATTTAAACGAATTGAACACAAAATTAAGTTAATTATGCTACACTTTCAGAATTCTTTCAAATTCAGTCAGCCATCATACTACTCGTTGTGTATATTTCGCGAATGTTCATTCCCGCCTGAGATATGGCATAATATTCTGGGGAAATACACAATTGCCTTGTCTGTTGATTTACGAATTAGTGGTTTTTGTCAAAAATGACTTGCTTAAGAGCGGAAATATATTTTCAGAAAACGCGATGTCAATTACTATAATACTCGACGTAGAAATCATATTCATTAGGTGACAGTATCAACAGCTCATTACAAAAAAATCACATACATGTACATTATTTTACAACACTTTGCCAGATGACATTAAACGATTAAATTCAATAGAAAATTTAAAATCCCAAGTGAAATCATTTCTGCTGCATAACTGTTTCTATACACTTAGAGACTATGCTGAGCATCACAAGGAAAGTAACATTAATTTTTACAGTGATATTTAATGCATAATTTACCATTGGACTGTATAAATGTAAACAACATGTAATAATTGTAGGAAGTGGTGCAGCGTTTACGACATTTGTATCGATATTGAATTGAGGCATTGTTCTGTCGTACATATTTATTTGTGCAAAAAGCTTTTTCGGCCGCATTGCGGCCATCTTCAGTGCTACAATGAAATAATAAAATAATAATAATAACATTAATATACCAAATTACATTTAAGAGTCAAATATAAGATATATTGAATATAATTAGAATTTAAGAGACATAGCATTGTAGAAAATGAATATATAAACATAATTTTGATGAAGAGTACTAGTAACAGAAGAAATATTTTGAAGTGGAGAAAATGAATGAAATAAAATAAAATAAAAATATTGTGGGGAATTGGTAAGTAAAACAATAAGTAAATAAATTTACATAAATTAAGGAGAGCAAACTGACATACCAATTCTGAGGTGGCTGGGGGCCTCGGTCCAAGAAGACAGCGAGGGTGCAGGGCATTGCCCGCTATTTAAAGACAGCTTTCAATGGAGAGGGGGGGGCGCAGGGTTTTTCTGAGAAATGGCCATTAGGGAAAGGCCCGGCCGGGTGGCGGAAAAGTGGTAGCGTGGGAAGCGGCGAGTCTCAAGAGGGGTGAGAGAGAAGGAATCTGTTCATTTAAAATAGTGTGTTGGGGATTGTTCAATAAATTATAGATGTGAATAGCTTCTAATTTTAGTCTATGGTTGTATCTTCTTTCTATCTCCAAAATTTTGATGTCACAATCTGTATTAAATGTGTGTTCTTGTTCTAAGAGATGGCTGGCAAAGTGTGATTGTGTTGTTTTGTGTGTAAGAGCGTGTATGTGTTCTTTGATTCTTTGTTTAAAGGATCTTCCGGTCTGGCCAATGTATTGTGCATTGCAACTGCCACAGGAAATGGAATATACTCCACATGATAGAGACTGGGGGATAGGATCTTTGTTGTGTGAAAATGTGTTCTGGAGATTGTTTGGTGTGCTGTATGTGACGTGTATGTCAAATTGTCTGAGTTTTTTGGCAATGTTTAGTGATAGTGTTCCAAGGAAGGGGATGGTGTATCTGTTGTGTTTCTGTCTTGTGTTTGTCGGAGTGAGAGATGTTAAGTTGTTTGTGTAGCGAGAGATAGTTTTCTTTTTGATAAGATTATCAATTAAAGAACTACTGTAACCATTGTTGATAGCTATTTGTTTTATGTTATAGATTTCTTTTCTGATGTTCTGAGGGGAGAGAGGAATCGAGAATAATCTGTGAACCATACTGTGGAAAGCTGCGTGTTTATGAGAAGGTGGATGTTGTGATGTGTTATGAATGACTGTGTCGGTGTGTGTCGGTTTCCTGTATATGTCAAAAACATGCCTGTCCTTCAGTAAAGTGATGGACAAGTCTAGAAAGTTAAGAGTTCTATTCTCATTTTCTTTTTCCACAGTGAATTGTATGTTGGAATGTATAGAATTTAGGAAGTCCGTAAAGTTTTTCAATTGTCTATAAGTGCCGGTCCAAAGTACTATGATGTCATCAACGTATCTATACCAATAAATCACATTTGTTAGGTGAGGGTGTCCAGAATTAAAAATTTGTTTTTCCAAGTTGTCCATAAATATATCTGCTAATAGTGGTGAAAGTGGGGATCCCATAGGTAGACCAGAATTTTGAGTGAAGAATTTATTGTCAAATTTGAAGTAATTTATGTCCAAACAGAGAGAAATCAGGTTGTACAGTTCGTTTTTTATAGGTATTGGGCTCAAAGAGTTGTCAAGGATGTCTGTTTATTATTACTATTATTATTATTTTATTATTTCATTGTAGCACTGAAGATGGCCGCAATGCGGCCGAAAAGCTTTTTGCAAAATATATGTACGACAGAACAATGCCTCAATTCAATAACATGTAACAAGTATTGTACTGCAGCCTCCGGATCAATGACCCCCATCTCGATCAGGTTTTTCGTCCAGTTTCCCTGATCCATTAAGCAAATGCTGAGATGGCCCCTTGTTTTGCTTCTGGTCATAAATGTAACTTCATTATATGTGCACGTTTTCTAGAATTCAGTGGGAAATTTAATTATTCAAGTTATCGTTTCCATGTTGTTGTGATAGGAAATATTATTCCATGACGAAGGACATGATGGATAAGAGCCCAAAATTTATTGCTGATTTATCCTTGGAAATAGATTTTATTACATCGGAGAGGTTTTTTTTCCTCCCTGTATTCAAAATTCAAGTAGTATTTTTGGCTTAGTGTAGGGATCACAGAATTTTGAAAACGTGCACAGTATTCACTTTTCCCCATAGCACGTCATACACAGTTTTTAACTGTTTCTGACATTAAATAAATAAATAAATAGCATATAGAAAATTGTGTTATCTGAATCCGTTTCCTGAGTCCTTTCTATAAAAAGATCTAGTGCAAATCGTCTTGTTTGCCTCTGTCGTGCCATATTCCATCTTGGAGATACTACCCTCAGATGCCATATTAGAAAAAACCACGTATACTTTGGGATTTCGAAGTTTCTGTACAATTTTTGGGAGAGAATCGGTGGAAACGCAGTTTGTGATACAATTCGTTCACGCGCGCTATTTAGAGAATGAGTAACTTGCGGCGCTGCCACAGTGTGGGCGGCCGACGCACTTTCTCGAGGACAGTGACGCTTTGCCACGCAGTTCCAAGTTGAGGATGAGGCTCGGGCTCACGGCTCTCGCGTTAACATGAAACATCCTTGAGTCTGTCCATCTCATAATTACCAATGCGTTTTATTCGAATACACCTTACTCTCCTTCAAACCTGACGTACATCCCGTGATATTTACAGCGTAGTGAATCCTTTTCTAAACGTCTGTAAGAATTCTAATTGTTGGATTGATTGATTGATTTTTTCATGTTTCCGGACGCGTCAACTGCTTTGGTCATTAGTCCCGTTAGTGTGCTGCATGTTTTTTTTCTCGGAAGATGGCGCTGATCTTCCCCGCTGGATGGCAAGATCCGGCGCCGACCTACCGTCGGCTGCTCTAATTGTTGGAGATAAAATATTTTATCTTTTATCCTTTACTTATCTTTCATCATTTATTACCATGTTGAACATCCTTCCCGTTCCCGTGGTGTTGCGAACGCCTGCCTGAGATGTCCGTCCTTCAACTTCCTTCGCGTCCCCGTCCGCGGTGGCTAAGAGCGCGCTGTGGCTGGGCAGGCCCGCGAGCGCAGCAACGCCCGTCTGTGGCCCGTGCTGCGGCTGCTGAGCCAGCTGCGCCGGCCGGGCCAGAGGGCGTGCTTGGCGCGTCCCTTCGCGCTCTCCACGCTGCTCGAGGGCTGCGACACCGACTCCTTCTACGCCTACCGCGGCTCGCTCACCACGCCGCCCTGCTCCGAGGCCGTCGTGTGGCTGGTGTTCCCGGACCCCATCTACATCTCCTACAACCAGGTACGTTCGACATTAAATGCACAGTTCCTTTTAAATTGATTGAATTGTTAGTGATTCCGGGCGCGTCAGCTACTGAGATCATTAGTCCCTTAAGTGTAGTGCATGTTTTTCGTCGAGAGGTGGCGGTGATCTTCCCCCGCTGGATGGCGAGATCCGGCGCCCACCTACCGCCGACTAGCGAGGTTTTCCTCAACCAGGTATCTCCCACCAGCGGGGCACCGCCCCAGCCGGGACAAGTTCAAGTCCCCGACCGGTCTCCCGTCATGTGTGGTAGAGTAGTGCATGTTAGTGTAAGTGTGTGTGTGTGTGTAAATGGTGAGGATAGAGCAAGGAAGAGGAAGGAAAGATCGCGCGCTGTCCCAGGCCCGTTTGTTAAGGTACTGCTCCGGCATTCGCCTGGTGTTGATCGGAGAAATCACGGAAAACTTCCGATCAGAGCAGCCGGCCGCTAGAATTCTCCTCCAGACAGGGACTGAATTCGACCGAGCTGAAAAGCTAGTGTCGAAAATCCTGCCGCCGTTTCTTTTAGAAATGTGGCGACTTTCAGCCAACGGATTGGGGTCTATGAACCAATCATAGAAGGCTTACCCATGCAAAATTATTAAGTACTGATTATCTTATTCTATAAGATAATAATTTTATTTCGTACTATTAGTAGATCGCATTTTGTCGTTACATCCCTCAAAAGTGTGGGAAATGGTTCTTTACCACACTGACATTACTTTATGCACTAAATTAGGACGAATAGGGGGTCGGGCAGGTGGACGAGTAGAGAAGATGGGCAGGGTGGAGGGCACTTCACTCAAATGCAATTGATATTCAATCATTTGATCGCACGCTATGAAAGTAGCGTGACCGCGCGAGAGCTCTCCCGTATAGAAACCCAACCCCCCTGTCCGTTTGAAGGGAAAATTATGTTAGCGAAACATATCTATGTGTATACAACATTATAAACCTAACTTTTAATTTACTTGAACAATATAAGTGTGCTTGTGACCACCCTCGCCACAAAGTGAGGTACTCAGAAGAGTCGAACTCCCTAAAACGTAACAGAAGGTTCATAGATATTCCATTTTGCAGATGGCGTCATGAAGAACAACCCGGAGCCTTCGGTTTGATTGATTTATTCATGTTTCCGGGCGCGTCAACTGCTATGGTCATTAGTCCCGTTAGTGTAGTGCATGTTTTTTTCTCGGGAGATGGCGGTGATCTTCCCCCGCTGGATGGCGAGATTCGGCGCCGACCTACCGTCGGCTAGTGGGGTTACCCCCTAACCAGGACTCTCCCACCAGCGGGGCACCGCCCCAGCCGAGACAAACTCTAAGCTCCCAACCGGTCTCCCGAATACGTGGTAGTGCAGTGCGTGTTAGTGTAAGGGTGTGTAACGGGCCAGGATAGGACAAGGAAGAGGAAGGACAGATCGCGCGCGGTCCGTGGCCCGTTTGGTAGGGTACTGCTCCGGCATTCGCCTGGTGTTGATCGGAGAAACCACGGAAAACTACCGATCAGAGCAGCCGGACGCTAGAGCAGCCGGCCGCCAGAACTCTCCAGACAGCGACTGAATTTGACCGAGATGAAAAGCTAGTGTTGAAAATCGCCATCAGGACTCGAACCTAGGACCTCCCGGTCAGAGGTGCTGCAGTGACATCAGTTGATGCACTGAGCTACCGCCCCCGGTCCGGAGCCTTCGGTCTCGAAATTCACGTTTTAAGGCCGTATGACGCGTAGCTTTCGACTTATAGTCAATCCGTGTCAGGAAACAAAGCGTGCCATCTGCGGCGGATTGCATCGGACTTACTTGATTTTGATACGTATTTTCTATTTAACGCTTAATATTTATAAAGTGGAAGTGCAATTGATGCCTCTCCTTCTAATTCTCTTGCACCAAATTTTTCAAAATTGGTTGGGTATGGAAGCTACAAAAGACATCTATACTATAGAACTAATAATACACAATGATCGTTCCGATGGTGATGATACTGAGAGATGGAAAAATCAAATTGGATGCAAATACTCAAATTACCTTCATTCATAACACAGGCACACAGAAAAAAGTCGTCAGACCCAAAGACTTGACACATGTTTCTCCGTGTATGTCGATGCGCTGAATCCGAATCTGAAGCCAGAATTACGCCGCCACCCTCCAGTTATTTTAATAGCGAAAAACACCGTGAAATTGCAGATTGTAAATTTCAGTGTTTTTTTTTTTTTTTAATTAAAAAACTGGAGAATGATGGAGAAATTCGGGCATCAGTTTCGGATTCAGCGCATCGACATATACAGAGAAACATGTGTCAAGTCTTCGGGTCTGACAACTTCTTAGTTTAGTTAGCTTAGTAGCTGTTGTTATATGAAGTACAACTACATGTTAAAAAATGTGTTTTTAGAAGTAACTGTACATTTGGGTCAAAAGCGGCCAAGGAGTATTTTGTTTGTTAATTCATTAAGAACTCGTTGGTGACAAGTTAATGCGGGTGACAGGACTTGCTCTGTATATTAAGAAAATTAGCAATTTATTTTTAAGATTTCAAACATTGTATTTCTCTACAGATGAAAAGATTTCGACGACTGCAATCGGATGAAGACATTCGACTCCTGAAGAACTACAGGTTACCTCAGCCACTAAATAACAGAATTGTATACAGGAGAGACCCATGGAAATACAATGCAGATGGCAGCAATACAACGCAAGTAAATTTCCTTAAATGGGTGAACTGACACTCCATATACTCTATAATATTGTTAAGTGAATTGCATTCTAATTTAATGATCAGATGCTATTTCTAAAATCAGAAAATTAGTGAAGTAATATTTTTCTGCAAGAATTCTTTCGGTTAGACTGCAAGTATTTCTCGCCGAATCTGGAATTGATATTGGATGATCAATGAACTAATAACAATAATTATTATTATAAACTATTAATACAATTTCACGAGAGAAAGTTTCCATGTCATTACGACGAACATTTTATGTGTCCAAAATAACTTATTTTAATTTTTGTTGGAATAAATTACTTAGAAATTATAATTTTTTCTTATATTCCTCTTTATCTTTTTTTTGTATCATTGTCTAAAAAATTACATAATTTACATGAAAATCCATATTTCCGAATTTATAGGTACTACCTAAATTACTGAAAAAGAGAGTAACTGTTACTAGTAATGTGACGCAAAAGCAATCTTGAATACAGAATTTTTATGACGCAGTTCACACGGAGAATCATTTAAGAATACGAGTAACGATCATGTCATTTCTTCATGCCTATATAATCTTTGAGTAACTGCGAGTGTGCGTATGTGGGGATCCGTAACTCGCAGTTAGACCACTTCCCCTCCACCACTCGAGATTTATGAGGTGATATTCGACGCGTCCCTCTCTTCTGTTGGGGGGACTGATAATTTGTTTTCGGCTCCGGCCAGAAGATTCAAAGAAATTTCCAAATTACATGTTTTGGCACTGCGATCTTAGTATGCCGGGAATTCACCAACACCACTTAAATAGATCTGTGTAAGTAGGATTGATTAAACCCCAGTACCCACAGGCAATTTTCGCTTCATGAAGCCATAATTTTCTTCCATGAGGATGACAACACAGATTGTTTTCGCCTCAAGGTGAAGAAGTGAATCCAGCAGCAGATTTTATTTTATTTCATTTTCATCCGTATTTCCGGATTTGAAAATATAGGAAAAATCTCTATTTTCATATTTGTAGTTATAGGAAGACGCCGAAAAAATTCAAATTTTGAATTTTTTTGAATATTGACAGTTAACATTGAAAATCGGACCTTTACCACCTTTATAAGTGTTTTTACTTTATTTTTACTAGAAAAGAAACAATTGAAGCCGTTTATGATCAAATTTTGAAGATGTCCGGGGGCATTCATGTTAAGTAACCCCCAAATTTTGAAGAAAGGTTTTCAAAATCGCAACGCCTCGAGTTGAGCCAGATCGACTGAGCCATATCCACTTTGTAAAAAACCTACATATGGTTTAGGCGCTAGTGGTGTTCACAGACGGACGATGTTTTGAAAAAAGCACTTTTTTGGTATCAGGGAACCCCAAAACGTATTTTCGTTGAAATCTCGAAATTGATTTCGCCCAGCATCACGTAACGTTCTCTATACTACGTATATACTCGGTATATGCGTATACTCCCTATATATACACACCTACAAGAAAGTAAAAATTTGGAGCCGTCTCTCAAAAAAAAAAATTAAAAAATTGCCTGTTTAACGCAAAATTACGCGAAAACGACTCATATTTTCGAAAAATTGAACATGATGATTTGAATATCTGTTTTTTATGAACACACTTCATTAAGAAATAAAAAAATATCTTCATAATTTTAGTTGTAGAAAGACGTTAAAAATTGAAATTTTTTGCAATTTTCGAAAAATCGGGGATTTGAACTAAAATGAAAGTTGGCCCATGCTCGTAAGCATTCTTTACACCATCTGATGTAATTTAATAAAAAAATTTGCTGCAATTTTTTTGAAAATGTCCTAGGGGTTTCATGTAAAGTGCCCGCTTAATTAAAATATTGATTTCAAATTCAAGGGGCGGCGATATCGTTCAGATTGAATGCAAAAATCAATTGAAAATCCTACTTACGGTTTCTCCGCTAGCGTTGTTCACAGACGGAAGGAGAAATGTTTTGCCGTCAATCGATTTTTCTGCATCAAGGACCCATTATACATGACTACACAACGTTTTAGAGGAAGTAATTTAGTGTATACAAGGACAAAATTTATCCACTTTTTCATTATCAAGGCCCGGCAAAATGACTTTTTCGTCGTTTTTACTGCAGCATTAAAATACTTTCTCTATAATGCGTTAGCAGTAGCGAGAAAGTACTTTGAATTATAGGTGCTACAGAATGGCACAGACTTTCTCGTACCAAATGTTTATAATTTCCTTGGCGTGGTCTAGCTTTAAGGTCGTGCTCCATTCTCTGGAGAACTGCCATCTTTCGTCGCACAAAGTAATTTTTTTTGGCAATTTCTCAACTTTTTGCTTTTCTAATAGTACAGCTGAATCATTACTTCAAGAATATTAAAGAAGAGGAAAAACTCGTCCTAAATAGAAGTTTTCATTGAAAAATTCGTAGTCGTTTTTAAGAAAATGGCGATTAAGCATTACTCTAAATGCGACATTCAAGTTCTTTTGCACAGGAATATATTGAATTATCGAAGAACTTTATTTGAAGTCATTTGAAGCGAATGCTCTTACAAATGTATGCATACAAATCAATGGAAATGTCTATATTAACGGCGTGAGAGGTATTTCAAGAAAATTACATTTGTGTAATTTTTGAAAAAACAAATGAGAACACCAAAATGAACTTTACGTCATACTAAACAGTGCAATTAGCACTATCTATTGAAAAAATTTGGAGCTATTTTTGAGAAAATGGCTTTTGAGCATTTCAGAAAATGCGGAATTTTGTGTTCATTTTTATAGAAAACTGTTGAGTTTTCGAGAAAATGTATTTGACATTATTTAAAGCACATGTGCTCATAAATATGATAATGTGAAGAAATCGCCTTTAATGTATATTTTACAGAAATGAGAGACAAGTCAAAAAAATTTAATTTTTGAAATTTTTGAAAAAACAAAACAATACAACAATAGGGCGTTAATGTCACGGCATAGGGTTTGACGTTTGACACTAACCTTATCAAAAATTTAAAGGAAAAAATTGGAGCAGTTTTTGAGAAAATCTTGTTTTTTTTAATTGCAAATATTGCACGCACTATTGAATGAAAACTACTAAAATGTCTAAAAAAAATATATACATGACCTAATTGAAAGAACTATTTATGCACAACAAGTTTTATTTGAAGGAAAAATCCATGTCTTCAATTTTGTAGTTGTAGGAAGTCGCCGAAAAAAATTCCAACTTTTGTAATTTTCGAAAATTCAGAGTTAACCGTGAAATTCTGACCTATGCCACCTTCATAAGTGTAGTTTGCTCTTATCTTACAAGAAATTTAAAGAAAATATTTCGAGCCGTTTTTGAAAAAAGATTGAAAATGTCCGGGGGACGTCATGTAAAGTACCCCCCAAATTTTAAAGAATGTTTTTAAAATTTCAAAGCTTCAACTAGAGCCAGATCGACATATGGTTCTTCAATTTGGAAAAGATCGTACTTGTGGTTTAGGCGTTAGTAGTGTTCACAGACGGACGGACGGACGTTTTGCTTCGAACTGGTTTTTCGGCATCAACGACTCACAAAACAGGGATTCTAGCTACACCACGTGTTAGAGGATTTTTTTCCTTAATTTAGCAACTGGTTTAATGCACTTTTAAGCTACCAGAAACCGACAATGAATTTTTTTCGGACGAAAATCCGCCGTTCTTTCGTGTAGCATTATATAATTTTCTCTATACTGCGTATATCACTCCGTATATACGTATGCATACGATAAAGTAAAAATTGAATACACCAAAATGAACTTTACGTCATATTAAACAGTGCAATTAGCAGTATTCATTGGAAAAGTTTGAAGAAATCTTGTTCCTACACAGAGAAAATTACTGCATCTCTAATACATTGGCTAGTCAGAATAGAGAGTTTGTGCATTCTCGAACATTAAAGCACTATCAATCTTCTGCGCATGATCAGTTCAAGTTTCGCATCACTTTTGTGCATCTGCGCATGCGCAGAAGATCGATAGTGCCGTCCGCTATTGCGTGAACAAACTCTCTAATGAGTCGCAAGTTTTGTGGGTCCCTGATACCAAAAAATCGATTCGTCTTCAAAACGTCTCTCTGCGTGTCTGGCTGGTCAACGCTAGCGCCTTAACAGTTCAGCCGATTTTCTCCAAAATTGATATTCTCCAATCTATCTCGCGATGTCACGGTTCCTTGAATTTAAACTGATATTTTAATTTTGGAGGGTACTTTACATGAAGCCCACAAAGTCCGAGAAGTTTTCAAAACTTAAAAAAAATGGGGCCAAACGTTTTTATTAAATTTCGTTGTCGGATAGCGAGCTGTCGATTAGGAGAATGATGCAGATCTGATTTTCGTTGAAATCACTGATTTTTCGAATATTGCAAAAGTTCAATTTTTTCGGTGACATTCTACAATTAAAATATTGAAGATAAGGTTTTTTTCCTTAATAAAATCTGTTCTTTAAAAACATTTAAAGAGTTTGAAATGCCATGTATGATTTCTCGAAAACTGAGTAGTTTTCGCGCAATTTTACGTTAAATATAAGCATTTTTTAATTTTTTTAAAACAATTTTTTCTCAAAACCGGAATCAAATTTATATTAAATTTTGACCGCAGGTAGCGTAGAGGATGATTAAGAGAAAGGTTCACGTACGTGGCAAAGAACGGTAAAGAAGGTGGTTCTGGTCCTATTTTCGGTGCACTCTTAGTATTTTCGAAAATTGAAAACAAAAATCGAAATGGTAAATTCGAATTTCCCACCCTTTGCTTGATGCGCTGTCAGTTTTGAAAATAATTTCAGAGGTGCTTGGGACAGTTGGATATTCTGAGAATCCCTTCTCTGAATATGTTGGGACGTTATAGCTGTATGAAATGTCGTTTTAATAGTCGAATTTGTTGATATTTGCTTTACTACTCGTATAATTATTATTCGCGTCTGATGTTCAACGTTTTGTAATGAGTTGAACAAATAATTATTACTGAGATGTGTTGATATGGACAGAAATTGCGGTAAAATTACGTAGCCATTACTAACGGCTAGAAAGTATATGCTGTTTAGGACCACTAGTTATTGCAATTTTTAAGCATTAGTAAAATGATACTACGCTTACTCTTGAGACACGATGTTGCGGGACGCGGAATGGACAAGTTAACCACGAAGTATATTGTAGAGATTTGTGGTAAAATTCTTTACCTAATCCACATTGCGTGGCGTAAAAATGACGGCGGATTCTAGATTTAAAAGTGCACTTATACAAAAGCTGAAATGTAACGTTGGTACCAAGTGGCGAGCGCTTCTGCAGGCCGGCATTGGAACCTTTTTCACGATCGCGCGTGAAACTTTTACCCTTTTCCCAGAATGTTTTCCGATTTACACACCTTGTGTTTCAAATATGAACATGTGGTCCAGTCGACTGATGCAAACATCACTTACACCTACATACTTATTCTCTTACACCGTGATAACTAAGTCCGGAATGTTCCGGCATTTATTTTCCTTAAAACAGGGAGGCAAAATGGCATTTATTTTTACTAAAATAGGCATGCAAAATAAGCATGCAAAAAAAAAAGCATTTATTCTATCTAAAGTAACATAAACACGTCATTACGCCATAAATTATTCATAAACACTTGTTTTTTCAAAAAATTGAACGTAATCATATTTGAAGAACTATTTTTTAGAACAGATTACAATAAAAAAACGAGGTGGCTTACTAAATTATTCACTTTCCTTCATACAGGTATGTCATGTCTACTGGTCTGTCACATAGAGATCCATAGATTAATTTCTGAAGAGAGGCGTAGCTTATTAAAAACTGTTCATTTAGCTAACTTCATTTTACAACTAATGTATGTTAATGGAAGAGTCGCCAATATCTTATATTTTAATAGAAAAAACATTGTTGTCTTTCATTTGCTAGGAAAAATGCTTGCAAGCTTTTTCATTATTTGTCACAAAGTATTCAAAATTGGCTGAGGTATGTTCATTATACGACTTAATCCAATTCTCACCTCTTTGTACAATTTCATGTTAAGTTCTTCACGATATAACTCGGCTAGTGTGAAAAATCATGTGATAGTCATAATTTAAAAATCTTAATATTTTATGAGTTACTCGCATCGACCTTTCGAAACGGAAACCAATACCTTCACTAATCACTTATTTTGAACTACAAACAACTTAAAATGAAAAAATATAACAACATATAGCACCATTATAACACCATTCGCTGTAAGCCGCTATTGTTGTTACATTTCTCAACCACATACCCTTTAGAGGTTACTCTTTAGGCAATGTTTAAATGTGGACGTACGTATGAGACGCATTGCAATATATTCTTCTGGAGCTGAAAACACCACACGAAACCATTTCAGTAATAAAACGAATCCAACCAATACGCTTAAAATGCAATCACTATAGGTAAGTAATAAACGAAATTATACCGTACCCAATTATAACTTTTTTTAATAAAATCAATCAAAACTTGATCTTCAATGGCTATGTTCGTATATTCCACCTGATGAGAAACAAACACACTGGTTAACACTCTTTTCGCGGAAACTAATTTCAAAGCGATTACAAAAATTTCACTTTTTCGCTAATATTTACAAAAATTTGACAGTGTTATAAGACAAAACATTTAGAGAACTTTTCAATTAACGGAATAGTAAACTTTTCGTTTTTTTCCAATAGATATTTTAATTGTTTGCTTAAAATATAGATTTTTCAGTATTTTTTTGATTTTTCGCATCCCACATATCTTGGTCGAAATCAGACTATTGGAATATTGAGAACTCTTTTCCATTGTTCAGGGGGGAATGTTCATAGTTTTGAGAAAATTTGACACGAACGTTTCCAAAAATTCGCCATTCTCAGTTCTCACATACTAAAAAAAACTTATGATTTTTTTTACAAAAACATCATTAAAGATACTTGGAAGTTTATGTTATCAAACGCATTAAACAATTAAATACATCTATAATGTAAATTTTAACGACGTGAGAGATATTAAAAAATTATAATTATTGAAGGGGAAAAAGCAAAATGGCCGACCTGGAATACATCTATAATGTAAATTTTAACGACGTGTTGAGTGTCCAGTATCGAATATGCGTCCCATCGAGGCGTAAAGGGTAACCGGCTGTCGGCTGGATAAAAGCCCTACATAAAAAATTTTTTTAAAAAAAGCAAAATGGCGTTTGTCATGCATGACACGATGTCTCATACCGTGCGTTTGGCACGATTCGTACAAACAAAATTGAAGAAACAAATTGAAACTGTTTTGGAAAAAATCTTGTTTTAATATTGTTTAATATTGCCCATTTTTCACTCAAAATCACTTAAAACCTATTCTAATGTTCGAAAAATGAATATGACTTTAAAGAAAGAACTAATTATGAAGAAATAATTTCATTTGAAGATAATATCTCTTCAATATTCTAGTTGTAGGAAGACGGCGATAAATTTGAGTCATTTTCGAAACTTCAAAAAGGAAGAAAATTGGAGACAGTTTTAAGAAAATTTGAAAATGATCCAGGGGCTTTACGTAAAGTACCCCCAAATTTTAAAGAATGTTTCTCAAACTGGCAGAGCTTCGAGTCGGGCCAGATCGACTAGGGAATATTCATTTTGGAAAAAAATCCTACGGATAGATTAGGCGCTAGTGCACGACGGATAGACACTTAAAAAATATCTTTTTCAATATCAAGGACCAATAATTCGTGAAATCTCACTACAGACGAGTTAAGAGGAAGTAATTTACTACATTTTAGAACAGGATTTATCCACTTTTTCTGTATGAGGGCCCCTCAATACGAGTTTTTCTCTCGAAAAATCGCCCGTTTTTTGCGCCAGTATTACATAACTGTCTCTATACTACGTATATTACCCCGTAAATTGCTTTGCTTCGGGACATAAATGTAACTTCATTAACGGTGCACATCTTCTAGAATTCAGTGGGAAATATAGTTATTTAAATTATTGTTCTCCATGTTGTCGCGGCAGGAAGTATTATTCCTTCATGAAGAACATAAGGGATAAGAGCGCAAATTTATTGCTAATTTACACTTGAAAAATAGATTTTATTACATAAGAGCGAATATTTTGTTAAAAATGCTTGCAAAAAACGCTCCTTTTCTTTCTGTATTCAAAAGTCAAGTAGTATATGGCTTAGGGTAGGGATCACAGAATTATGAAAACGTGCACATAATTCACTTCTCTCCATAGCACGTCACACGCAGAGTTTTGATGCACGGTTTTGAAGTAAAATAAATAAATATTTAATTACATAAATAAAAACGTAAATATACGAGAAAGTAAAAAAAATACTCTTTTTCCCAGTTTTTTGGTTATAATTAAAAACACTTTTATGCACATATCTTTACATAAACATATAACATTAAATTTACTACGATTTAGGTCTCGTAACTTTCCGCGAGACGCACGGTTTAGGCGCTAGAGCACGTTAAACTGTGGGGGGAAACTACTAGTGCTACAGAATGGCACAGACTTTCTCGTATTATTTTTCTATTTTCTTTGGTCCGAGCTAGCTACTCGGGCTTGCCACATACTCCTGCCATCTTCCATTTATCGCCACCCAAAGTACATTTTTTGGAATTTTCTCAATTCTTCTGCTTTCTAATAGTAGAACCGAAATATTTTGGGAATTTTCATTGAAAAATTTGAAGCCGTTTTTAAGAAAATGGCGTATAAGCGTTACTGTACATGTGAAATTGAGTGGCTTTTACAGAAGATAGCCATATTTTTTGCAACAATTAAACTTTCTAGCACCTAAACCGTTCGTCTGACGAAGAAAGAAAATACGTAGTAAATGTAATGTTATATATCTGTGTATGGGAATATCTTTCTATAAAAGTGGGATTCATATTCTAAGTGAAAACCGTAAAAAATTGCTAATTTAAAAAAAATTAAATCCGACGTATCTACGCGTCACAAAATTAAAGAAAAGCTTTTTGGATCGTATTATTGTTGCAGTTAACAGAACTACAGCAATTGCCTTTTGATGGAGCCATGTATTTACAAAATAACATACAAGAAATCTGAACAATAAAACTAAGATTTTGAAAACTTAAATCCATGCACATATCGCAAACTTTACCCCACACTTGCTACAGCTTGCTGGCCGCTTGGAGGCGCTTGTAGTGCGTCCGAAAAATCCACTCGCAGCTGCGGGACTGTATAAAGGTATTATGTGCGTTAGATCGACCACAGTGAAGTATCCCAAAAATACTTTAAATTAAAGTAAAATCTCTGCTCTTCAAAGTGGTAAGAAAAAATTCGGCCCTTACCGACCTATTTTTTAAAAAAATAAAAGTAGTTTAAATTACTAGAGGCTCTTAAGGAAAAACTTTCGAGGGCATATGTTTTTTTAAAGTTTTTGAAGAAATTAAACAGTGAAAGTACCTTTTTTCTTTTATTCAATACGTGGGAATTTTTTTGAGGAATCAGACGATATTAAATGTAACGTACGTCATTGGGCATTCAGAGGAGGAATAGACAAAAAGAAAAATCTGGTGCGAAATTCATCGCAGCTGGAAGTAGTGGCTCTTAGCGTAGGAGTTAGGCTGTGCAAATCATGCTATTGTCAGCACTATTTTTCTTGGAGTACGAAAGAAAACTACTCGACGATAATTCACTTTCAATGTAAACAATATGGAATAATATTCAACGCAGAAAGAAAGAAAAGTACGGGCTTTCAAGTCAACCTAACCTGTTTTAGGTTCTGCCAACTTATGAAAATGAAAAATAATGTGACTAAATTTATTAGTTAATTTTCTAGAGCAACTGTTCTATACTTTTCTTTCAACTATTTACATATAATTATTCAAATGCTACGGTCACGTGGAAATATTTCCACCATGACCACTATAAAAAAATGTGTATCAGATCATGGTGGAAAGACATGGAAGTGCTTCTCCCGCGCACCGATTTTTGCTCGTTTTGCGCAGCACCAGTTTGCGTCACGAACCACGTGACTACAGCATAGGCACACATGAAAAACCAGACCAGACGCTCACCGACGTGTTGCAAAGAGAGCGAGAAGTGTTGAGAAACATTTTGAAAGAGCCATAAAGTGAAAATTTTCAACGGTGACCAACCGAAAATAACACAAAGGTGTATGAGAGAAAATATTTAAAATAAAAGCTTCACATATGTTTCAATGACTTGTAACGATGTAATAATTTTGATATCTGCCGTGCATTTAAAATTCCCGCTATTATTGTAACGCAAGCTGGTGCCTGATGCTCATTTGCTGAAGTCAGATGCGATGCGCAAGAGTCCACCCATCTCTATCCACCAAGGACCACATAATATAGATCGTGGTTATCCGATCAGGGGCCACGTTTCACTCCAAACTTCGATACTGAAGCTCCCACTTGGATAACCGCGATCCAGCTAATCAAAAGTGAATTCGCCATACGTTTTAATCGGAATATAGATAGGGGATTTGTTTTTTGTAACACGTCTATTCTTTTTATATTCCAATTCAAGTGTAGTGACTTCAGACGTGTCATCAGGTGGACGCGGTCATCCAATCGGGAGCTTCCATACATTGGAATTGTACTAAAGCTCCCGACTGGATAACGCATTCCTCCCATCCATCAGAAGTCAATATAATTAAATAGAATACACTGTGGTGATATGAAGGTTATATGCATGCAAATCAAGAAGCAAAACGTATTAACACCGTAATTTAGCTAATGAACTATGTTTAAAAAGAAGGCTAATATACCACCGCGCCCCAAGCCGCCTACGGGCGAAATGTTAATCGAAGATCTTCAAGCAGCCGTGGATGGCGATGTTTTCTGTAACGTCTTGAAGACAAGTACTCATAAAGGTTTGTAGTTTCTTTATTATCATGTTTGTTATTGGTACACTTATTGAAATTACATGGGGCAAAAAAGTTACATTTTAATTTTGTTCATCCTCAAAGACTCTTCTCATTTAAGTACTCTTTCCTTATTGTAAAAGTATTGCTTCTATTTTAATTTCATAGTTCAACTTTCTATTTCAGAAATGTTACATCCAGATGACTCTCAGATTTCTAACTGCAGTGATAATTCAACCGATCCTGAACTAGTCTTTGAGCAAGTTAAAATGTTTGTTGAAATCAATCAAAACCTGAGAGACATTATGAAGAAATTGCAATCCCAAAACGAACTTCTTCAAACCAGTAATTTAGAACTGAAATTAAAAGCTGAAGAGATCCGCAAACAGGCAATTAATGCTCTGAAGTAAACATCTAGTAGTTGATTTGTTTTGTTATTTTTTTATTTTAATATTTACATTTTAATAAGCATTTCTAACATTTGGGATACATTTAATGATTGAGTATGCAATATAGCAAGAAAGTTTATTGTTAAACTTTTTCTCCACCACATTGACTTACAAAATGCAGAGTACATATTTGGAACCCAAGAAAATTAAAACAGTTTCTTCTGAACCCAAGTGTGTATGTATATATTTAGAGAAAAAATGCCACTAAATTCTAATGGAATTGGAATGCACAGAAAAATGACAATATAGCACATTAAATACCCAGGCTGAATGTGATGATAAATCATCCCCACAAGGCACATATGCAGTGTAGTTCTTTCATATGAATTATAAACAATATAGAATGATAACTCCAATACAGATTTACATAATTGATCGGTTTTCATATCTTTGAAATCCTGATCTCATGTGTATATTCATAGCATACACAGCACTGAATATTAAATGCAAGTAGGACGGATTAGTGAACATAGTAAATTTACATTTCTGAACACTCAGCACAAGTTTGAATCTCTACAGTATTAACAATATGTGTTACAGTATCTACAGTGGTGAACACAGTTTAATACATTCCTGTTAGTATTGCTAATAATCCTACTCACTATAACGTATTAACATACTCTTGACAAGCCTTTATAAAGAAAATATAAATGCTTTGATATTTTACATGGAATCTTCGAAATACGTTTTTGTACTGAGTAATCACATTGGAACAAAATTAATAAAATATATCAACATGAGGATCAGTCATGTAGACACAAATATTGCAGTAAGGTAGAAGAGCTGAAAAAAAGATAATAATCTTTTAAATACTGACAGTATTTAGATATCAGAGTTACGACAAACTATGGATGTAATTCCTGTTTCAAAAAGAAAATCCTTTTTCAATCTAAATTCAAAACTATGTAATCTAGCTTGGCATAATAAGACCTACCTTTATACTTCATCTGCAGAGAGTATACTAGGGAAAAACATAGCACCAAATAAATATTTTGCATTTTCTCATAAAAAAGAAGCAACATCTTTTATGCACTTAGTACAAGATTTATAATTGTTATAATGTAGTGAACCCTTATGAATGACCCAAGTGAAGAAGACAGTTTCCAAGGAAGTGATTGTTAATGGTAATTACAACACTATTTAATTTGGGTGATCTAGTAACTAAAATTCATTGTTAATAAAATCCAGGCAATTTTCATGCTATCCAGAAACAAACGTTGAATGTCAGTCATAACCAGAAGATAGTACTATTACAAAAAAGTTAAATTTGAGACAGATTTCTTTCTCTCTCTTGAACCACCTTCCACTTATCCAACCACATTACACCCATCCACACACACACTAGCTCACATATTCAAGATTAAAATAAAATTTAATTGTGTGTATTTAAACTTTAGCTTCATGAAAGTTGAAGCAAGGCCCACCATTACAGAAGGGGATTAACTAGAACTAGAAAATTATAGCAATTCGAAATTTTCTTGGATTTTTATACATTTAATATTTACATGTACTATTTACAATAACTCTAAGCAGTTTTCTTTTGAACAATGGCTGTTGGACATATTCCCATAAGTTTGGCTTGTTTCTAAACTTCCAATTAAGATTTTCTTGTTTCCATTGCTGATAGAGAAAAGGTAATTCGTGGGTAATATTGAAAGCTTTTATGGTCCACTGATGAAGTTTTTTCATGAAGTCAGCACATGCCTTGTTCACTTTACAATTTATGGGGCATGTCAATGTAAAAATTAGTTTTTAATGGAGCAATGGCAAATTGTTAGCTTATAACATTTATTTATGAACCTTAAATCTTTTGTAACAAGTTGGTTATTAATTCTTAGTTATATGTCCCTGTCTTCAAAGAAGTGTACATTTTTTCCTTTAGTTGAAAATTTCAAATGGAAACAAAGTGTGTTGAAGAATTGAAATTCATTATTGGATTGTGTATTAAATATTAATCTTCAATTTACTGGAGAAATCTGAAATTTACTCTTGTATTACTGGTGAGATTAACCAAAGAAATTTGGTTTTTAAAATCATGCAACAGTGTATTCCGTACAGTAGAAGTGATCTTGTGCATTCATACTTACTTACATACATCTGTACATTCACAAACTAGGAGAATTTTACTGGATGGTTTACAGATTTCAATGTTTTTTGTGAAGAGAAAGTGTATGCTTTTTGCACTTACGATTCTTTACTCTCCTAAACTAAACATTTTATACAACCTGAACTGTGATACATTTACTTCGAATACTGGTATTCTTAGATTAAAATAATCATGATATACTTGGAGGAGACAACTAATTGAAATGCTGAATTATCAAGTTCACTTCTATATAAGTACTATCATTTGTAATTATCCATGCCAATGCCTTAGGAACTGACAAGTGTCAATACTGTTACATTATAACTTTAATTGGACCTTAACGTGTTTTGCAGTTTCAATGCATTAACAACAAACTCCTAAATTGTAACTATGATATGACTTCACTCATAAATTGGAAATGCAGTGTTCATAAATCTAATTATTTCTAAAATACATCACATTTAATTCCAGTTAACTAATTTTGATATAGGAAAATGATCAGTTTTTAACTTCCGAAACTCTTAGTGAAGTATGTGATTAGATATTTCATTCACACAGCAATGCTATCACATTGTCAAGTCCAGGAGAATTAAATGATAAAAAGAATTTCATATAATTTGCTCAACTATATTTAAGGTAATGGATTAAAGAAAGTAATAATTTCTTCCTTTAACTGGTGTGAAAATTTTCTTATGGCTGCACACGAAAATCTACGTAATTGAAATTTAGTTGCATTGAAGTTCTTTCGGGGCCTTGAAAGGCTTAATTACATTTTATTGCTCCTAAAATGTTCTTCCTTCAAAGAAGAAAATTAATCATGAAGTAAAAAACATGTGTTCTGAAATATGTAAAGACGAACTGTAGAAAAAAAATACTTGTTCTGAAGTAGTAAAGCCAAACTGTTTCATTGTAATAAACTATCAATAAAGTAATTACAGTTTTGTCAGAGCTTATCTTAAAGTAAAAAGTAAAACACTACTTTCTTTGACAGAATTTAAAGAAGTTAAAAAATATGCAGAGATCATGACAATAAGCAATTTTTCGAACTATTTCTGCACTACCAGCTCAGGTGGGAAACAGAAGAGTACATACACAAATATTTTATTCATTCTTGAATTCTCAATTTTTCTCCTCTGAGAGTTTAATTATAGAATTAATCTCAACTTGTGCACTATTATTTCCTTAAAAACTATTATATTTTGATATCTCAAAGCTTTCCTTTCTACAATTCTGAAGTCTGTTCCCCAGTTTCATCCCTTATTAATTACCTGCATTTTCTTCTTAATAAACCATGAGAAAATATGTTATAGCAGAATCAGGAACACAGTCAGCTTACAAAATAGATGGATAATAAATAAATTTTAACCATAATTTTGATGTAAATGTTTACTGTTCTGGGTAACATTACTATTGTAATACATTGTATTGAAAAATATATACAGCATAGTTATTTCATTCCTCACTGAACATTTGAACAATGCAAAATGAAACAAATCAACCTAATCAGCACACTTCCCTAAGATAATAAAATTTAAGTACATAAAATAAAGCACTTATCCAAACTGTGTTCCAAAATGAAAAGAAATAGTGTATATCCCAATACTCACAAATTAAGATGATTCCACCAAAGCAACACGTGGTTTGCGGGCACTCGCTGCATGCAAAAGGAAGTTGTGAAGTTAAAAAGCCAGAAATCCAAAGAAATCACTCTCATATGAGATGGAACTGAAGACCCAAAAAATTACACTTGTCCTTAGAAGTATGAACATACCAAAGCAGAAATTAATAGCTGAAAATTAATAAAGAAAATGTATTTTGAATCTACCATTTAATTTCACTTTGATAGCAATATCTTCAGAAAAGCTTTGTTATTTGCATCCGAACAACAACATTTGAAGAAAGAAATTCATCAAACATCATTCTGCACCTACTTAAAACAACTACAATCTGAGAATATAACAAGTACGATAAAAGTTTTAAATTAAAATATGGAAAGGAATTTGATTTATAGTTCATATTTTTACATAAATTATTCAACTAAATTTACCTGTCTTCTGGCCTAATAATTCATAAAACACACCCATACTGTTTTCTCAGAATAATTAACACTTAAATATGAATGTGATGAACATTTCCAAATTATTGTATCTCTTCCTTACAAGTTTTATTAATAATAATTTTTCATAAAGCAGCACTTAATTAGACTTAACCACCCCCCTTTCAAAGTCATAAATTCCACCAAATGAATTAGGTGCTGATTAATGATCTCCATACATCAAACTGAAGATGCAATTTCAGTCATTTTTATTAATTTTTACACACTCATTTTTCATATTTGGTAATAAAGGATTCATTAAAACAGAAAAACAAAACGAAAAAACTATGTCTGTAAGTTCTTTGTTTCATTATTTATTGACTAAGAAAACTCCACAAACTATTATAGATATGACTTCATAAAATGCCTCCAGGGTGAACACAAAAATACACTTTATGTGTTGGACGGAATGAAAAATCTCAAGTCTCAATAACGTCTTGTAATCATTGTTACAATATGCTACTTGATCATGAAAGCACACAAATAAATGACAAAACTGGATGCCATTGCCAAAAATCACAGGAGCATAAAACTACATTAATAAATGCACTTGGAATTTGTGTTTGAAAATATTTCAATCTACTACAGTACAAAATTTCAATGTAATGTTAATTAAAATGAGTTGTTAATATTTTTACAAAAATACTTACAACATCATATTAAATTTCTTTTTTTTTACTCGTTCCTGGGCCACAATATGAATGGAGTAAAATAACATATCACTTAGCACTATTATTTGAATAAATGCTGCCTTGCTTTCACAACAGTCTTTCAAACAATTTTTCTTAGATAAACCATTTGAAGAAAGGAAATTCACAAGTAATAAAACCTTTAAAAGAGCAATACTAACAGTAAATCACATATACTAAATAATATTTAAGTACATTATGTTTAAAAAAATCATTCTTAGCTGCAAATGAATAATTTCACACTTAATGCAATAATCTTGCATTAATACTGAATAATTATATTCCAAGGCACAGAACATTATTCTGTTACCAAACAATCCTTACAACAAGCATTTGTAAACATGATCTTTACTATCAAGACTCATTAACAAAAATATATACATAAAAAATTCACAGAAATAAAAATATGAGTTGTAACAAACTAGTTAAAACAAAAGAGAAAATAAAATGAGAAATATATAAACATTCACTTTAAAAGGAATACTCATTTTTATAAAACGCGTTATGATTACCTCTGATAAAATCTTTACTAAATCAGTGAATAAAAACATCCCATGAAACACATTCACCGTGAAAGAAATCTCCAAGAAAAATGAAGACCCAAGCACCACATATGAGACAGAACCCTGAGATTTTCTTAAGTACAGTCACAACAACCTCAGAAACAAACCAAAAAAAAAAAAAAAAAAAAAAAGAGCATCCAAGAATTACATGTGCCTCTGTTCCCTCAGAATTTTTCTGTGATGTTTGATATGAATAATGGAATAATAACAATAACAATGTAATAAGCAGAAAAAATTCACAAGTAGAGGGGGTCAAGGGAAGCAGTTTTCATGAAAGAACCCTGGGTCTAAGCACCCAGGGCTTGGTGCTTAGGTTGTGACAAAAACCTCATCTGTTTCCATGCGAGGTCAGCATTCGAACATGCAGTCTGTGTTACACAGCTGTTCACTGTTCCAAACTGGAGAAGTTAAGACAGAACTTAAAAAATTAAGTAATAATAATTGCCGTAGAAATCGCCAAAGGACTTCAGATTTTTTACAAGTATAGTGATGCATGAAAACGAACTGTGATTTCGGCTTTACACTTTACCATTCTAAATAAGAATAACCTAATTAAATAATAAAGTGTAAAGCTGAAATCATGATACATTTCTCAGCACCTCTGTTCTCTTTCCTTACAATGTGAAGTCTTTTGGTGACTCCTCAATATTTTTGACTTAAGATCTGTCTTTCTCCTCTCAGAAAAGCAGAGACTATTTGTATGTCTCAAGGCTCATGTGCATTTGTATCCCAATCTCACTGGAAGGAATAAACATGGTTTTTGGATTCAACCTAGCACAGTGTTCTAAGCCTCTTGAGACGCAGGGTTCACTGACAAAAACTGCTTCCCTTCTATCTACCTGTTCTCCGAGTTCATGCACATTTTCTTAATATAGTACATCTGATTATGTACAAGATGTACTATGTATTATTATATAAAAATCATTACAAAGAATGTAGAACAGTAGCAAAAAATTAAAGCAAATCTTCAGTTGCACTATTTAAAAAAATAAAAATAGTGCTAATTTTGTTCTTTGTTTCCTATAAATATATTTGTTTGTACTATAACAAGAACTCTGAAAGAAACAGAGAGGCACATAACCACAGCCAACCTACCAAAGACAAATGCCGATGTGCAGATTTAAAGCAGAATCTAGATGAAATCTGGGAGGGAACAAAATTGCTTGAAGGAACACTTGCCTCGAGGTTTATACTTGAGGTGCTCCTCAATGAACTGACAGGGACAGCGGGCAGAGATGCAGTGGCGGGGGGGCGCAGAGGGCAGGCCTCCACGCTCCGCGCCATCCACTGACAGCTCCAAATGTTTGCGCACAAACTCTTTAGCCCACCGGTGGGAGTAGCGCAGAAAGAGCATCTCAGCACGTTCCTGTGCAACACAACACATTAATCCCACCACCTCTGAACCACTGAAGATAGCTTTACCAGAAAATGAGAAAGGAAACAATTAAGGTAAAAGAATTTGCATTTTAAGAGAAAGCAATGGTTACATAGCCCTCAAGCTCTCACAGATCTTGTCTCATATTTATGTATGAAACTCCTTTAAGTTAGACTGTCGTTATTTAAAACAACATAATTAATACTAGTATTTCTTTTTACAGAGAAGGGGAGAGAAGATATTACTTCAAATTATACAAGTATTATTTTCTTAACTGCAAAATTTACAACTTTAAAGAGCAATTGCTATTTAACATACTGATGACTCCATATTTTATTTTTCCTAATCGCAAATGCATTTTCAAATAAATTGAATTGGTTTGACTTGAGGTGCCAAGCTGTACCATCTGTGAGAAGTTGCTAGAGAAGCATAAACTGCACCCCAGATATGGTATTTTAGTAAAAGCCAATGCACTTAGTGTAAAAGCATTCAAAGAAATTCTATAATAAAAATAGTTGTAGATATAAAATAAAATATTTAACTCTAAACAGTTCTGCTTGAGTAGAAAATGTTGTCTCCCTATATGAAAAAGCAACCAAAATTAAAAGAACTTGAACAGTCAGTATTACATCAATTAATACATGAAAAGAACAGTTTCATTCACACATGAGAGCCATCCTGAAATGGTTAAAAGGCAAGAATTAAAGCATCACCAGAAACCAAAACCACAAGTAGTTAAAATTAAAAACAATGCATAATCTAGGATAGTATTGGTGCGTGTATTCACACATCAATGAACCATAAAAAATAGAATAGACCACTAAAGTATAAGTAATTATTCACAAAGAAATTAAGAAAAGCAGAGTGTAAATGCAGTGAATGTGAAGTATATTCTTACTTTACATCTGTAGTAAAGGATGTAAAATGATAAAATTAATTCTCCCTTCGTGGCATACTCTGCTTTGTGGGAAGCTCTGGATATGTTGGTTGATGTAAGAAAAAGACATTGAAGCAGTATTTTCTACGTAATGACAAAATAATACAGTCCAAAAGAGTAGTTCATTCAACTTGTGGCACATTAATATACTAAGTACCCAATTTAAGATTAAGTCTAAATTAAATGTGTAACGTTACAAATGCATTAAATGTAAAACAATGTCAAACACAATTACCAGTTCATCTGAAGAATTTTAAAGCAACTAACAAGAAATTTATAACTATGGTCAGTATCTGAATAATGGGAGAGATTGTATTCTCTATTTAGTCATTCTTGATCTTAAAATTTGAAACAGTAACAGGTTTTAAAAATTCATGGATTTTTTTTATAAATCTGCTTGTACAAATTGAACACAAGCATTTTTAATTACCCCACCCTCACTAGAATTTACACCATTTCAACAGAGGACATGCATATACAAGATCATGCAGAAATCTTCCTCGGCATACAAGTATAAAGCAACAAGCTTTCATATTAGTCTGTATCAAAACCAAGATACATATCATGTTCTCATTCCTTCAGGGAAAATGAAATTAACATCTGTGAAAGGAAGTTAAGGAACTTCTGGTTCCCCCTTTCAACACTCTCTCATGTACGTCCAGAGAAAAGATGTTAGAATAATCAAAATAATACTACAGAGAAAATGTAATACTATGTAAAAGTTCTTAAAGAAAAATACCTTAACTAAAGATTTCTTAGACTTATAGCTGTGATGTTTTCTGAAACATTTGGCTCACCAATTGCAAACTTTCTAATTGAATAAAAATGTAGAAAATATTACCAAATTTGTACCTAATTACTTAAGTATAAAGACGTAAAGAATTTTCAACAATCACTCAGCCAAATGCACAAAATTTTTGTTTCTACTTTGTGAGGGAGTAGCAGAGAATTTTCTATTCATGAAATTCAAAATATCTAAAAATAAGGTTGTTCCTTAATTCTGGATATTCAGAGTTTCAAGAAAATCTCATTTGTAATTTATCCACTTAATCTGAATAACTACTTGGTTGAAAACTTATATATAAATGATAAAAGGAGTGAGAAAATTTATCAAACCATATACACCATATAAAAATACTAGAAATTAGATTAAAGGCAGATTCCATTATGAAGTCTAATCTATTCCACGCTCAGCAAGCCATGATGCACAGCATGGACAAAATGCTCGTTGATCAGACCGGGGTTTATTTCTTAAATACTCTTCAATGTACTGGCAAGGGCAGAGAGCCCTCGCTAAATGACGAGGATCCATGGGGTTTCCCCCACTTTCATCCACAGTCCAGTCAAGACGCCGTCGAAGATAATCTTTAGCCCAACGTTGCAAATAGCGTGCCAGCAACTGTTCACCTCTAGCCTGCAGTTCAAGGTAATTCTTAAAATTTTTCCACTCAATTAGTGAACATTAATGATAGAACACACAACACTTTCAATGGGAGCTTACAAAAGATAAAGTTAGCTCAAAATATCAATTCGTACACAGATTAATTAAGAACATTCCAAATAAAAAGAATAAAACATTTTATTAAAAACAATTTAGTTAACACCAAAAAAGGACAACAAAAAATGGATTCTGGTTCCATAGTATTTGTTGTACCTTAGTAACATCTCTTACCTGTTTTCGAGACAAACGTGTAGTGCTGCTCCCTTGTATAATGATATCATGATCTTCTATGTCCATACGCTGTTGGAATTGCTGTCGTTGTCTTCGTTCTTCAGCAGTCTCTTCACGATTCACTGGTCTCCCTTCACATTCTTCTCTTTCAATCACTTCTTGCAATTTTTTCTAAAACAGTTAAAAAACATTATATTCAATTTTAAGACTATTGCAAATAGACAATTTATATGTTAATACTTACAATGCAGTCAGAAGTATCAAAATAAATGAAGCAAAGATTCACTTTGTGACACGAGAGTTTGCCTCTGTCATCCAATCCCAAAATAATTTTATGGCGTAACAAATGCTTATTTACTTGAGCCATACACCTTTCCAAATTGTGATTCAGCTACAACAGAATGAAATCATAAATCACCAAATATCTTTAAAATATAGTTAATACTTGACCCCAATAATGAGTACATACGTACCTTAATTTTAATCCACATACAAAGAAAAATTGCTAATGCATTCAGCACAAGCCACATTACCCCCAGACCAAATAAGGTTAGTCCAGTAACACCCGAAAATAACAATCCAAGTAACACCACAAATGCTGTGAATATCCATACCACAAGAATGCGTTTGTAACACACATTGTAAATATTAAAACGCACATCATTTGTTAAGACCTCCATAACATGAACATACTCTTCAACAGTAAGCTAAAAAAAATTAAGTGTCATAAGTAACAGACAATAGAAGGTAAAAAACATCATAATTCAGGATCTTCATAAGAATAATATAAATTTTATGTTATTTATTTGTTTGTTCGATATAATTTTGTTATTCAATACATCTTTCCTATAGTTACCGTTAATCCTTGAGCCATTAGTTCTTCAGGAACTAGTTCTGGTCGGAATTGTGCTGGAGTAATCCAAGGCCACCTAGTATTTACAGGTAGCAAAGTGACAATAATATCACCATTAGCTATAACAAGAAGAAGTAAAAATGAATCACAAAAAAATTTACAAAATGATAAACAATTCAAATGCATTAATTAACTTTTACCAAAGCCTTGCCGAACAGAACCATCTATAGCAGAAACTCTTGAAGATGTAGTGGGTCGTCCATTACTAACTTCTCTTAAATCTACATTTCGCATTCGTCCTCCACCATCTGCTTTGTTGTTAGAGAAGCTTTCTTGCTGTGGTTCTTCAACAGATGTGGAACGGTTTAAACTGCTGCGATCCAAATTTACATGAACAGTCTCAGGATTAATAATTGCACCACTATATTGAGGAGTGCCAGTGAGACCAGCTTTCATTTCTTTCTCATTTCTTCCTTCAGACAATTTTTCAGGAGAGTTTGCTCTGGGTTCTGATTTCACATTTTCTGTTTTTAAAGGTGAAACACTGTACTCCTCTCCACTTAAAATAGACGAGTTTCCTTGACTCTGCTGAACTCTTTCTGTTTGTGATCTATTTTGGCCTCCATCTTCATCTTCAAATCGAACCCATGTGTTGTGAGAACTGCTGTCATCCTGAACTACCTTGTCTGGCACACTGGAACTCATTTTCATACCCTGCACAGTATAAGTATTGTGGTCAATAGCAAGCAAATCCCAATAGATTTTAAAATTAAACCATGTTCACTTTCATAAACTGATGAGTTGCGCTACAAATATTATTGAGGTACAAATTATTTTTCTTTCGGGACGATATATTCCCAGATCGCATTATCGTACGCAGTTTTTTGCATTCCCTTACCTGCCTATTGCACAAACAAACAACGAGTTCTTCTGTACACGATAAATTTTGGACACACTTAGCTTCTAACCAAATACTACACCTAAACACTCCAGAACTTCAGTTCCGACTAGAAGTTATTACTTTTGTACATTGACATTACCAAAACAAGTAAGTCACCAACGCAACAACAAACTTTGCCTCTCGTCAATTTTACAAATACCCATAACTTTACACCGACGCATATCGAGAAAACTCAAAGAGTGTTGAGCTCAAATACAACTGGGAAACCTAAGCCACCAGTTGAAATGAACTGCACAGGTGTAGGTGGGTGTAGGCAGGAGCAGGAGGATGGGTGGGTGTAGGTGTGGCGTAGACAAGGGCGCTCAGTCACAGGTGCATGTATAGTAGTGGCCTGAAAGTGGCCATTGAAATCAACTGAAAACCAGCGCTTGCCAGTGTTGACCAATGATCTGCAACCTGCAAATAATATTAAATGTACAGATCAGTGGTATTGACAAGCATTGATTAGCTGGATTGAGACGTATATGCTCTTTTTGGCTCAGCATGTCACGAATGTTACGTATTTTTTCCAATCGACTTCCAAGTTTATCCTACAGAGTCTGCCCTAACCCAAAAATACATCACATATGTAATCAATATTTAAGCCAGAGTTTTGTCCTCCAAATATTTCGGTTTAAATCATTTGGGTCGTTGGTTCCTGCTTTACATCACGCGAAATGCAATTTTTTTAATTATACAGAAAACTGGAAGGGACATCATAATGGAGGTTTCAATAGTTTTTTTATTGCGAGTGGAATTCTAACTTTTTTAGGATTACAGAAAGAAGAAGAACCCGAGTCGGAGCTAATTACCACAATGAAGAGAGGGATATTGTTAATACAAGTACGTAATCACTTGCATCAAGGCAAAGGTAACCTTGAAAATAATATTTATAGCCATACCATTAACTGAGTATTTGTTTAGAATGACATTAATGACAAATGAATACTGGCCTCTCATGTTTGTGTTTTTTTTCTCTCAGCAAGGTGAATTACAAAAGTCAGAACAAATGCTCCACATAGCACTTAAACTTGCCCAAGAACAACAAAACAGTGATGCAATCACATATATTTATGACTTGTTGGCAAATGTAGCCTTAGAGGCCCACGACTTACTCAAAGCTGAGAAATTATTTGTTAGTGTGCTACAACGGTTGCTGTCAGCAGGTTGTGCAGAAAATGACAACAAAGTTTTACACATCAGTCTAAAACTTGCCAATATATATAAAGAAAAAGGAAATATAATGTAAGAAAGACCTTCACACCTTAATTTCGCAAAATTATGGTATTCTTAAAATTTGTATAAACATTTTTTTCTTTCCATCTAAATAGAAAAGCAGAAGAGGGCTTCAAATTCTGTGAGCATCACTTGCAAAAGAAAGTAGAGAGTGGTAGTGTTGATGATGATACATTGCTTCTTTGGGCAATGACCCTGGACTGGTATGCTAGATTTGCTATGGATCAAAATCGATTCAAAGAAGCTTTTGCATTTTTTGAGAAGGCCTATGAAACATCTCTTCGTGTCAATGGCTTAGTGCATGAGCAAAATGTTGTACTTCTCAATGATTTAGGAACACTCTGTTGTTTACAAAATAATTATGATGAAGCAATAAAATACCTAAATCAAGCCATTGATATCACCAAAAAAATACCAGACATGGAAGAAGCTGCTGCTGTTTATGTCAATCTTGGCACTGTCTATATAAAAAGAAAAATGTTTGAAGAAGCTAAGGAAGCCTGCAAGGAAGGCTGGAGAAATGCAAAACAGAAGAATGACAGAGAAACACTAGAAGAGGCAAACCTTTGTTTAGAAGAACTGAAAGCTCTGTACGCAGCTCAGGGTACTAATACCTGAAATCTCAACATTATTCACTGAAATATGTAAATTTCATTACTTCAGATAGAAAATTACTGGACATAATGAAACAAAATATGTTATATTTTACAATTTATTAAAGAAATATATACAGATTTCCATCCAATTGTCACTGTTTTATATAAATTTGAGTTAGTATTAAAAATAACAACAAAGAATGTAAACATATATCTATATACAAACACGACCCCTATTTGCATTCCTAATGTATATAAAAACTTGTTCCAAAGAACTTCCTCATGTGGAGAATTATTTCAATTCAACCAAATTACAATAAAAATGTGTAATCTATCAGAATCATTACGTGAAGATAGATGTTATGTGAATGTTCTGCTACAACAGAAATTTCACTCAGGCTCAGTCTTGTATTTCATATTATGCCAGGGGCTTCCTAGCCATTATTACAAAATACTTATACTGAATAACAATAGGAGTTTCTTCTGGAGGTGCTGATATTCCCAAGGTGTCCATAAGCCTACAAATATTAGACAAATATAATTAGCATACGAGAATATGCTCAATATAAATTATTTTTCTGGGTTAGTTAACCCAGATTAGTTAATCTTCCTTTTCTTAACAAAATAAATAATTTGCCAGCACAGCCCTTCCCCCAAAACAAGTGTACAGAAATCAAGAAAAGCTTTAGACTGGTTACCTGAAATTTATTCATAAATTTAGGAAATTATTTTGTTACAATTTTATGAGAGAACATAAAAAGTATTAGAAAGTACATCAAGAGAAAGCTACTTTCATAAGTTGACCAGATATAAACAATTTTATGTACCCTGTTGTATAATTCTTCCACCTTAGATTTTTGGGAGGGGGGTATTGCCTAGTGTGAACTCCTATGGTTCTGCTGCTGTCCATTATGTTGGAATGCTAACAATTTGCAAAACAACATCTTTTGGGAATAAAATAAAAAATATACCCCACCCCCCCAAAAAAATCAAAACAAATGAATGATTCATTTAAAAAAATTCTGTATCAAAAATTTATAAAAATATCTTCAACTTTGAACTTTCCAACAACGAAACTCTTAGTAGAAACAATTTGGAGCCATTTACAATGAAGATATTTCTCTGCATGGTTGGTAGAGGCATTGAAAAAAATAAAGTTCATGTAAAACCTATAAAACTGGCCAAATGTACTTTTAACAAAAATTAGTAATGTACTCTTTAAGGAGCAAGAAAAGTTCTTGAATTGATATTTTAGATGCTAGGTTGTGAATTGGCTCTCCAAATGACTGGCTTAGGTGACTCAGGGTATCATTTGATGTCACTGCAGTGCCTCTAACCAGGAGCTCCTAGGGTTTGAGTCCCGCCGGAGGCAGGATTTTCCACACTACCTAGAGAACTAGAACGAATTCAGCCGCTGCCTGGAGGAGTATTCTAGCAGTTGGCTGCTCTGATCAGTAGTTTTCTATGGTTTCTCCAACCACACTGGGTGAATGCTGAAGCGGTACCCTAACAAACAGGCCATGGACTGCATGCAATCTTTCCTTCCTCTTCCTTGTCATATCCTCCACCCTTACTTACATTTACACACACTACACTACCACTCATGCCAGAAGACCAGTTGGGAGATTAGAGCTTGTCCTGGCTAGGGGACAGGAAGGGCTGCTGATAGAAGAGACCTGGTTGAGGAAAACACCTATAAACTGACAGGTAAGTCAGCACCAGATCTCGCCATCCACTGAGGGAAGATCACAGCCACCTCCTCTAATAAGACATGCACACTACTGGGACTAATGACCTTAGCAGTTGATGCACCCGGAAACACTAATCAATTAATCTCCAGAGGGGAACTTGGAAAACTACAGGGGGCAAAAACTGAAGATCTAATGAGTTAAGGCCATCATCGCTTGCACAACCCAGTCTAAATGAATAGATTGATGGATTGATTGATAGTTATTCCGGGAGCATCAACTACCGAGGTCATTAGTCCTGTAAATGTAGTGCGTGTTTTTGCATTGGTTGGTGGTGGTGATCTTCCTCCACTGGATGGTGAGATCTGGCGCCCACCTACCATTAGCTAGCAGGGTTCTCCCCAGCCAGGTATCTCCCACTGACCCAGCTGCAACAAGCTCTGAGCCCTTGACTAGTCTCCCGGCATGTGTGGTAGTGTAGTGCATGTTAGTGTAAGGGGTGAGGACAGGGCAAGGAAGAGGAAGGGAAAGTCACAGGCATTCTGTGGCCCATTTTTTTGGGTAGTGCTCTGACATTTTCCTGGCACTGATTGGACACCACGGAAAGCTACCGATCAGAGCAATCAGCCACTAAAATTCTCCCCCAGACAGCGACGGAATTTGACCTTGCTGATTAGGTAGTGTCGAAAATACTGCCACTGTCGGGACTCGAACCTAGGACCTCCCAGTCAGAGACACAGCAGTGACATCAGCTGATGTACTGAAACACCTCCACCTCTCCCAGTCAGTCTGAATGAATCCTCAGATTACTCTCAGGAGTGTTTTCTTGTTCGTATCCATAATTTTCACATTTTGAAGTGTGGTAATCATGAGGCATCTATTGTGGACTAACTGCATCCCAGACAAAATGAAGTTACTTTCCCAGCAGGGGATATCACACTCACTAGGAGGGGATGATCTTCAGCATTTCCTGCTGACAATCTGAACCAAAATCATACAGGTTATTTTTATGGGTGTCTTAACATGTGTGATACAAAGAATTATAATTATTTGTGTTTTATATCTCCTGTAAACTGATACTTACCTATACATGGCAATTTTTGCAGGCAAAACAATGATTTATTGAGAACATAAGCAGGTAAAAATTGAAGATTGGATAATTGAGTTCCTTAGTTTAGTAAATCCCTGCAATTACGAATTTTTCTTAAATCATTTATTTACTCACTCCTTCTCAAATTCCTGTAGCAAAGCAGATGCCTTTGCAGATCCTTCAATTTTTAAAAAATTTTGGAAAGCCGAACCACTCTTCATGAAACCAACAACATCAGCAACAGTTCCTGGATTTTCAGAAGAAACCGATTCATCCCTGCAGAAAAATGAACAATGCAATGTACACAATACAAAAAAGATTCATTACTCATTTAATTTCATCAATACCTGATAATAGGTTCCTTTGCAAATGGTATTTTCATAAAATCATCACCTCTGTAATTTTCCAGGTACACCATTCTGCTTTCAGGAGGAATGTATTTGCCAAGAGCAATGTTATAGTACTACAAATAACAAAATTAATTAAAACTGTCAATAAGAGTTTTAAAGAAACATACCTAACCTGAAACATTCATACCTTAAATACAATACCACTTAATTCATCTGTTTTGTCGTTCCACATTGGTGTTGGAAGCAAATAACCATACATTGCTAGAATCCCTCCTGGAACCAATATTCTCTCTACTTCTTCATAAAACTTTGGCAGATCAAACCAGTGGCAAGCTTGAGAAGCAGTAATTAATTGAACAGAAGCATTTGGATAGTCTATCTTTTCTGCAGACCCAATTCTAAAACAAGAAGAAAAAATAACTTACAAATTGAAATAATTTAAACTATACCCTTAATTCAAAAATACATATCAGTTATAGTCACCTGTATGTGATTTTTGGGTAGATATTTTTGCTCTGTGCTTCAATAATTTGTTCTTCGGATGGATCAATACCAGTAATTTTCTTGAAATATGGCTCTAGGACTTTTGTGCTTTGCCCAGAACCACAACCAACATCAAGAGCTTCATTTAGAGGTGATTCAAGCTACAAACAATAATACCATTGAAAAATAAAAAAAACAATCATTTCATAATAAATTTGCAAAATGAAAATTTAATAGATTACTAAATCTTATACCTTTTCCATTAAATAATCCACAATATTTTCTATAAGAGCTCTAGGTGGAGATGGACGAATTTTATTATATACTGCTGCATGTTCCCCTCCCTTAAAATATGACTTCCAACTGCTGCTCATGCTAAAAATAACTGAAGTATGTTTGATAAAGTAGTAAATCAATAGAAAGTGTAACTAATAAATAAATAACTAGAAAGTGCTCAAGTTAATGAGGAAAGTGTTTGCTTGCTCTTCTTTGAGTTCCACAATCTTCAACAAGAGGAGTTGTCGGCAAGTTGCAATATTTCACACTGAAGACCTGTTATAGAAAAATAGTCGCTTAACAATAGGAGCTGTTATCAAAAGATTAATCGTCACATTTTGAACGCGTGTACACTACACAACAAACAATAGTTTTCCGCTCGCTGGTGAGTGTCACTGATCGGACAATACAAATAAATGTTCACATGACGTAACTGAAAGGCGTGGCGATCGACGCGCATAGCAACAAGATAGGCTGTACGCTTCGGGTTTTGAAAATAGTATGTGTGTTTTATATTCAAATGCCTTGAACATTATGTCAAAACTACATTCATACAAGAGGTATACGTTTTACCAATACCCTATCCCAGTACCAAGAGACTCTTACATCCGCTTGCACAGTACTCCACCCCATAACCTAAAATAGGATGCTTTTGAATAGCTTAGCGCGAAGCAACGGGGGGGAGTTAAAGTACGGCGTATAAAGTAAGGCATTGGTATGCTGCTGCCATCTACCACGACTAAAAGAATAAACTGAAGGCCGTCTCGATCTATATCGAGATGGTCTTGCTCAACCCCTGAGGTCTAGAATAATAATTTCGTTTCTATACTTCAATTTGTTTGTAGTGGCATTTGACGTAAGTCAGCTGATAGGTGTCATCTAATCGAGAGTTTGAACATCACTACGGTGACGTCACTATCGTGACGTGGTTCGACTATACGTCACAATGGTGACGTTCATGATTGGATGGCACCGTAACAGTTCATTATATGTCAAGTGCCATTATAAATAAATCGAAGTATAGTCCTCTTGACAAAGTACGGGGTTAGAGGCATGATGGGGGATGTAAAACGTCGGCAGCTATACTTCGATTTACGTGTATACTGCGATTTTTCATAGCTGAACTTCAAGGACACTGAAGGCCAGTCACCACGGTAGCATTTAGGCATGGTTTTTCGCGTCTTTCTCAGTAGTGCCGCTAGAGTCACTTCATCTACGGTCTTGGTACGGTCGCGAGTATGAGACACCTAGCGGCACTACTGAAAAAGAAGCGAAAAACTGTGCCTAAATGCTTCCGTGGTGACGGGCCTTCAGTGACCTTGAAGTCCAGCTATGAAAAAACTGCAGTATAGTGCTCCTTTAACAAATAGGTCAATAGCTCAAAGGAGAAGCGGACTGTTATCCAATCGGGAGCTTTAATACCAACAATGTAAATCGTAACGAAGCGTCTGATTGGATGACAGTCTCCCCTCTCCTTCCAGCGCGTGACCTTAAAGGAGCTACATTTAAATCGAAGTATAATCGGACTTAGCTTTAGCAACATCATGCAATGAATAAAAGAAATATTTAAACCTTTTTTTCGCCCAATAGAGATGTTCCACGGCCAGCTTTATTTCAATATTTTTGAGCCTCTCTTTTTCCCTCCTATAACAGAGATGTTCCAGGCCAGTAAAGCTGACCTTGGAAATGTCCAGAATGATGTCACAATGCTGGCGGAAAATGTTGGGTGGCAAACTCAACAATTTTTAAGTAACCGAATATTTATTACAATTAATACACTGAAAACTCTATACGTTAAATTGCATGAAAATTGGGTTCACTTAGTGTTGAAAGCTCTAGACACCTTGGAAAATTCAAACATTTTTGGGACCGTGTTATTTGTACGATTTTTTCTGAACGAGTACACTGCATTACACATTTTTTTAAAAAATTAAGTACCTACGAACCCGCTGCCACGATAGAGAGAAAGTTATGTAATGGTGCGCGAAAAAAACGGCGTATTTTCGGCAGAAAAACTTTATTACAGGGCACCGGCAACGAAAAAGTGGATAAATCCAGATGCTAAATTTAGAAAAAAACCCTCTAACATGTGGTGTAGCCAGAATCCATGTTTAGTGGGACCTTGATACCGGAAAATCTATTAACGACAAAACGTCTGTGCGTCTGCCTGTCCGTCCGTACGCGAACAACACTAACGGCTAAACTAAGCCGTTTTTCTCCAAAATTGAAATTCTCCAAACGATCTTGCTGATATCGCGGCATCTTGAATTTGAAACCGATATTTTAATTTCGAAGGGTATTTTTCGGTAATTGCAAAAATTCAAAATTTTTTCTGCGTCTTCCCACAACTTAAATATTAAAGATAAGATACTTTTTTTCTGTAATAAAATCTGTTCCTTAAAGATAGATTTGGAAATAAGGTAATGTACAATTTTTCAAAAATTTGAGTATTTTTCGCGTACTTTTGCGTGAAATATTGGTAATTTTTAATTTTGTTTAAACAAATGTTTTTCTAAAACGTCTCCACCGTTTTTGATAACATTTCGTTGTTTGATAGCCTGAATGGAAGCCTTAATGGATAGCCTGAATGGATAGCCTTAAGGGAATGGTACAGATCTCACGTTGGGTGAAAACCCTGATTTTTCGAAAATTGAAAAAATTCGAAATAGTTTCGGCGACTTTCTTCAACTACAATTGTGAAGTTTTTTTCTTAATGAAATGTGTTTATCAAAAACAGATCATCAAATAAGGTCATGTTAAACTTTTTGAAAATGTGAGTACATTTTTAGTAATATGGTGTCAAACTAGGTTTCCCGCTCCGAAAATCCTACACATCGTGAACGCAATTTTAGAAGTGTTTGAGGCAGTTCAATCTAAGTTAAAATTTGTATATGATTTCATATTTTTTGTTCGTTTCTTACATTTCAGCTTTTGTTATACGTTTTAAAATTAATCTTTTAGAAATTATTTAAAACATATTACATTCTCGTTCCCACTAACGCGGTAGAGAGAAAGTTATGTAACGCTGTGCGAAAAAACGGCGAATTTTCGGCAGAAAACCTTATTACAAGGCCCTGGCAACAAAAAAGTGGATAAATCCAGATGATAATTTTTTTAAAAAATACTCTAACACGTGGTGTAGACAGAATGCATGTTTTGTGGGTCCTTGATAGCGAAAAATTGATTGATGGCAAAACCTCTGTCCATCTGTCTCACTGTCTGTGAACTACGTTAGCGGCTAAAACGTTTAGCCGATTTTCTCCAAAATTGATATTCCGCAATCGATCTGGATGATGTCGTGGCTCCTTGAATTTGAAACCGATATTGTAATTGGGGGGGAGTACTTTATATAAAGCTCCTCGAAAATTTTCAAAAGAAGTCTCTACCGTTTTTTATTAAATTTTGTTGTTGGATAGTGTGAAGAACGTTTAAGAGAATGGCGCAGGTCTGATTTGCAAAAATCAGGGGTTATTATTGTGCGAGTTTGTTACTGTCAGACCTTGAAGAACCTTCATCGTCCAATTCAAAACAAAAGAAGGATTACACTGACGAAGGGAGTGCGTCTGCATCACGTCACCGCTCAACGCCACACCCTCTGCACCAACCGCTCTCATCGCCCAATTTGGATGAGAATCTGTTGAAATATTGAAATTGATTTCCGCAGCATTACATAACTTTCTCTATATTACGTATATTACTCCGTTTATATGTATGTATTGCGACATACCAATATGTGAAACCTTGTATTGCGTCACATTTATTGTAAACAGGGTGAATTGTAAGGATAGACATTTGTAAATATGGCGGCATAGCAACGGTAGACAAGTTGTCGTCAAGGTCAACAAACTTCATTGCTTTGAACCACGGGGCGCGGCGAGTTGACAAAGTAAACTGTTTGGGGATTGGCCAAGAAAGCAATGACAGTCTGGGGCGCGGCTAGTTGAATTTGTAAGTAATTGAGGGATTGGCTAGGCATGGAATTTTTTCTGACAAGAAACAGTAGAAAGACGGACCGAGTTTTGAAGGGCTGAAAGAGGGGAATATGGAGGCATTCCGACTTATGCCGTGCTGCTGTGCGGATCGTGTGTAGACAATTGATGTTGGGAGTTTGGGAATTGTGAACATTTACTTTGGAGCGTATGATTGTCGGACTTAGAATATTGATGGAAGGTGCGGAAATTGGAATTTGGAAATATTTCGAGTGCAGCAGCTAGAATTGTGAACTTAGGTGAATTTGTCGGCAGCAGGACTGGGAGTATTTGATGCAGATAATAGTTTGCTGAACTTTAACATTTTAAGTATACACGTGGAAAGAACTGGGAACTTTTAAAAGGAAAATTAATTAAGTCTTATCAACTTATAAGGCTGTGAGGATCAGTGACTTGAATCCACTTGTGTCAGAACGGAAGAAAAGAAGATGGTATTTGGACCTGGAGCCATCGACACCGGGGAAGATTGAAAATGGTTCTACGCGGCGACATCGGTCCATAGATCGCGCGAAGACGGGTACTGCAATATGAGGTTTGAAACTGGTCACGACCGAAAGTTTCGTATTGTTACTAATGAAAATTGAATAAAATCATAAGTTTCTGTGAATAGAAAAGATGATTTTTATTTAACCAATTCCAGCAAATGAGTAGCTAGAAATGTATATATGCTTTTCAGATTCCTCGGCCATTCTGTACAGATGGCAGATCGAATAATCGGCTATTAACAGTCAATAGCGATTATTTCTTATAAGACCCATCGACCCAGATAGCCAGATATTAATTTAATGGAAATAGCAGTTGAAGAGTAATTTTAATAATTGAATTAACGTAATCATTTCCTGGAGCCCATATTCTTTTATAAATTTGAAACGGGTTACGTTGAATTAATATTAGAAGGGCAGAGGAAATATTGAATTTAAAAATAAAATCAGTTTGTTTCAGTATACGAGAAAGTAAAAAGATTGTGCATCGCGAACAAAAATGTATTGATCGCAACGGTGTTTATGAAGAAAAAAAAGAAAAGGCCAAACTTTCCAAAAATGTATGTATCAATGCAAATAAAGTGTGAGGAATTTCATAATCATACATGGAATAGCATTGGAGCCCTTATTTTGCGGACAAATCTCGTGCACTCATTTTCTATCACTAGATTTTGTTAATTAAAGAAAAGAATTCGCCGAGAATGTGTGAATAGAATAGAAATTGTAATGCAATTGTTTTTTTTAATTATTGAAGAGGTACCTGTAAAGAAGCTTAATTTTTTCAGTCGAGCTACAAAGTGACATTAGATTATATATGTCATCTTCCATTTAATTATTGCACAGAAAGGTCGATTGTCATTACAGGTTTAGGGGAGGAAGATAAATGTCTGGAGGATATGTTGTTGAATGTTCACTTCTTAGTCCAGAAATAGAAATATTGCGCTTTGCGATAGAATTTTTTTCTCTAACTCGTGTAATGTTTTAAAATTTATAAGTACAAAATGTCCATATTCTAACATTTCATCTGCATCTAGTTTGTGTGATTGTTACATACTTTTGAAAAGTAACCATAGAAATTCAGAATTTCGATTGTTTGGACTTTATTCAGAAATTTAGTGTAGGACTTGATGCATGATATACATCAGAAAGAAGGTGAACCCTTAACTCTGTAATTGTCACGCACATTTGTAAGGTGAATAATATTAAGTTAAAAACCGCTACCTTTGTTTCTCATCATATATTTTCTGGATTCTTTTCATTATTAGCTAATTTTTAAAATGGATAAAGGACAACGTTGGATTTTACCATTATGAAGACCATTGGAGTGCGAAACTGAGGAAAACATATTTAAAACAGCATGGTTGATTTAAAAGAAGAATCCAAAAAGGTTAGTAGTGCAATAAAATGATGTAACTTTCAATAAAATATTGTAATTTTTTAAGGAGAATTGATGTTCCTAAATTATTCTACTGTGCAAAGAGGAGATGCACATAAATATCTATTAAGACGGCGATGAAAATGTTTCCGGAAAAAATTACAATAAATGTGTCGTGGGCGAAAAATATGAGAAAAGGAGATGCCCTGGCGCTCCACGATATCTGCTTCATTTTCCTGACCAGCTCATGGCAAGAGAGTAAAGTGTTTCATGAGAGCTGGGATAGCCTCTATGTAATATCGCCACATCATACCTTTTCAAACTTACCTCTTAGGAACTCGCCCTGAGATTCGATTGATTTTTTAATGAACTTTCATTGCCGCTATGAGGTATGGAATAGCTGCATTATGGCCAATAGACTATATAATGCGATTTTCAAGGATTTAGTTGTAAAATATTTTTCACTGGCAGATCTTGCTGAGGCACGCAGTAATGGCCAGTAACAGCTTTTTTTCTTGTTCTGCGTCACGGGTCAAGCGGGAATGTCACAGGTCGAGTCTCGCTTGACACTCGCCCTCGTGCAGATCGACCAACAAAGATGACGATGTAATGATAATGCAGTAGTGAAAATAGCGCAAATTTGCGCAAGAAGCAGACCATGATATTAATATTCGCTTTTCTGTTAAGGTTATAAAGTTTTGTCTGAAGGAGATATATCTTTGTAACACGGCACATGTTGTTTAAATAATTAATAAAAATATTCACAAGAAGGTGATTGTCAAGAATATTAATTGGGACCTTACCATACGTCAAATACTAATAATAAATAATGGCAATCTATACCTTACAAACTTTATAACAATAAAAAAATTTCGTTGGTGTAATGTTTGAAAAACAAAAGAATAGAGGAAAACCGCTTTTATTCCATCTTATACAGTACACCTTTCCGACTCTTTGCCAATTGCACGTGGAGTCCCGCAGGGATCGATTTTAGGGCCTATTCTCTTCCTACTATACGTAAACGATATGCCCTCGTCGTTTCGAAACGGAAGAACAGTTCTCTTCGCGAATGATTCGAATATTCTTTGCAATAAAGAAACGGTAAATAGTACAATATCAGAGGTTTCAAATTAGTTCCGTAATAACAAATTTATAGTAAACTGAAAGAAAACGGTTTCAATGGAGTTTTACATCTCAAATAAACAATTCTGTATTCCATTGAAAATGAACGGTGTGCCATAGACTGATGTTAAAGTAACAAAATTTTTAGGTCTCTCAATTCAGTCAAACCTCAAATGGAACGTTCATTTAAATGAATGGAACTCAAAATAAAGTTCATTATGCTACGCGTTCAGAATTACCACGCCCGTCCAGCACGTCCCCCACAGTTTTATAACTGTTTTTGACGTTAAAATTAATAAAGAAATAAATAAATTTAGCACATTTAAGATGACATAAAAGCCATATTGCAGACTTCTCTTACGCATTATGTATTTTTTTGAAATATCTTTGACTCAATATGCACATTTAGAACGATTTGTATACATTATTACATAAGTGGAAATTCTCCAAATGACTTCCAATGAAGTTTTTTGAAAACTCAAAAGTTTTGTGTGAAAAACATCAAATTTCGCATTTACAGTAACGCTTAAACGACATTTTATTAAAAATGGGCCGACATCTTCCAATGAAAATTTCGATTTAGTACGGGTTTTACTGTTTTATAATATTGTTAAAGTAATGTTTCGGTTATACCATTAGGAAACCGAAAAATTGAGAATTAAAAAAAGTTTCGGTGGTTATAGATGGCAGCTGGGATACAGGTTATATATGGCAGCTTATATGCCATATATAATATGTTATGTAATGCTGCAGAAAATCGATTTCGAAATTTCAGTGGAAATATACGTTTTGGGTTTTCCTGATGCCAAAAAAGTGTTGTTTTTCCCCCCTTTCTTTCTTCAAAACGTACATCCGTCTGTCGTCTCTGAACAACACTATACTGCTGTTTTCACAGAGCTTCATTTGAAGGATATCAGCTGTTACGGTGTCATCCAATCGGAAGGCTGAACGCCACCATTATGACGTCACTGTAGTGACGTGTAAGGTCCCGATTGGACAACACCGTAACAGCTGATCAAATGTCACTGGCAGCAAAGTAAAAACCGCTGTATAGCGCCTAAACTATGCGTACGATTCTTTCCAAACCGAACAAGCCTCAATCGAATGGTATTGAAGCTCTGCGATTTTGAATAACATTCATTAATTTTGGGGGTACTTTACATGAATCCCCCGGGACATTTTCAAAATTTTCTTAAAAATGGCTCCAACATTTTCTTAAAATTTCTTGCAAGAATAGAGTGAAATCCACTCACAAAGATGGCGTTTTTCACTGTTAACTCTGAATTTTCGAAAGTGGCAAAAGTTTGAAATTTTTTCGGCGTCTTCCAAAACTGTAAAATTGAAGATAAAGATATTTCCTACAAATGAAATTTCTCCATAATTAATTCTTACATTAAGGTCATGTACATTTGTTGAAATTTTTAGTTTTTGCGCAATGCTGTGTGAAATTTGCGCTATATTAAAAAGTAACAAAATTTTTTTTCCTCAAAAACTGTTCAATTTTTTTTTCAAATTTTGGAAGGGATAAAGCTAAATGTTTTTATAAGATGACAAACTCCTTTCAAAACTTACAAAAATATTTTTTGTCTCTCTCGTCGTTTATATTTAATTTAACCGCGAATTGAGTTCATTATTGCATTTGTAAGTACATGTGTTTCAAATTGATAAAGGTCTTCGAAAACTCAAAAATTTTCTCCGAAAATGAGCTCGAAATTCAGCATTTTCAGAAACGTCAAAACTCCATTTTCTCGAATACTGCATACATTTTTTTCTTTAAATTTTTTGAACGGATAAAAGTAAATGGACTGAATAACGGTTCATGTATTTTTTCGATGTATTCTTTTGTTGTTTTTTCAAAAAATACAGAAATGTACTTTTTTTAATATTCGTTTCACGCTGTTAATATTTACATAACCAGTAATGTATATAAGTTATTGTATTTGTGAGAACAATTGCTTCAAATACTTTCTTATAAAATTTCTCGAAAACTCAAATGGTTTGGGTGAAAATGAACCTCAAATTGCGCATTTTCAGAAACGCTCAAACGATATTTTCTCTAGAGCGGCTCCATTTTTTTCTTGTTTCCTCGTTTTTTATGTTTTTAAACATTACTGTTTTGAAGCTCGTTTAGTAACTTCTAAATTCAGCAAACCATTAATAATCATTAAATTCGTGCGCAACAAAATTTAATTTGACAGCGGCCGTGTATATTAATTTATAATTAAAATTAAATTGAAAACAAACTTGTAAAATGCCTCTCCGTGTGAGAATACAGGAAAGACGAAGGAAATACCACATCAAGATAATCTCGGTTGAGGCTGCTCGATGAAGGTATAGTGTAAACCGCGATTGTTTGGTTCCAGCGCTTAAAACAGAGAGCGGTACCATCAGTACTTATTTTATGTATTTCAAGTTTTACAAAATTGTGTTTGTAGGAATTTTTCATCCATAAACAACATCGAAAACGTAAAAATAAGCAAAAAAAAAGTTTAGGTGGCTCATGGAATCAAGTGATATCGCTGAAATGCCTCTGACTAGGGTTGGGGACTCGACGGATACAGGATTCTCGACGTTAGCTAGATATCTGGGACGAGTTCAGCCGCTCTTTGGAGGAGAATTGAAGGCTGCTCTGATCGGTAGTTTTCCGTGGTTTCTGCGATCAACACCAGGCGAATGCCGGAGCGCTACTCTACCTAACGGGTCACGAACCGCGCGCGATCTTTCCTTCCACGTCCTTGTCCTATTCTTCCCCATTACTACATTACCACAAATGCCGGAAGACCAGTCGGGGGCTTTGAGCTTGTCTCGGCTGGGGTAATGCCTCGGTGGTGGGAGATACCTGGTTGGAGAAAACCCGCAAGCCGAGGGTTAGATCAGCACCGGATCTCGCCATCCAGCGTGGGAAGATCTCCGCTATCTCCCGCAAAAACCTGCACTAAACTGACAAGACATATGACCTTATCAGCTGACGCACCCGGAATCATCAATCAGTCGAGCATAAACATCGATGTTCAAAAGTATTGGTTTCAATACATCGATGTTTTTATAGAACCATGAGTCTGGATATGGTGGAAAGAGGTGGGTGGGTTCTTGCCCTTCGTAACCGACATCAGCCAATGAGCCTCTGGCACCAGTTTTCGTCACAATATTAGCGGGAATTTTAAATGCAGCCAGATATTATCTTACAAATCATTGAAACTGATATATGAAACATTTCTTTTAAATATTGCACTTTCATCGATGAGAGGGAGCAATAAGAACAGGGATGACCCCAGTCATGGCAAACAGCGTTTTATTGGGGTTGTATTACTTACATAAGCAACTGACGTAGCCCAGCCTCGCCGAGAACTGTTCTCCGGAAGAGAGACTTTGCAGCGGCCATCGGACGAATTAGTTAGTTAGTTAATCCCTTATTTTACGTGGCGAGACTCGCGCCATCAGGCCCGCTCTTCCGTCTAACCACGCAAATTTCGCTACGCTCCTTTCACCACCTAGCGGAGAAAGAAGGTATCATCTTGGGCCACGAAACAGGCGGATCTCAATTTTGCTCAGGCTTGAGGATCTTTTACATGCAGTAAATCTACTACATGGGACAGCCAGCTTTACGTCCCCTCCGAAGGAAGGCGTACGAAGGATTTTTTCGCCCTTAAAAATTCACGGATTCGATCGGGTTTGAATCCGCAAATTCGGGTACAACAGCCCGGTACACTGACCGGCTTACCACCGAATATCGCCGAATTAGCAACACTCGATGTGCACAGCGGTCAGGGGAGGGGGCAGGAAGCTGCTAGCAGGATCCCGGAAGGTCGATATGAACTAGCGGAGTGTCGACAGGGCCAGTTAGGGTCTACCTAAACCGACAGAGAGGTAAAGGGATGTCGCCATGGTCAGTTTGGGCTGATCTGAACCGACTAGGGCTGAAGGGAGGTCGACAGGTTCAGTTTGGGCCGATCTCAACTTACTAGGGGTTAAGAAAGGTCGACAGGGCCAGTTTGGGCCAGTCTGAACCGACGGAGGAGTGGATGATCCGTGCACACGAGCGACGAGCTCACCGGTAGCATTCGTCCCCCCACTAAGCGGAGGTCAAGTTGTTATAGACCATTACTGCTGAGACGCTCTTTTTGAGGCGGAGCTACGCAATTATGATTATACTTTAGGTTTTCTAACCTGGCGGCTGAGGGTAGTCTCTCCAGGTTGCAATTCAGCACGACTTTTTTAGTCATTCTCAGTCCTGCCGCTAGAGTCGCTTGATATGAAGCACTGCTTGATGCTGTCATCATGCGACATCTTGCGGCAGGACCAAGAAAGACGCAAAATGCCGAATTCCATCTTGGAGATACTACCCTCAGCCGCCACGTTAGAAAACCCCAAGTCTCCGCGTGCGCCACCTGTCTGCGGCTAATACGTGTGTGTGTTGCGCAGCCGGCGCGCGTGGCGTGCGCCGAGGGCCCGTGCGTGGTGCCGTGCTTCTACGGCCGCGAGCTGGCGCTGCGGCCCGAGGTGGCGATGACCGGGCTGGCGGCGATCGCGCTCAAGGCGCCCGCGGCGCGGCCGCCGCCGCTGCCCAGCGTGCTGCGCGCGCGCGACCAGCGCCTCAGCAAGCGCAACTCCTTCTGGGACCTGCACCGCCCCGAGCTCTCCAAGCTGGCGTGGGCCGCCGACGCCTCCGACCACGACGTCAGGGAGTTCTTCCACATCCACTCGGCCTTCCAGACGCGCCGCTGGGTGCGCGTCGAGCGCGACGCCGCCGCCGCCGGGGCGGACGACCAGGTGCGCATGCTGCTGCAGAGCGCCGGCGCCGCCCCGGAGCCCCCCGAAGTGCTCGTGGAGCAGCGCTCCATCCCGCTCACGGATGAGGACCTGCCGCCGCAGGTAGCGCCCCACTGGCGAATACTCAACATTCTTTCAAGTATACCGCACTTTATGGGAGCTATTTCTACCGTTGTCTTTTATTTTGAGATTTTCTGAAATCCCGCCCTTCTATAAGACAACTAGGAGCGGTGGTTCGGTGCATCAACTGATGTCACTGCAGCGCCTCTGACCGGGATGTCCTAGGATTTCACTCCTGACGGTGGCAGGATTTTCGACACCGGCTTCTCAGCTAGGTCGAATTCAGTCGCTGTCTGGAGGAGAATTCCAGCGGCCGGCTGCTCTGATCGGTAGTTTTCTGTGGTTTCTCCGATCAACACCAGGCGAATACCGGAGCAGTACCCTAACAAACGGGTCACGAACTGCGCGCGATCTTTCTTTCCTCTTCCTTGTCCTATCCTCACCCCTTACACACACACTTACACTAACATGCACTACACTACCACACATGCCGGGAGACCGGTCGGGAACTTAGAACTTGTCCAGGCTGTGGCGGCGCCCCGCTGGTGGGAGATACCTGGTTGAGGAAAACCCTGTTAGCCGACGGTAGGTCAGCGCCGGATGTGGCCATCCAGCAGGGGAAGACCACCGCCACTTCCCGAGCAAAAACACGCACTAAACTTATGGGACTAATGACCATAGTAGTTTACGCGTCCGGAATCACTAATAATCAATCAACCTATGAGATATTTACACAAACCACTAACTTTTGGATCATTATCGCCCTGTATTTTCACAAAAATTTGAGAGAAGTGTAACTTACGAACGACCAGAGAAGGACTGTTCACCGCAATATTTTGCGGTGCTTACCGACCGTGCACACGCGCATCCTCCCATCTCCCCGCCCTTGAGGAGCCATGAGGGTTCATGAGGAGCCCTAGGTTATCGCGGCGGCATGCAGTACCTTTGCCTGTGCCGAGCGAAGTTTGGACGGCATTTACAACTGTTTGCTGAACTGCATTTAGAACTTCTCACTCTAACGCCCTTCATAGCACTCACGGATGCGGGAGACAGATCGGCTCTCGGTAGCAAAACAGTTATTTTTTCACAACTGTTTTAAAGCTTTCAAAATCTCAATAACTTTTTAGAGGATTATCAAACTTATTAAATATTTCTTATACACTTCGAATTACTAAGTATACCGGCGGTATACGCGATGTATCTGAGAACTCGCCCCTGTAACGCCCCTTGAAGCGTCGCAATCGTCAGCGGTGCCAAGGTCAGACATGGGCAGCTGACCACCAGTCAACTCTTCCCCAGAAATTAAATCTCTTTCTGAACAACACACTTATTAGTTATGCTCCAGTACATCCAGTACTTATGGTAATTAAGAAACTATTTACAGCCCATTTATTATAGCTTCGTGGATCTCCTAAGCAGGTTTACTTACTTCGGCCTCTCAAAGATTTCTGATTATTTATTTTCATGTTCCCCAACTATGTCTCCTGTTGCCCGGCAGGAACAAACCATTATGTGACATCCCCCTTCGCTTCGTCCTCACTATTACTGATAGTGTGCTGCCCAAAGCATGATGCAATGACATGGGTGAGCTTGTCCGATGCTTCGAGTTTTGCTCATTCTGCGCAGCACCAAATGTGTCACAAACCACGGGAACGCAGTATGGACGCTTTGGAAAGACGCTGCCCATCATGCTGGATGGCAAGCGAAAAGTGTAGACAAACATTCTGAAAGTGACATAATATGACAGTTTTAACGATGACCATCCAAAAATAACACGATAAAGGTGTGGCTGAAATAAAAGCGTGGACTATTTTTAAAAAAATATTATGTTTCAGTGACTTGTAACAAAGTGATAATTGTTTTGGTACCTGGCTGCATTTAAACTTCCCGCTAATATTGTGGCGCCAACTGGTGCTTGAAGCTCATTGGGTGAAGCAGGAGAGACTGCGCAGCAGGGGGGGTGTTCTGGCGCAATGTAGCAGATTTCAGCCAATGACCTTCAGACACCAGTCTGCGCCACAATATTAGTGGGAATTTTAAATGCAGCCAGATACCAAAATTATCACCTAACAAGACATTGAAACATATTTATGAAGCATTTCTTTTAAATATTGCATCTTCATCGTGTTATTTTCGGTAGGTTACCGTTGAAAATTGTCATTTTTTTCAACTTTCAAAATGTTTCTCAATACTACTCGCACTCCATGCAACATGGCGGCCAGCGTCTGGACAGCCTTTTCAAACGAAGTGCCCGTGCTGTTGCCACGTGGTTAAAACTGGCGGTACGCAGAACGAGCAAAAATCGGTGCGCCAGAGGAACCCGCACCCATGTATTTCCACCATGCTACGCAGCCGTTCACCCATGTCATTGCATCATGGCAGAAAATGCCACAATAGCGAGTCTTTGTGGGGTATAGCACACCGCAATCGAGTGCAATATCAACCTGCGCATGCGCAGACACGCAAATATGATGCGAAATTCGAACTGCGCATGCGTAGAAGAACAATAGTACTGTCGATTGCTGTAACGCTTCGCCGTGCAAAAACTCCCTAGTGTATTTATCGAACAGCACTTAACTTCAGCGTAGGATCCACTTTGTTCCTGAACGCAGACGTGGCCGTTGGGTTGATAATACCGACTGGCAGCATGTGTCTCCGAAAAATCGCTTTAATTTGGTCTCTTGAGAATATTTCTTGAACGAGAGCAAACTGTATAGCATGTAGTGCGCGATCGACTTGCAAGCAACGCTATTTTATCAAGACAACAATTGCGACATGTACCAAGACAACAACTACGTTGATAACGAAACATTAAATTGTGCTCACATGCGACATCACGTGGTTCGTGACGCAAACTGGTGGTGCGCAGAAAGAGCAAAAACCGGTGCGCCGGAGGACCCACCTATGTATTTCCTATGTATAGGTGCGGCTGCACCGCAGCAGCGGTGAGCTGTGCATGGCGGTGCGGGGCGCGTGCGCGGCGCTGCGGCGCACGGCGTCGGCGGCCGAGGCGGAGGCGGCGGCGGCGGGGGCGCCGACGGCAGCGCCGCGCGCGCGCCCGCCCCTCGACGCCGACGCAGACGCCCCCGACGGCGAGGTGGAGCTGCGCGGCGGCCGGCGTGCCCTGCTGCGCCCCGACGCCCACCCCCGCGCGGACGCCGACGCCGACGCCCACGCCGACGACGACGACCCGGACCGCGACGGTGCGCGCTCACGCCCTGCACGCAACGCGTTTTTTTCAGCGCCGCCCGTTGCTTTAACTCTTTTACTTTCTCAACCTTACGAAGGTTCTCTGTAAGAAGAGACAGTTATGTAATCGTGCGCCGGAAAACAGAATTTTCGGGAGAAAAACTCTTATTGCTGAGCCCTGGTAACGAAAAAGAGGATAAATCCTGGGGATAAATATAGAAAAAAAATCCTCTAACACGTGGTGTAGCCAGAATCTATGTTTGTGAGTCCTTGATACGAAAAAATCGACTGATGGCAAAACGTCTGTCCGTGTGCCTTCTAGCCTATTTTCTTCAAAATACCGCTAGAGCCTTCAGCCCATTTTCTTCAAAATTGATATTCTCCGATCGATCTGAATGAACTCGATATTTTGGGAGTTTCAAACGAATATTTTGGGTTTTGAGGGTATTTTACATCACACTTCAAAAACATTTTCAAAATTTTCTAAAAAAGGCACAAAATTTGTTGATCAAACATTGTCCTCGGATAACGTAAAAGTCGATTAAGAGCATACGCTTAAGAGAATGGTACAGGTGCTCATGTTTGTTGAATCCCAATTTTTTTGAAAATTGAAAGGTGCAATTTTTGGGGGACAATTCCTACAACTATGATATTGAAGATAAATGTTTTCGTTAATGAAATCTGTTCCTTAAAGACGTAAATTTAAATAAGTTCACTTTCGTACATTATTCGAAAGTATAAGCAGTAGTCCTGCAATTTGGTGCGAAATATAGGCAACTTAAAAAATTAATATTTTTTCTCTCAAAAACCGCTCGGAAGTTTTTCTTTAAATTTTTGCACGGAGAGAAGAAGGGTTCCTTAAAAGAATGGCGCGGGTCTCGTTTTCGTTGAACTCTCTGAATTTTCGAAAATTGCAAATTTAGAAATAATCCGAGAAAGTATGTGATGTTGTAGCACCACTAATTTAAAGTTGGTTTGCGTTTTCGTAACAACATTCTATGAGCCGTTTACTGGCGAGGAACGGAATTGGGGAGTAATCCTCTCCTAATGGTGTCAGTCATCGTCAATCGTATGGCAGTCACTGCTCTTATCCCCTCGGCCAGGGGCTCAGCGACGTTAGGACTCTGGGACGACCGTCCCAGACGGTCATCCATCCAAGAACCCGCGGTGTCTCGAGTTAAATAGAAAAAATATCTAAATAGAAAAAGAACTTCGAAAGGCGAGAAAGTAAAAATTCCACTAACACGTGGTGAATCCATCTGTGCGTCCTTCATACCGAAAAATCGATTGATGGCACAACGTCTGTGTGGCAGCCTGTGCACAACGCTAATGCATAAACCGTTCAGCTGTTGTTTTTTTTTCTAAAACTGATATTCCCAATCGTTCTGGCTGATGTCGCGGCCCCTGCAATTCGAAACCGATATTTTAATTTTTGGGGGTACTTTCCCTGATGTCCCTCGGACATTATCAACATTTTCAAAAAAGGTTCCAATTTTTTTTATTAAATTTCGTTGTTGGATAGTGCAAAGGACGTTTAAGAGAATAATGCAGGTCTCATTTTCGTTAAAATTCCCTCATTTTTCGAAAATTACAAAAATTCAAACTTTTTTCGGGGTCTTCCTACAACTATAATATAGAGGTTGGAGATTTTGTCCTAAATGAAATCTGTTCTTTAAAGACATATTGAAATCAGGTCATGTTCAATTTTTCGAAAATGAGTAGTTTTCGCGTAATTTTCTCCAAAATGCAGGCAATTTATAATTTTTTTCTCAAAAACAGCCCCAAATGTTTTCTTTAAAATTTCTCCAACTGTGTAATAAAGGACGGAAAAAATATAGTGCTAGTTTTGTTTTCGGGTATCGCTCTTTTTTTAATAGCAAAAACTTTTTTGCCTCAGACAAAGTCTATTGTACAAAATTAGCTCTTTAAACAAGACCATGTACAATTTTTTGAAAAACCAAACACGTGGTGTAGCCAAATTTTTGGATTAGTCTTTGTTCTGAGATAAGACGATGAAAAGAATGGGGCACGTCTCATTTTCGTTAAAATACTTTTTTCCAAAATTGCATAAGTTCATAATTTTTTTAGAACGTTTTTTATTTTCTAGAACTACAATATCGAAAAGAGATTTTTCCTTCAAAAAATGTGTGGTTGAACCAACGGCAACGTACAATATTTCGCAAATATGAGAAATTTATGCGTAATTTTGCCCGAAATGGAGGTAGATTTTAAGCAACTATTTTCTCAAAAACCGCTCCATTTTTTTTATTTTTTTCACAAAGAGAATAATATATTCTTAAAAAATGGCAGGTTTCATTTTTTAAATTCTCTGAAATTTCGAAAATGGCAAAATTTAGAATAATGCGCGAAAGAATGAACTGTTGTAGCACTACTAGTTTTATCATCCATTGATACATACGAGGAGAAAATTTTAACAAAAACTTGGAGCAGCTATGGCGTAAATAAATTGTTTAAAAATTACCTTTATTTCAAAATTACGCGAGAACTCAAAATATCGAAAAATCATACATAACCTTAATTCAAGATTTGTATTTACAGAACAGATTTTATTGATGAAAAAATTTTTATTTTTAATATTGTATTTGTAGGAACAGGAGGGAAAAAGTGAAATTTTGCAATTTTCAAATAATTGGCGATTTTAACGAAAACGCACCTTTCTTTAAAAAGTGATTTACACTATCTGAGGACGAAACGTAATCCAAAATTGGGAGCAATTTTTAAGAAAATGTTGAAAATGTTTTTGAGGCATCTTGTAAAGTACGCCCAAAAATGATAATATATTTCAAACTTTCAAAGAGGGTTTCCAGCTCCTTTAAATCGATCGCGGAAGATTAATTTTGGTGAAAACCGGCTGAACGGTTTAAGGGCTAGTGTTGACACCATACACAGACATAGTAGGAAACGTGTGAGAGGAAGTAATTTACTGAAACAGAAAGAAGATTTATCCACTTTTTCGTTACCAGGGACCGGTAATAAGAATTTTAGAGTGGAAAGTTAACCGTTTTCCGACGCACGATTACAACACTTTCTCGTCTTACAAAGTAAGGTGAGAGAGTCAAAATAGAGAAGTGACCATATGGTCCTCCAACCGGTGATCGGCATACGTGGCTCAGGGCAATTGAATCGTTTATTTCAGAAACCCGTCAAACGCCAAAATTTAAAACGCGCTTTAGCAGTAAAATATTGTTCCATGAGGATAGACATATCGCTTATTACATATTTACCTGAAAAATATTCATTTATTAACTGCTTTAATATTTAAAAATATTTTGAAATCGAAAAAACTGGGACACTTTTTCTCAATTTTCTCGACATGACAAATTTGGCGTTTGGCGGGTTTGTGAAATAAACGATTCAGTTGATGTCACTGCAGTGCCTCTGACCGGCAGGTTCTAGGGTACGAGTTCTAACAGGATTTTAGATTCTAGCTACAGAGACCGAATTCAGCGCTGTCTCGAAGAGAATTCTAGCGACAAGCTGCTCTGATCGGTAATTTTCCGTGGTGTCTCCGATCAACAGCAGGTGCATTCTGAAGTACCCTAGCAAAAGGGTCACACGCGATCTTTACCTCCTGTTCTTTGACCTATCCTCAATATACAAGTAGTACCACACATGTCGGGAGACCAGTCGGGAGCTGACAGCTTGTCCAGGCTGAAGCGGTGCCACGCTGATGGGAGATACCTGGTTGAGGGAAACTCTGGCGACATGGAGGTCGGCGCCAGATCTCACCACCATCCGCGTGGGAAGATTACCGCCACCTCTCGCGTAGAAAACAAGCGGGAAACAAACGTAACTAATGTATTTAGCAGTTGGCACGCCCTGAATCTCAAATGAATCACCGGGAGCGGTAGCTCAGTGCATCAACTGATGTCACTGCAGCGCCTCTGACCGGGAGGTTCTAGGTTCGAGTCCTGACGGCGGCTGGATTTTCGACACTAGCTTTTCAGCTAGGTCGAATTCAGTCGCTGTCTGGAGGAGAATTCTAGCGGCCGGCTGCTCTGATCGGTAGTTTTCCGTGGTTTCTCCGATCAACACCAGGCGAATGCCGGAGCAGTACCCTAACAAATGGGCGCGATCTGTCCTTCCTATTCCTTGTCCTATCCTCTCCCCTTACACACATACACACACACACACTTACACGCACTATACTTCCATATATTCCGGGAGACCGGTCAGGAGCTTAGAGCTTGCTCGGGCCGGGGCGGTGCGGTGCCCCGCTGGTGGGAGAGTCCTGGTTAGGGGGAAACCCCACTAGCCGACGGTAGGTCGGCGCCGGATCTCGCCATCCAGCGGGGGAAGATCACCGCCATCTCCCGAGAAAAAAACATGTACTACATTCACGGGACTCATGACCAAAGCAGTTGACGCGCCCGGTAACACGAAAAATCAATCAATCAAATGAATCAAGTGTGTGTTCATTATGCCGCAGGGGTAGCCGCCGGTGCGCCCATGGGCGACGCCACCGCGCCCGCCCCCAAGGGCGACGCTCCCAAGGGCGACGCTCCGAAGGGTGACGCTCTCAAGGGCGACGCACCCAAGGGCGACGCTCTCAAGGGCGACGCCCCCAAGGTCGACACCCCCAAGGGCGACGCCCCCAAGGGCGATGCCTCGAAGGGCGATGTCGCCAAGGGGGAGGCACGCGCGGACGCCGACATGGACTCGACTGGCGACGCCATCGCGCTCGCGCCCTGACACCCTTCCGAGCTCTACTCGTCCAACAATACATCTCTGCTCTTCACTAGTCACACTTCACTCATTACCGCACTTTCGTACCGTAAGATAACGAAATGCTGTGATGGAATGGAAACACATTTTACTTCCTCGCCTCCTACGTATTCACGTCGCAAGAGAACGTGTTGTAATGCTGCTACGGAAAGTGGTAATTTTTCGACAGGAAAACTGTATTGTGATGCCCGATATCGAAAAAATATATACTTTTTGCTCCTAAATGTAGTAAATTCCTTCTTTTATCTCGTTTAGTCAGAATTCAGATTTTGTCGGCCCTTCATACTGAAAAGTTGGTTTATTGCAAAATATGTGTCCATCTTTGGTCAACTCTAACTAAATTGACAGTTCACGATTCACGAATTCAAAATTGACACTCACGTTTGATCTGGCCGAACTCGAGGCCCTGCGAATTTGAAACGAATATTTGAATCTCTGGGAGTTATCATGAAACTTCACGATAATTTTCAAAATTTTGTGAAAAATTTATCCTAATTTTTCCTTTAAATTGTCCCCTCGAATAGACCAGAGTACGCTTATAAAAATGGCGGATTTCAAATTTTCTTTCATCTCTCTGTATTTTCAAAAGTTGCAAAACGGTTAAAAAAGTTTGGGCGTCTTCGTTCAACAAGAACTTTGATCATCAAGATTTTTGCAATGAAATTCTTTAAAACTAGCTCTTGCAATATTTTTTACGTTGTACAGGTGCCTGTATAACGTATAGAAGTTCTTTACGTTGTAAGCAACTTTTTAATATATATTTTACCCGAAAGTACATATATTTACATATTTTACCCAAAAGAACATATTTTTACATATTGCTGCATTTTTTTAAATTTAGTTACTCATTTTTCCAAATGTTTTTGATACGGAATCTTCCAGACAAACAATTCCGCGTTGTCAAACATTTTTCTGTATTTTCTGTCTAAAACGTCGCTATTGCATCGCGTTGAAATAAGGCAGTCCACAAATACCGACGAAATTGCAACAACAACAACAACAACAACAACAACAACAACAACAAAAAAGTGTAAGGCGACGACGCAATCCATAACTTCTGGTGTGTTAGTTTTCAGCGCGAGTAACGCAGAGAACAGAAAGGAAGTTTGTGAAAGTGATACATGTAGCAGGTGATATCGCGCAGCCACCTCGCATCTTTCAGGGGCCTCCCTCGACCTTGATACCCTTTAGCAGAAACTACACGCACCAGCTAAAGAGGCGCCGTTCTTGTTGTTACGGAGATCGCTGTAAATAATAGGATTATGAGGAGAATAATGTGTAATAATTGTCTTTATGCTAATGCAACAAAACAAAATACACTAAGATAAAAGTATTTTAATAAAATAGAATTGATATTTCGATAATTAATGTTACATATTTCTTTTTAGTACATATTTTTGTATATTATAATACATACATATGTACATATTTTCCCTCTTTTTAGTACATAAATTATCCGGGGCCTACTCATTACCAATAGTAGCGCATCAGGCACGAGAATTCATTTAAAGGTAATACATCAACACAATTTCGTCAATGCAAAACTCCGTTCTGCCCAACAATGAGAAGTTATTCTGAGAATTTCAAACTGTCCTATCGCGGCGATCCCATTGTTAAATTTCTACGTGATAATTCTTGAAAGATTCTAGCAAAAATGTGTGGGAAATTGGAATTTGCAAATACGAAAATTGCAAAGTTACGCTAAACTACTGTTGTAGCGATGTTGGGACGTATGAAGTAGATGCGCGCGGTCAGGGCTCGCCACTCTTGAGAAGGCAGCCACGGTAATAATGGTGAGCGTCGAGGTGAGTCGTGGCGTGACTATGGGTTCCGACTACCCGAGTAGGAGTTGGTAACTCAGTTCTGATTGATTGACTAGTGATTTCAAGCGCGTCAATTACTAAGGTCATTAGTGCCGTAAGTGTAGTGAATGTTTTATCCCGTGAGGTGGCAGTGATCTTCGACAGTTGGACCGGGAGCGGTAGCTCAGTGCATCAACTGATGTCTGTCCGGGAGGTCCTAGGTTCGAGTCCTGACGGCGGCAGGAGTTTCGACACTACAGCATTTCAGCTAAGTCGAATTCGGTCGCTGTCTGGAGGAGAATTCTAGCGGCCGGCTACTCTCATCGGTAGTTTTCCGTGATTTCTCCGATCAACACCAGGCGAATGCCGGAGCAGTACGGACCGCGCGCGATCTTTCCTTCCTCTTCCTTATCCTATCTTCTCCCCTTACACACACAGACATACTAACATGATGTACACTACTACTTATTTCGGGAGACCGGTCGGGAGCTTAGGGCTTGTCCCGGCTAGGGCGGTGCCCCGCTGGTGGGAGAGTCCTGGTTAGGGGGAAACCCCGCTAGTCGAGGGTAGGTCGGCGCCGGATCTCGCCATCTAGCGGAGGAAGATCACCGCCATCTCTAATGACTAATGACCAAAGCAGTTGACGCGCCCGGAAACACGAAAAAAATCAATCAATCGACAGCTGGATGGTGTTATCCAGCTCCGACCTACATGTCGGCTTGCCGGGATTTCCCCAACCAGGTATTCCACCAGCTGTTCAACGCCCCAGCCACGACAAGCTCTAAGCTCCCGACTGATTTCCCGACATGTGTGATTGTGTAGCGCATGTAAGTGTGTGTAAGTAGTAAGTGGTAAGGATAGGATAATGCGGAAGAGGGAAAAATCGCGCGCGGTCCGCGGCCCATTTGTTAGAGTACTGCTCCGCTATTCGCTTGGTGTTGATGAGAGAAGCCACGGAAAACTTCAGATCCGAGTAGCCAGCCGCTAGAATTCTCCTCCGGACTGCGGCTGAACTCGAGTTAATGTAGCTGGCGTCGAAAATCCTGCCACCGTCGAGACTCGATATCCTCCCGGTCAGAGGCACTCCAGTTACATCATGGTAACTCAGATCAGAGTTGGTAACTGAGTTCTGAGAACTGCTGCTTGAGGGAGAGAGCAGTGCCTATGTTGGCTGTGAGGAGCTGTTGGAGCGCTGGAAAGCTGTGCTGGAATGAGGTGCGTCTATACTCGTATGGTTAACGTGCGTCTATACCACGCATTTGTATGTTCTACCATGGGGATTTCTCCCCGGGATGGTCACATAGCTTTTTTCCACACCTCCCGCAGGCGCACATGTACATCCTTGGGCTGCAATCAGGATTTCGCCAGAACGCAATAACTCTTCACGGGAACCTCAATTAAACTTGGGTTTTCGTAACGTGGATATTATTTTCAAGATGGAATATGGCACGACATTTTGTGTCTTTCTCGGTCCTGCCGCAAAGTGTCGCATGATCGCGATCGTATCAAGCAGTGCTGCAGATCAAGCGACTCTAGCGGCACGGCCGAGAAAGTCGCGTAAAACCGTGCCATATTTCATCTTGATACCTCCCTCAGCCACCACGTTAGAAAAAAAAGAGTAAAAGCCGGGGTCGGGCCACTCTGCCAGCTCAGAGCTACTAGCTTTCCAGGCTAGCATCGGAATCGAATTGTGTTACTCATAATACGCCGGGAAGAATCCCTACTCAATAACTTATGAATATCGGGCTCTGCCACGACGAATCCAAGAGCCCAACTGAGGGGCGCCCGGACTGAGGCCCGAATGGCTCGAGGGCCTCAACCCGTCTCCTACCTCCACCTTGAAACTATCGACGTGCGTATCACCGGAATCTAGGCAACCTGATAGGGGATTCATGCACCCAATCGCACACCCCGCAACACGGTGCACCGCCTTCTCACTGCGCCCACCTTAGCACTAACGACGTGAGTACAGCCGAGGACAGGACAGCGCGCGCGCTTACAGAGCTCGCTATATTTGTGAAGGCAGCCACCATAAAGACCTCTACACGTGGGCCAGTTTGTCAGACCGTCGGCGCAACTAATTGGACTCGCGGCTATACTTTCAACGCACCAACAACCCGATTTTTCACGAGTGCTTGGAATTTTGTCGAGGCAACATCTGTGCGAGCATGACGGAAGTCTGAGGAAACTGAGACGAGCAGTTGCACAGTGATTCCAGATCTTGAAAGAAGGTGGCCAAAAAGAAAGAAAAAAAAACATTTAGAGATTGTTTATGTTCACAATAGCTTACCCTTCTAGTCAAGAGTTAAAAAGTAGTTAAATAACACAGTTTTATTCATCTTCAAAGCCTTGTTCGAAAGTCAACCACGTGGAGCAGAGTTCTATCCTAGCAGCGCGAGTACAAACGATCAGGTTATAAAAGTTATTGTCAAAGCTGTATTACTTTTCAAAACCACAAAAGATGCTGCATCTCTCTGCAACTACGTTGCTGATATGTGTTTGAATAAAGGAATTGTAATCTCTTTAATAATGAATTATTTTGATATTGTACAGTCAAGCGGGGCCAGACTGTGCTGGGCTTCATTTCTTGAGATATTCGCATCTTATTGACAGGTTTAAGATCTTCGTTGTTTATAACTTGCATAAACAGTTCTTAGTTCAAAGAATATACGACGTTCTGAGAGAATAGAAAGTGTGTTACATGGCATCGAGATAAACTCCAAACCACTTTAAACCACTCTTTATCATTTGCAGACGATCAGATAATTATACAAGAAACTGAGGATCAGTTACAGAGGGCTCTCTATAAACGAAATAACATATGTGAATGATATAACTTGAGAATATCAACTCAGAAAACTAAAGTCATCGCGTTTAGAGGCAAACATCCTATACGAAGTAAAATAATAAATAATAAATTATAGAACAAGTTAGCCATTTTAGATATCTAGGTTGTGATACTTCTTTTGAATACAATAAGGATATTTCAATTAAAAATCCAAAGATTCCGAAACATCTGTGGTACAATAATAAAATACCCCAGAAAGAAAACTAGAAAGGAAACACAACTTAAATTTTATAGAAGAATGGTTATCCCCACACGTGTTTACGGATGTGAGACGTGGACAATGAAAAAGATTTTACCAGAATTCAGACGTTCGACGAGATGAGATTCTTGAGGCAAGACAAAGGATGCATTATATTAGACAAAATAAAAAGTGAAATAATCAGAGAAGAATTAGAAGTACTCCCATTAATAAATAAAGTATAAGAATACAGGACCCGATCGTCCCAACATTTACATAGAATGAGTAGTGACCGCACCACAAAACAAATACATCGCGACAGACTTCATAGAAAAAGGGATGTCGGCCGCCCAAGATTAAGATGGCATGCTGAATACGGAACAGGAGACTCTCCTAATCCCTGAAGAGACGATGATTCAAATAATAGTTCTTATACCTGTCAATAGGATGCGAATACCTCAAGAAATGGAGCCGGGCACATTCTCACTCCGTGTGGCACAGTCTCGCCCCGTCTGACGGTACGTACTTGCCACAATTTATAAATAAAAACATTACTTTTCCACATGTTGCGTTCATTGGAATTAGTTTTAATATTCGCCTACGTTATCGATTTTGAAAACAATTTGTATTTGATGTAATACTTTTTCCATTCGTATTGGATCTGCGACATTGGATCTTTTATTTTTTGAAATTTTCGACTTCGTAATCATGTCCTCCAAAACCTTTAAGTACCTGAAAAATTTTTTCACATTTGGGCCAGTGTTTCGAGGTCTGGAATCACTGTGAGTTGGTCCAACACTCCTACCACAATACAATTTGTCGGGCGGTATGCGGGGGAATTGGCGGTCGTGTGGTTGGAACCACCCAACCGCCTCACAAAACTTTCTTTTGGACAACTTGCCTCCACATAATGCAAATTGTCGGGTTGGTTGGCCGATAGGCCCAGCAATTTGGTGGGTGCAGGACTTGATTTCTGGCGGAATGCGACGGAACGGCATTCCGATACCTCGGGAATAAACATATAAGTATTTCTATTAAATTAATAATTAAGTTGGGGTGCGTTCCGGAACCCAAAATTTTATAAATCAAGCATTGGGTACACGTGTAGAAGCCTTAACATGAGCTGTGAACCGAGTCATAGTATGCTCGCAGTCCTCATATAAAATGAGGCTGAGTTGAAATACAAGAGTTAAAAGATTAACTAAATGCAATGAAAAATAGGAAAGTCAGGAATGGATAAGATTAATACAGAACTTCTTAAATACGGCGGAATGATGCTAGATTGCAAACTGCATTTTAAGTCAAGTTAGCCAGAAATCAGAATTCCAGATCAATGAAAGACAGCATTAGTGATTTCTTTGTTCCAAAAAAGTTACAAGGCAAGGTAAAAATTACGGAAGAATTAGCCTCCGAAATGTAATACACATTTTTTTCTACAGCTTTTATCCAACCAACAGCCGGTTAACCTTTACGTCCCGATGGGACGCATATTCGACCATACACTAAACCAACACACTTGCGGGCTCCTCTGATCTGGGGTCAGCAGAACGCGAGGCCCTCCGCGACAACACATACAAAGTCAAGGGACAAACAACCATGCCCAAGGCGGGACTCGAACCCGCGACCCATCGGACCGAAGCGCTGAGTCCGGCACTCACTCATAGCCACCTCGGCCATCCAGGTCGGCTAATACACAAATTATACGTCCGAATAATAACCAGATTAAAAACAACCGAAGCAGCCGGCCCTGCGAGGTCTGCTATAGTGGAGTTACTCTTAAGAAGGGGCCAGTTTGACAGGTGGACAAACTGGCACATGAACTGGCATACGAATGTCATATACGAGATAACTATGAGGCTGTCAACGAACCCATCGACAAATTGAGTGCATGAACACAACGTGCAGTTATTTTGCTAGTAGTAGCCAAGCAATAGCTGAACGAACAGTCCCTTCTTAAAGTAATATCTCTATAGCCACGGGCGACCTTGTCCTTTCTCTCGGTGTTTCTCGCTTTCCACCTGTTTCCGCGAACTGCTCTTACCTTACTTTTGTAAACTTTATCTGAGGCGGACCTTTGTGACACTCTGACTTCTTACAATCTATTGGAACTTGCGATTCGTACAACACTTAGCACGATTCGCACTACTATACGACTTCCGTACAACTTTGCGACCAAGGCCGGTTCACCATTGCGACTGCCGCCAAACCAATGTTCCCACCGAACGAGTAACTGGAGAGACATCAGGTGGTGTAGGCTTAAAACTTGAGAACATTGCGGGAGATTTGAAGAGCAAATGAGAAATATTTCACAAATATTTAATGGTTTCGCAAATATTTCATGTTACTTTTAGGTAACTAATTTGGAATTAATGTTTATTATGAAACAGAGAGAAGACTCCTGTCGCAAATGTCAATTAATTGTGTGATTGTCTCATTAGTAAATAACGTTTTAATAGGAATAAAGCAATTCATCTACATAGAATGATGTTTTAATTACTTCTGCTCCTAAAGGAAAATGTGGGTTTTCGTCCTTTGCTAATTGCAGCAAGGTGCGCACTGAAAGAAATTGCTTGTTTAAAACCATATGTGACAGTAGCGAGACTTGTCTAAGCATTTTTTCTTCAAATATGCTACAATAGCTATTTGTCTTATCGTAAATTTAATTAAAGTGTCAAATAAATGCGATTTATCCTCTCACCATTAGTGAGAATGTCATTTAGAGAGGTGTCATTTGTTGTTTTAGCTGACCTGTCATTAAAACATGTAATTCTGTGTTGAAAAATGTGTGACCCATTACTCATGAAAGACGTCCTTGGTTCGAACGCGCAACTGTATTTTATTTTGACAGTTCGGAGAACAACTGCATGTAATCTCCAATTTAATTATAAAGACTTCTGACGATCAATCAGTTGCGACGCAATTATCCAATCGAAAGTTTCAATATAAAGAATTATGTTGTATTGAAGCTTCGGATTGGATAGCTGATGAAAAGTCAGAAGTTATTGTAATACAATTGGAGAATGCCTTGCGCTCCTCGAGGTTTCGCGTCGCGCCCACGCGCGCCTTCCATAACCTTTAGGCTTTGGCAGGCAGTTTCATTATATTTCAATTTCGTGACTTTTACGTCATGGATTGTGTTAGTTTTTTGACGGGCTTCAGTATCACGTACGAGCGCCTGTGTAATTAGATATTTATGCCACTGTAAAGTTCACCGAATTTGAATAACATGTATGAAAGCCTTGGGAATTAAAAAAATTTTGCCACACCGAAGTGAACTAGGGTAGAAATGGTGAATTTGTAACACCGTCGAGGTTATGTACAGATACTGGAGAAATGCTGAAAGAAAGATGATTAACTAATTTATTTGTTTCAGGACGAATTATTTATACGTCAACTTTACACATACCAGATTCTCTTTGGTTTACTAGTAATCGTCTCACAAAATTATGCTTTTAACTTTTCTGAAATAAATTTACCGAAGGAACATCTGCCCTTTTATTTCAGTAACTACCCAGCAGTTGCTGAAAAATGTAAAGATGATGAAAAGTGCCCATATAAGGTAGGGAACTATCAGGAGCATTCACTTTTACAGTCACAAACAAAACTTCAGTGGATCGATCCTCAAAATCATGTAAATCTCAATGACATTTTGCTTACCTAGGATGAACTTGATAAAAACGTTTGCTGGGGGTATGAACATGGTTGTAGAGCACAAAATTCATACTCAAGACCATCTTGTCCAGGAGATCATAAAGGATGGGTGAAGACCAAACAAGATCAGTTGAATACATTTTACTCCCAGGGTGATTTTGGGTACATAAAAGATCAACTTCAAGAAATGATGGTCATATGTGAACCAACATTTGTGGTAAGTACACTAGAAACTTCATCCAAAATGATTAACTTAAATTTTGTAATTGTTCTTTTAATCTTGTAGGACGATTCATCTTTAGAATGCAGTAAGCATTTGCGATTTTGTAGAGGTCGCAATATAATGATAAACTTTACAGACCTGAGTTCTCGTTCTGAGCCTATCAGGTACAAAATGGATGTTTTAAAAGAGGGGCAGATTGGAGGATATTGTCAGTAAGTATATAGTTTATGAGTAGGTTGTTATATTTTTTAGAATTACCACTTAATGTAAAAGTTGAAGAACTCTAGTTTTTCATTTTTACAAAAACTTAAAAGTCCAAGTAGACAGACCCATGTTTCTCAAAGTTTGATGCAGTTTAAAATCTAAATATAACCATTCACAATAGTTATTTTAAAATGAATTCACTAGAGGGCATGCATGTAATATGTAATTTATAAAAATATACTTTACTTTTACTGTAAGAGTTCATTTTGATAAAAAAATTTTAAAATTATAAAATAGTTTTAATTTTTTCTTTTTTTATGTTAAATATATGTGTAACTAAAATATTATTAAACCCAAGTTAACTCATTTAGGTTCATACAGAAGTAAACTTGTTGGGTTTTTAAAACAAGCTTTACTCAAAACTCCCTAATTATAGCTTATAATATTTCTTTGACCTCGGTGAGTAAGCTGATAAGTCAAAAAAAAACTTAATTTTACAGGGGGGCAAAAAACAACTTTAAACTAATGCTGTAAATCAGGGATTAATGATATTCAAACAAAACCCACACACAAATAGTTTCAATTGAATATCACCTTCATTTAAAAATTATTAAACCCTGATTTAATTCAGTTACAAGTTGTTTTTTGCTCTCCTGTAAAATTAAGTGTTTATGACTTGTCAGCTTATTCACAGAGATCAAAGATTTAATGTTTAAAATGATTGGTGTCAGGTGCCTATTCATAGTACATAAACAACAACAAAAATTTAATTGGAAATGTTTGGGCCACCTTTTGTTTTATAATTGGTAAAGTAAGTGGTTAATAGCCTTATCACACAAAGATGGTAGGTACTAGTTTACAAATGTTTTGAAAATGTATTTTTCCCTTGTCAGAGCTAATCCAATAATATTCTAATAATGATCTAATCCAATGGTGAGACTTAGTAACCCTACCATCCTGCACCATGGTTTTGTTTTGTTAGTTTTGTTTCTTTTTGAGGGGGATGTTAGTGAGATATAAATGCTTATCGTTAAGTATTAATGCATGGAATCAGCAAGATGGGAAAATCCATCCATGAAACATCTACAAATTATTTTGTTCTATCATCATGTGACGAAAATACTTTTACCTCCAAAATCTTAAGTGTGTTGACATTAAAATCCATTAAATATTTTGATATCTACCAAACATTTCATATACGTATTTCTTAAATGCAGATTACATAAGTCGAGATTGGATGAAGAATGTGATCACATAAGTCCTCTTCAATCATGGGGACCAGAATTACGATATTTTACACAACTTTCCAGAAGACCTATTATAGAAAAGGATTGTGATGTTGTCATTGAAAAACCAACATTTGTTTTAAAAATTGATGCAAGTAAGCAATAAAATATTAATCTGAAAAATATTATAAAGTATACTAACTTAAAGCAATTACTAAATTATTTAATACATTTGATGTATTTTAGCAGTTAATATGTACCATCATTTCTGTGATTTTTTGAATCTCTATGCATCACTGCATATGAATTCAACACATCCCAGTACATTTTCCAGAGATGTGCATATACTGATTTGGGAAAGCTATACATATCAATCTAGCTTCGAGGTTGTTTGGGACGCATTTACTGATCATCCTCTTTGGGACCTTAAGACATTTCGTGGGGACACAGTATGCTTCAAAAATATTGTTTTTCCTCTTCTACCAAGAATGATATTTGGTCTGTTTTATAATACTCCAATTGTGAGTAAATTTTTCTGATTTACTAAAAATTTGTGGTATTATTTTCAAATGATGTGATGTTAAATAAATAATGTATTTTTTCAGATTTGGGGATGTGAAAAAAGTGGCCTTTTTCATGCATTTTCAAAACATATTTTGCATAGACTTAAAGTTCCTTTACATAAACGTTTCAGTAATAAAATTCAAATAACATTATTGTCCAGGAATACTACATACAGAAACATTCTAAACGAAAATGAACTTCTGGCAGCTCTCAAAAAAAATGAAGACTACGAAGTCAAAAGGGCAAGCTTGATTAAGCATAGTTTTCAAATTCTATGTCTTTTGCCCAATCTACCGATCTAACTGTTTTTTGTTTGTTTGCTTTTTCTTTTCTTTTATTTAGGTTATCTACAATAGGCAACTTCGATTTAAGCAGCAGTTAGAAATCACTTACAACACTGATATATTTATTGGAATTCATGGTGCTGGATTGACACATCTGTTATTTCTTCCAGATTGGGCTGTTGTTTTTGAGCTGTAAGTACTTTCTTGCCTTATTGTTTCCTCTATTCTTTCTTTTTCTCGCAGTTTTAATAAGATACACAAATTATTTTTCATGGTCATGTGTTCAGGTACAACTGTGAAGATGAAGGATGCTACATGGATCTCGCTCGTTTAAGAGGTGTCAAGTATATTACATGGCAAGATAAAAGTAAACTAGAACAGCAAGATCAGGTAAAACGTAATAAACGTCCTGTAAATCATTATTTTAATTGTTTTCATGTAAGAGCAAATGAGAACAAAAATAATTCAAGTGTTGCCTTACATTACATGGTTGTGAATTTTAGATAATGTTTAATATTTCAATAAAAGAATGGTTGTCTGCCATTTCACTTTTTCATTTTCAAATTAATGTAAACGATTTCTTCTGAATAATACCTAATACATTACTTTATTGTTTATCCTTGTAGGGACATCATCCAGATGGTGGAGCTCATGCTAAGTTTACAAATTATTCATTTGATGTGAATGAGTTCTTAAGACTAGTGGCAGTAGCAGCAAAACATGTGAAAAATCATAGAGCCTTTCAAGATTTCCGCAAAGATATTCATGATGAATTATAGTATTTCTTACTGGAACCAAAAATTGTAAAGCAAATAGCTGTAATATGTCTTGGCTGATATTTTCATAAAAATGTGGATTTATAAACGTTAAGGATATTTGAATAATTAACAGTGTTTTACAGAATGAAATGCTCCACTATAATAATGGTGATGGAATCTCCATCTTCAAGTAATGTGTCTTCCCATTTAAGGCGACATTTTAATTATGCACAATGATGTGCTAGAATGAATCTCTAACAATATTTATTACTTTTTATATGCATTTAGTTTTAAATTTCTGTACAAGGTTCAGATTTCCTTCTAATATATTTTTATATTTAATGTAATAAATATTATTTCTCAGGCACCATTAATATTAAGTGTACTTTGAATAATAAATGGATTAATTGGTAGAATGAGAATAAAGGTCTTAATGTTGTTTTATAATTTTGTATAAAAACATTATAAACATTTTGGAACAATTTTTAACAGTTGTAGGAAAAATGTAATTTATATGAATTTTATTCATGTTTTGTAATCTCAATAAGAAATTTTGTATAAGAAACTGAAAACATTTGATAGTTTTAAAAACAAACTGACATCAATTAACTAATGCTAAAATGCAAAACAAGCCTTACTTCTAATATCAATAATGCATAGTTATGCATTGTACAAAATCAAAGATGAAATATACAAAAGATTTCTTCCATTATTAACCCAAAGCATGGTCAGTCCATGGGAATTTCTTCTTGAACAACCTGAAACATGAAACATCATGTGTTACATTGCAGCCTCTAGAAACTGCTACAGTACAGTACAGTGCTGTGCTGTGCTGTGCTGTGCTGTTGGTACTTTTTGACAGGTTTTGGAGAGTGTAGGAAAAGGCAGAATGAAGCAGGTTGTGCTATAAAATCAAAGTTTTCTTTTTATATTGATTTGGTGTTTCCATGAATTTAAAATCTGATCAAATATAGTGTCAGTGATGAAGATTGAATTAAAATTTCTGTGAAATAATTAGTTTGAAAATAAGCAAAAATGGATGTTTATAACAGAAGAAAGGTGAACTTCTGGCAAAAATTGTATTTCTGTGGATCTCTTCAATATTTTTCTAGACTCTGAATATGAATGCAACAAATGCTATAGCTTGATTTAAAAGAAATAGAAAGAAACAATTATTGCTTACAACTGATCATACAATCACACACAGTACAGGGCAAATAGAATTCCAATTTACCACCTCTCAAAAAGGACAAACACAAAGTCTCACAGAAAACTACCTCAGCAGATCACTAATCTTGACTCAAAATTTAATCTGCATCTATCAAATCTTATCTATTGGGTATAGTGCCCACTTGACTCTCACATTTTCTTATGAATTTTTTAAAATATTTTAATTTTTGTTTGTTTTTTTTAATAGTTTTTTGTATGCTCAATTTAAAATTAAGTTTTATTTCTTGATGTGTAACTATGGACTGGATATACATGCAAATGCATATTTTTCCCATGTAGTCATAAGCATGTGCATGAGTCACCCAATTTTCAATTATTTAAACTTCATTCTATAATGCATATTTTGCCTGTTTTCTTAATAAGCATCCTACTTCTGTAAATTGCCAATTATTCTGCATATTTAGCTTTGTTTAATGTGATTCAATTTTTTTAAATTTATAGAATGTCAAAAAACAGTTAACAGCTGTGTGAGGTACTATGGGGAGAAACACAATCTGTGCATGGTTTCATGAGCTCTGGAATCTCTGCCATAAATCATATATATTAAGTTGAGTACAGGTAGCATCATTTGTTTTTGGTAAGAATTGGTATGAAAGTATTCGCTCCTATGTAATGAAAACTATTTGCAAAGGTAAATCAGCACCAGATTTTGTTATTGTTCTTAACCATGCTCTTCATGACTTAGTGCTGTGATAACATTGAGAACAATTATTTCAATAACTACATTCCCCATTCAAGCTCCAGAAAAGTGCACAAATAGTGAAGCTACATTTATGTCCAGAAGCAAAACAAAGGACCATCTCAGCATGTGCTCAATGATCAGGGAATGTAGATGTAAAACCCAATTGAGATGGGAGACAGTAACACAGAAACTGAACTACAATAGTTGGCCTATTTAATCTTAAAATTACACAATCTAAACGTAATTAATATATTAAATACTCTTAAAATCAATATTATTTTCCTTTTCAAAGCACGGTGTAGTCTCTGTATAGAAATACTTATGCAGTAGGAATAATCTTTCTTCACTCTTAAACGTGTGCATCGATTTTAATCATTTAATGTCATCTGGTAATGTTTTGTAAAATATTTAACATGTATTGTGAGTTATTTTTGTGTAAAGAGCTGTGGATAATGATACCTATGATTGTTAAGCGGATTGTTATGGCTGGAAATGGTGCTCACCTTTGAGTCAGTCATTTTACTTTCTTGCCTATTGCTTATGCAGTGTAGAGTATTATAATCCTGCGTGAAAAAACTGCGAGTTTCCGACTGATATACTTTATTGCCGGGCCGTGGTAATGAAAAAGTGGATGTATCTTATTACTATTCATAGTAAATTACTTCCTCTAACTCCCTTAGTACCCTGGGGAGGTCTAAACAAAATTGGGTGGATCCTCTAGGAATCATTTAGTTACGTCTTTAAGTGGGAAGTGTATGCACTTTAATGTGGCATACACATTGTGTAGTAAGAACCCTCTTTTCGTGGATCCTTGATACTACCGAAAAATCGATTGTCGGCAATATCTGCCCGTCCTCCTATGAACAGCGCTAGCCGCTAAACCGTAAGAAGGATTTTCACCAAAATTGATATTCCCGAATCGATGTGACTGATGTCGCGCCCTTTGAATTTGAAACATATTTTGAATGTATTGGCGGGGAGGGGGGACTTAATATGAAGTACCAAACATTTACAATTTTTTTCAAAAATGGCTCCAAATTTGTTCTTTAAATTTTCCTCTCTGATAGAGCAAAAGAAGCCTAAAGAATTGGCGTTGGTCGCATTTTTGTTTAACTCCCAGAATTTTTGAGAATTTGAAAAGTTCAATTTTTTTCGGCATATACCGAAAATTACAATAATGACGATATCCTTTTTTTTATTTATCGCTTCTGCTTATGCAGCGTAAAGAAGATATTGTAATGCTGCGGGGAAAAAACGGCGAAGTTTCGTCAAAAAATTCTTATTGCCGAACCTGGTAATGAAAAATTGGATAAATATTGTTCGTATACATAGTAATTTCTCTCTAACTCATTATATAGTCAGAATCAATGGCGGATAGTGAGTTTAAAACTTGGGGAGGCCCAGACAAATTTTGGCACGGATTCATATTGTGAAGTCGAAAGTCAGTGACCTTTGTTTAACTGGTAAACTGTTATTGGCAACATTTCAAATAATAGAATAGATTTAATATTTCTCTTCTTTTAGGATTACTTCTCCGCGAAAACGGCACTTCCAATACAGATTTTATTGTGTCCATTGAAATACTGGGCCTACCACGCAACCACAGATGTGCTGCTGTCAATGCGTGTTGCTGTCAATGACCGCAACACGCCTTCACAGGAGGCCAGACGCTCGAGAGCTTCCGTACCAAACCAACTCCAAAGCTGGACAAAACGAAACTCTTTTCTTATTGGTTGTCATGGCAACAGGGGAGACCCGCGTCGGAATCCTGCAGGCACAAGTAATGCTAGTACTTGGTGGTGCTATATATGTGTAACGCATAGAACTGCTTGGCTCCTTGAATAGTAACACTGTTTGCAGCAAGAGAAACGACTTATTTTAAATGTTTTCTCGCCAGTCGTAAACATTTATGTCAATTTTAGGCTAAGATAAGTCTAACAATTTTTAAGGTCGAGAAAAAAATCTTTAGTGTTGTTATCAATTTTGTGGGGAGGCCTGGCCTCCCATGCCTCCTTTGAAACTGGTAAGAATCCGTTTCGTGGGTTTTCGATACCGAAAAATCAATTGACGGCAAAACGTCTCCGTCTGTCTGTCGTCAACGCTAGTGCTTAAACCGTTCGGCTGATTTTCTTCGAAATTTATATTCCCCACTCGATCTGACTGATGTCGCGGCCCCTTGAATGTAAAACCGATATTTTAATTTTTTTGGGGGGTAGAGGGTTCTTTACACGAAGTCATTACAAGAAAAGGGTCAATTTTTTGAATTACATTTTGTAGTCGGCTATCGTTAAGGACGCTTCAGAGAATGGTGCAGGTCTCATGTTCGTTGAAATCCCAGATTGTTTGAAAATTGCAATTGTTTTGGGCGTCTTCCTACATGTATTGAAGATAGAGATTTTTTTCTTAAAGGTGTTTCGTAAAGAAATATCTTCAAAATAACTTCATGTTCAATTTTTGGAAAATATGAGGTTTTCGTGGAATTGTGAGAAATATATGTACGTTAAATAATGTTTAACAATTTTTTTCTCAAAACCAAATTTTTTCTTTAAATTTTTCCTCGTATCTAAAAAGAGACAGGAATTTGGTGCTAGTCCAATTTTCGGCCATCTTTCCGTTTTTTCGAAAATTGCAATAAGTTAACATTTCAAAACTGCAAAAATGGAAGAAGTGATATTTTCTTTTAACAAAGTCTGTTGTGAAAAATCAGCTCTTTAAAAAAGGTCATGTACAATTTTTTTAACGAGTAGTTTTCGCATAATTTGCACTTGAAATTTATGCAATTTCTAAAAAAAAATATTTTCCCAAAAACCGTTTCAAATGTTTTCTTTATGTAGAATAAGGGACACTTAAAAGAATGGCGCATGTCTCATTTTTGTTGAACTCTCTGTAGTTTCGTAAATTGCAAATACAACTTAACATTAGGAAACTACAAAAAGGAAGATAGAGATCTTTAACTTAAGCAAAATGTGTTCATTTCATTACGAAAGGGCATGTACATTTATTTTGAAAAGAAACTAGTTTTCGCAAAATTTTTCTTTTGTAAAAGAAAGAAATAGCTACAGTCGAAATAATTGCAGATATGCTCTGCAGGCGCTTCGTTTGAGTTTATTTGTTTGAACTTTTTCAAGTGATGGATGGAGTGAAGGTAGAAATTGCAATATTATACTACGTATCTATTCCCAATAATGTGAGAATGTATATGCAGTTGTAGCTCTAGTTTTTTAATGAAATCGGTTCTTCGAAATTAGATCTTTAAACTATGTCAGGCAACACATTTTGAAGATATGGGTACCCGCGTGTGTGTGAATAGTGAGATTTTTTTTAAATGACGTAAGTATATTTTTCAAATTTGTAAACTTTTTACTTTTTTATTCCAACTCGTCTGATTTTCATTATATATTCAGAATTTTCGAAAATTGCAAATGGTCAGCTTAAAGTGTGTGAAAGACTAATGTCCCGACTGATTCGTTGAATGTAGCGGTTATAACTGCTTGAAATGTTCGATTTCGAATTCCAGTGTGTATAAATATCTTTGCAGGTTAGAAAAACTTTAGTAGGTTAAAGTAGGATTATAATATTACGTAACGTTACAAATGATGTGCGTGCTGTCGTAACACTATTAGTTTTTTGTTTTTTTTGGTGAGGAATATGAATTTAGATGTCTAATTAGACAGTGTAAATGCACCTTAAATCGTTTATGCAAACTAAAGAAGTGAATTCTTTATGATGCTCTGAAATTAAATGGTTACTTTGCACTTTCATGCTTTTCTGGTAAAGTTTGTAACTAAAGTACGAGATATTAAGACTCAATTAAACATAATTCTTAGTTAATTCCTTATCAATTGTCAGATGTCTAAAAACTTGTATATGTCTGAATGCACAGTTATAATTTAAATTTTATCTACAATAATGCATTTCCAATGAAGTAATAGTTAAGCACCCATAGTAACAGACCTTAGCGCAAATGATCCTGTACTGTTCATCAGTTGAGTTGATTGGCCTAGCAGGCAAGGCTTTGCCTCTGCGTTTGAGTTCTTGCTGAACATCCACCAGGTCAAATATACTGATTGGATCCAGCTTGTTTCTTGAAATGAGATCCACTAAATATTCAATGTAGTGTGGCCTAAGAGAAGCAAAGAAAACATAAGAAGTGAAATGAGTACCTTGAGCAACCTTTCCCGGAAGACTTGTTCCGGCGTTCCATAGGGGTTGGGTGGCAGACGCTTGTGAGCTCTCTTAACAAGTGTTTCAAGATCATCATTGCTTAAAATGCATATAGGATCCAACTTGTGCTTCCAGATCATCCTACTTAAATACTCTATATAGTGCATCCTGTAATAACAAAGATTTAGCAACATGTAACTAGTTTGTGAGTATCTTAAATTTGTACAGGTTTTTCATTCTATTTCTTTCTACTCAATTTCTGTTAATATGAAAAAAAAAAAAAAAAAAATAAGACAAGAAACGCCATCTGGCAATGTCTTGGAAAAGGTTGGGTTGGAAAGTCGAGTCGGTGCATGTTCAGATTTTGTATGTTACGTGTGTCACTGAAGTTCTTTAACATTGTAAATCCATTCTTAAGTAACAAAGTATAACAAGTAAATTAACAGATTATGGAATCCACGTGTGAATCGTATTCTCTCATGAGTGGATGCATAGTTGTACGCCGGAAGAACATGTGCTGGTGTTTTATTTGTTACGTCCGAACGATCTGTGGCTGAACAGGAATAACAAACATGACTGTCGGAAATGAGTATAAAATACAAGTGGATAAACTCGAAGGACCTGGAGACTTGGCAAAGTGGAAGTGGTATTTGGATGGTGTTTTGTGCGTATGAACTTGAAAACATAGTTGACGGTTCGCGAGTGTGTTCAGTTTTGGCAGTAGACGTGACTACGGAACAAACAGCAACTCTTCAGCAGTAGGACGACGCGAAAGCGACAACTTTGGTAGCAGGTGCGTTAGGAAAAAAAATCATTTCCGTGCTCATGTTGACGTGCACCAGTGCTAAACTTGGATTTTCGTAACGTGACACCTGAGGGTGTTATCTTCAAGATGGAATACGGCACAACGTTTTGCGTCTTTCTCAGTTCTGTCGCAAGATCGCAACCGTATCAAGCAGTGCTGTAGATCAAGGAACTCTAGAGGCACGACCGAAGAAGATGCGAAAAGCCGTACCATATTCCATTTTGAAAATAATACCCTCAGCTGCTCACGTTACGAAAACCTAAGTATAATGTGATTTGGACAAAAATAAGAGCGTGGTTCTTACGCAGCGGTTCGCAACCACTGAATATGCTGATCGTATCTTCTTTTTTTTTTCGAGTGATACGCGAAAACAAAAACATCAGTACGCATGTCGCCAAGTTGCAGACGTTATTCGTGGATTTAAATGATGAACTTAAAAAAATAAGTCATCTGAGAGAATTTTGAATGTTCGAATTTTATTTACGATGGGAAAAGAGTATGACAGTTTTAAAGACTTGGGAAATATGATTCTAACGGGAAATCAAATTGTAAATTTCTTGATTGAAAACGTGTGCGCGTTTGAATTGCATGATCAAGAGAAAGTCGCATTGACTGCATTTGTTGCACGCGGTGATTCTAACAAGTATCATCTTAAAATTGACGGTGAGGAAAAATCAAAGAAGAATGTTCAACGTGCAAAACAGAAGTATCCGTGCCACAAGTGTAAGCAGTTGGGTCATTGGGCAGCAGAGTGTCCGGATAAGAAGACAGATGGCAGCACTGGTAAAAAAGCTGTCTGCTGTAAGGGAGGCGTTTTTGACGCATGTCATGGGTGCTCCAATCGATAACTTTATTCAAACGAACAAGTGGTTCTGTGACAGGTGCTCTACAAATCATGTTACCGGGAATAAAGATGATTTTACATCGTATGAGAAAGTTGCTGTTCCTGAAAAAATTTCTCTCGGGAAACGAGGTGTAAATATGAGGGCTCATCGACAGGGAAATGTGAACATTCAACTGCTTTTAAATAATGTTTGGTCTAATGCTGATCTGAAAAACGTTTTGTATATTCCTGAAACAAGCGCTCAACTGTTCTCCCTGAAAGCAAAAGTCAGTGGCAATGACGAATACAGAAGCTGAGATAATAGCAGCAAGTGAATGAGCAATGACTTAATGTGTCTGAAAAGATAATTGTTTGAATTGCTGGAAACTGTAGCAAAATCTTCTACGATCTGTATTGACAATGCTGGATCTGTAAAACTGGCTAAAAAGCCACAATATCATTTGCAGATAAAATCATACTGAGGTTCTCCACTTTTACGTGAGGAAAGACTTTTGAATGGATATCTGGAACTGGAGCGCAGCTAGGGGATCAACCAGCTAGCTGATATACTGACTAAACCTCTGGAGATGGTTAGATTCGATAGGCTTTGAGAGAAGATTGGTTGCAGAAAACTACGTCCACAAAGTGTTAAATGTAGTCTATTTTGATAATTTTTGTCCATTTTATTTTGTTTCTTTTGGATGAAGCGTTAATATGAAAAGAAAAAAACACAGACAAGTAACGCTATCTGCCAGTGTGTCTTGGAACTGATAGACTTGAAAAAGGTTGGGTTGAGTTGTCGAGTCAGTGCGTGATCGGATTTTGCATGTTACGTTCGTCACTGAAGTTCTTTTACATTGTAAATCCATTTTAAGTAGCAAATAAAGTTTAACAACTAAATTAGCTGCATATTGCTCATTACATAAAATAGCAAGAACTCAGCGACATGTGTTTTAAATCCAAAAAATGCAGAAACTTCAAAAGCTTAAAAGGAAATTAAGTGGCTGCAACAGATGTTTCACAAACTAGTTTACAACATTTTGAACCAAAATCGTTAGCAAGGGTTGCAAGGTTAATTGGAAAAAACACCCACCTGCATAATCCTGCGTGCCCCTCAATGACATCTCCATTGCAGACAGTGTCCATCAGACCAGTTGGCGTCTCCTTCTGCAGCTGGACTAGGCATTTCACGGCAGCTCCTCCTTCTTCCCGGGCCTTCATTGTGGCGGGTGTTTCAGTGTCAAATGCCACATTGAATTCCTTCAAATCAAGGATTCATTGGCAAGTGTTTTTCACTTCATTGAATATTGAAAACTGTACACTCCAGAGGTGAGAAAAACATTGTACCTGGAGGAGCTTTTGGAGATCATTTGGTTCCTTGTCACGGAGATAAAAGAGACAATTTCGAGGGTGGTGAGCGTGGAGGCCTAGCTTGGCACAATAGGGGCTGACATCACATTTTGCTCCCATGAGGAATGGCTTTCCACAGCCACAGCAGAATTCGTATTTGCACTGACTGCAAGTGAAATGCATGCATCCTCCCCGTGAAAGGGAGTAGCGGAATTTGCATTTTGGACAGTCAATACCATTCTCTGCCAAGTGTTTGGCAACACCTTCTGCTTGAATCTCTGGATCATTTGCCTCTTTCCATTCAGCAAATTTTTCACAAGAGATGCCTTCATGCTGTTTCTCCCACTATATAAAATGCCACAATATGTTTTTTATTAGATCAATAGAAAAAAATATTTGAGGTCTTTTTATTAGATATGTGATAAAAATTGCTAAACCAGTAGTTAAATAAATAAATTATCGGCTACAACTATTCGAAAACTTTTTAGGTTCCAATTAAAAGCAATATGATATATTTTAACATTTTTATTTTATTTTTTATTAATTTATTTTACGTCAAAAACAGTTAAAAACTGTGTGTGACGTGCAATGAGGAGAAGTGAATTCTATGCACGTTTTCAAAATTCTGTGATCCCATTCCTAAGCCATATACTAATTGAATTTTGAACACAGAAAAAATGAGCTTTTTTTTTCAAGGATTGTTAAAAAAAAGTATTCGCACCCATGTAATAAAATATATTTTGGTGGGTGAAATCAGCAGTTAATTAGGGCTCTTATCCCTCATCAAGTCCTTCGTCAAGGAATATTACTTCCTGCCGCGACAGCATGGAGAACGATAATTTGAATAACTATAGTATTTCCCACTGAATTCTGGAAGACGTGCACAGATAATGAAGTTAGACGATGTCCAGAAGCAAAACAAGGGTACATCTCAGCTTTTAAGCTTTTAAAAGAGAGGTTAAGTACTTAAGTGAAGACAGGTCACTCACAGGCCTTCTGCAAGATGCACAAGTCACGGAGCGGCAGTCAGGACAGACAAGGCGCTTCTGTCTGGGATTTGCAATGAATCCAGATGAGCACTAAGATTTTGAAAAAAGGAAGAAACATTGAAATAATGTTGATGGACGACACGAAAGATCAAGTTTGAGTGCAAATTACTCACCCGAACACACCACTTGAAATTTGGGTCTTGCATAAGTGTGCGATCTCGTAGTTTGCTTTGAAACAGTTCATGAACAGGAGGGTCCAGAAAACTTTTTAGTAGGATATCTAAATTACTGAAGTATTCTAGAGCTTCATCATCATTTTCAAGTTCAGGTTCTTTGCAAAATGGGCAAACAGCGTCAGCAATATTGCGGTCTGTTACTTGAATAGTGAAATAATTCTTTGCACAATCTTTGCAACAACGATGTACACATTTCAACATTGATACCATCTAAAAATAAACGAAAAACAATAAAATATAAAAATATATTATAGGCAGATCAGCGAACCAATGTTACAGAGCTACATATTACATGCGTCTACATAAAATATCATTTCTACAGCAACACACATGTATTGTATGTGTGTATATGTATATACACATAGGTACATATGTAATATACATGTATTAGGGTAGCCCTTATTGTTAATGTTTTCATTTCAGTTCTCTACCATCACATTTTTGCCTTCTATTTCCAATTAAGACGAGACATAAAAATACAGCGTCCTTTGGAATACAGGGATAGATAATGGAGGATTACTCCGCGCTCAACGCTCGACCAGGGGCGAAGAGACGCGAAGCGTCGATAAGTTGGATTAAGGGTGCAACGAATTAAAAAAAAAAAAAAACAATCAATAATAAAGCCCCACGCCAATGCATGCGATAACTTATTACTTTCTCGCATACTGATTGCGCAATATAATGAATGCATTGTATTAATGCTGCGAGAAAAAGGCGATTTTTTGGCAGAAAAACTCATATTGTCACGCCCTTATATCGAAAAAGTCCATAAATCTTCATCTTAAATGTAAACTTTCTCTAACAATCGAGATCAAATAGGGCTGCCAGTAAATTTACTCTTAGCAGGGGGAGACCCACAGAGGATGTGTATAGCAGAAAGCGCAATACAGCGACACAAACCATGAATCACATTATGTGTATGTGTGTGTGTATACAATATGTTTGTGTGTGTGTGTGTGTTGTGTGGATGGGGGGGCTGTAATAATGACTGACATTGAATGCAATAAACTATACCTCCTTCATAGGGTATTTGCCAGTGCAAAGTTCACATTCTTGCTGAAGAAATGATATAGCAGCATAGAGTGTACTGCATTCCTTAGCTGCATTTACTGCTTCCTCTTGCTCAAATCTTAGACCCATGAGACGTACTGCAAGTTCTGCTTGATCATATGTGCTGACAAGACCTTCGGCAAGACATCTTCGCACCTGTCTCTGTTCATGCACAGGAAAAGATACATAAGAAACAATTGTAAATGTTGATACCTTCAGAAAACATCTGTAACTCTCAACGAAATATGAAATTGCTTTGTTGTTAGAAAGAAACGGCACATACAGAATGTTTCAGGAACACATAATTTCTTCTCGTGTGATCTACTTCTAAATATACAGAGATTTTTCCTTTGAAGATTTAAAAAAAACACATGGTTTTAAAGATTCAAAAAATTTTTGTTGAGCACATAATGAGCTGAACTGAATATCCTCCAAAAGATATGGTAACTCATTTATTTATTTATTTATTTATTTACGTCAAAAAAACAGTTAAAAACTGCGTATGACGGGCTATGGGGAAAAGTGAATTGTGTGCACATTTTCAAAATTCTGTGATCCCTACACTAAATCATATACTACTTAAGTTTTGAATTTTGAAAGGGAGAAAAAAAACAAACAAAAAAACTCCCATGTAATAAAATCGATTTTCAAGGATAAATAAGCAATAAATTTTGAATTTTTTGAAATTTTGAATTTTGAACTCACTTCTGAGAGTGTTCTATTACGCTGCTAATCTTTCAGTCTATCAGTCTAATTACTAAGATCAAAAATAAAATGTTTCAAAATGCTGGCCCAAACATTTACAGAAGAGCGTATATGACTTCTCGTAACTCACATTCGATTTTACATCTGTTCAATAACGCGAATTGTGCAAGTTGAAAGTACCATCGCAGTAAAGGAACAATCGCATTAAATAATTTTGTGGAGGGAAAGTTCATCCTTGCTCCTTTACTTTGCAACTAGATGCAAGCAACGATCTCGGTCACATAAACAAATTACAAATGGTTTGGATAGGCATTTTCGGGGTTTGTCTTCCCAGATATCAGCAATCGGATCGTTTTATTCTCCTAAGCGTGCGCACAGAAGAGGAGGGGGCGTGACTACCCTAAAGATTTTGAAAGAGGGCCCTGCAGTCCTACGTAAACAACCTTTTATATTTTTAGTAAATATGTTAAATTCTTGATAAAATGTCATATAATGTGAAGTTAAACTACGACTGAGGGATAGACACATTAGTATACCCGGATATTGTTATCGCATCAGTGGTTAAGTAATTATTTACTCATTGCTCAGGGATATTAAATTTGAATAATTTCGGCCTTTAACATAGTTGTAAAAGTGAACATTTGTGCTGTAGTCATTAACTCATAGATTCGCTATTTTTCAGGAATTAATATTAAGTTTTGTTTATAACATTTTTAATTTTTGCAAACTAAAGCACACATGTTATGTAAAAAAAATTGCATATTTTGAACGTACTTTATATTTTCGATTTTTTTTAAAATTTTGCTTCTGAAACGGTGTTGGATACTACCTTATAATTTACAAGAATAACATCATAGTGAAAAGGAAATTAGGTGTTTCTGGAACACTTTGTATAGCAAGGTCAAATTGAAAACATTTAAAATGACATACTGGACAGTCACAGGAAAAATTTCACTGTGAAAATTAACTCAGAATTTCTGCATTCAGGCACATAAGTACATCTAGAATGAACCTAATGTGAAAGCTCAGTTAATTCACAACATTTCAATTGAAAATCTGACTTTATTTATGTATGTTTTATAGAGAATTTTAAATCTCTCCTAATATATTTCAATTAATTTATAATTACACTTCATTTAATTATTTAATAAGAAAAATATCATATTCTTTAAGATAATTGAGATGATTCCTAATTTGAAAGCTAGTGGTCTCAGTTAAGTTTAAAACATAATTATAGTTGCATGCTTCACACACAGAAAAACAGTGTGTTTGTAAAGTATTAAACTTAAAGTAACACAACACTCCACACTCAAAACACTTGAGATTTGTTGATGCTAGGATGACATAGTCTCACTTACTGTAAATATTGAATGAAAAAGTAATTAATCAGAAAATTTTGCAAATTACAAATTTTTTTTAATTTTAAGGTTGAGAATCTTCTTACACAAGTTTATTTTCAAAGATTTTAGAAGTATACAATAATTTAAATCATTCTTATGAATTTCGTTTACTGCAAACTATAAAGTAAAATAACATAGACAGGATAACACAAAAGGATGTGGTAAATATTAATAAACAAGATGTAACAATTCACATAATAATTGCACACATTACTGAAGAAAGCATGTATTAAGAAAACAACAGCTTTTGATAGATGTCAATCATTATTATCTTACCTCATAAGTGAAAGTATCCATCAACTGTTCTGAAACATCACTTGATTTAGCTGCCTCCTGAGATTTTTCATCAGATGTACCTGAACTTTCGGAAATAGTCAAAATTGTGGGAAAATTCTGTAACGGAGATGTGTCACTGTTGGAATGTATTGTAATATCTGATGACTGAGTAGTTATTTCATTACTAGTACGCATTGTCTGTGCAGGCATTTGAGAAGCTATAGTGTTTGCATGTTGAGGGGTTGGAAGTTCCACATCATCATCATCTGCAAAGTCTGTCACATATTCATCTTCATCACTGTCTAAACAATGTTCTGCAAACATTGTATGTGGTTTATGTGTTTGTTTATCTGATGTGTTTTTGTCAACATTTTCCAAGGGTGCATTACTAGAAGTTCCTGTATCTGCCTCACTTTTTTCAACTGTTTGATTTTCCACAGCAGTTTGTATTTGTTCTGTTTTTTTCTCTTGTAGATCACCTTTGTTCTCATCTACATTGGGGTTTACTTTCATTACTACTTCTTTCAGCACTACAATCTGTGTAGTTGAAGGATCAGATGAAGTATTAGTGATTTGTTCCTTTATATCAGATTGTTGGGAATCATTAAGTTGGTTCTGAACTTCAGATACATCTTGTGAAACTACTAATTGTGAATCTGATTCAGCTACAGAAGTTGGAGTATCTGTCTTCTGTTCCAAATTCTTCAGATTAGGTCCCTCTTGCTTTATATCTGATGCTTGCAGAGAGACAGGTTCTTCATGACCTTCTGGAAGAGGTTCATTTTCTAAAACACCATGCTCATTTGTAACACCTGTAGTTGAATCATTTTCAGGTTTTTTAATTGGAATTGGAGGAGCTTTTGAAGTTTTTGGTGAAGGTTTAGGAGTAGTGGCTCGAGGTGACGGAGGAGGTTTTGCTATCTTTTGTGGAATTTTGGAGTGCAGCAGTTTCGCTTCCTTAGGTGGAGCTGCAACGGCTCTTGGAGGTTTGCCAGAGGCTTTTCTTAAAGCTATGCGAGAGCTCCTTTGAGGCCTCACGGGTGCAGTTGGTTGTTTATTTTGGGTTTTGGGTGGTACAGGTGGTGCTTTGCCCTTCTTTGATTGTCCCTTATCAACTACCGAACTTGGCCCTGGCATTGGATTGGAAAGAGTCTTCTCTGCGGTGATAATTTCTGGGGAGTCTGGTGGAGAATCACTTTGCCAATCCTCCTCATGATTCTTCTCACCATTTACTACAATGTCACAATCAGATTGTGTAGATTCACGGGCATCATTTGATTTAGGGGAATCATTGTTAGTTTTAACCTTTCCTACATTGTTACTATCTTGGTCACCTGATTTGTTGATAATTGAAAGTTCTTCCATATTTTCCTTCAGTGTTTCAGGAGATGCATTTGGTGTAGAAGAACTAGAAGATTTTTGCTGAATATTTTGTGTCTGTTTAGTTTCTTCCTGAGAATCTTCTTGTAACATCATATTCACCTTACCAGAAATTTCTTGTGTTTTTGAAGTGTCTGAAGAAGTGTTTGGTTTAGAATTATGAAATTCATGATGAATATCTTGGGAGTTTTTAGAATCTTCCAAAGAATTTTCAGGTAAATTCAAATTTGTCTTTTTAGAAACTTGTGGTGCTCCTGGCTTTGCAGCAGACATATCTTTCGAATAACCTTCATCACCTTTCTGTTGTTGTTTTGAATCATGTATAACTTTAGCATATTCTTGTTGCACTATTGGATCTTCAAAGGCATTAAGGTCAGGAAGGGAATGAGACTGTCTTTGGAAGACAAATGGTGCAAAATCTCTGCTTTGTTTACGTTTCGGAACAATTGGAACAATGTTTCTAACATTGTCTTTTTCTCTTTTTGCTGACAAACTTTGCTCTTGTGCTTCTTTACTTTTTTCAGTTCCTTCTGTTTCTTGCTTTGGAACTGATTTAGGTGCTAAAATTTCTTGTTGATTATTAACAGATATTTTTTGTTTTTCTATAGTGGGAACAGAACTATTTTGTGAATTATCTTCAGCTGTTTTAGATGGAATGTCCTGTTGCTTGGGGAATGCATTTTGTCTTTTATCAACTGAGCCTGGAATGTTCTGCTCACATACCTGTGATGGTAAATGAACTCCCTTTCCCTGGCTGGAAGAAATATTTTTTTCTTGAACAGATGACGCAGCCCCAGAATGGATTGAATCAAAGACCGGACTCACCGCTTTACTTTCATCTGTGGTATCCTCAGGTCCCAGGTCTGAGCGTGCATCAACAAAGTCAGTAATAGAGTCATCTGTGTGGATAAATAAAACAAAAAACAAATTATGCAGCCACATTAGAAATTGTTTCATATAAAAGAAAGAGCTTTAATTTTTATAACCTCTTTATTTATTTATTTATTTATTTATTTATTTATTTACGTCAAAAAACAGTTAAAAACTGCGTATGACGGGCTATGGGGAAAAGTGAATTGTGTGCACATTTTCAAAATTCTGTGATCCCTACACTAAATCATATACTACTTAAGTTTTGAATTTTGAAAGGGAGAAAAAAAACAAAAAAACTCCCATGTAATAAAATCGATTTTCAAGGATAAATAAGCAATAAATTTTGAATTTTGAAAGGGAGAAAAAAAACAAAAAAACTCCCATGTAATAAAATCTATTTTCAAGGATAAATAAGCAATAAATTTTGAATTTTGAAAGGGAGAAAAAAAAACAAAAAAACTCCCATGTAATAAAATCTATTTTCAAGGATAAATAAGCAATAAATTTTGGCTCTTATTACTTCCTGCCGCGACAACGTGGAAACGATAATTTGAATAATTGTATTTCCCACTGAATTCTAGAAGACGTGCACAGAAAATGAAGTTACATTTATGTCCAGAAGCAAAACAAGGGGCCATCTCAGCATTTGCTCAATGGATCAGGGAAACTGGACGAAAAACCTGATCGAGATGGGGGTCATTGACCCGGAAGCTGTGTTACAATAGTTGTTACAGGTTGTTTATACTCATTTATACAGTCCAAATGGTAATTAATGCATTATGTATCATTGTTAAAATTAATGTTACTTTTCTTGTGATGCTCAGTATAGTCTCTAATTGTATAGAAACAGTTATGCAGCAGAAACGATTTCACTTGGGATTTAAACTTTTCTATTGAATTTAATCGTTTAATGTCATCTGGCAAAGTGTTGTAAAATAATGTACATGTATTGTATGTGAATTTTTTGTAATGAGCTGTTGATACTGTCACCCGATGAATATGATTTCTACGTCGAGTGTTATAGTAATAGACTTCGGCATTTTCTGAAAATATATTCCCGCCCTTAAGCAAGTCATTTTTTACAAAAACCACTGATTCGTAAATAAAAAGACACGGTAATGGTAGAATTCCTAGATTAATGAAGATAGGCTTACAAGAATCACGTATAAATAAACCTTATAAATAAATCTTATAAACCAAATTTTTAAAAAGTACATAAATACTTAATTTAACAACTTTTTCATTTAACGTTGTGAAATGAGTAAAAGATTATCAGTTGTTTGAAGGGAAAAAATATTGTTATTCTTAGTTTCTGGACAACATTTTCTCAAAAGGATCTATAATTAAAATGGAAGAAGTTTCTGAAGTTGTTTCTGAAGTTAAACAGAGGGCCAAGAGAGAGGAAGAAAGGACTTTGAGCTGCAACCTTTAAAAATTGCCTATAGATCAAATTACTTATTCACAAATGTCAATTGTTATTTTGCAATTACATGTAATTGCTTGCATTAATTAAAATAATAACAATAACCGTTTTAATTACTGTGGTTCTAATGTAACTCCATTAGCAAAAGCATTGTGGTATTTTACATAAGCAAAACAACAGCTCTTAATCCTGCGATGCAGGCCCTATAGAGGAACTTCCTCTTCCAGGATGTCCATATGCATGGAGGTGGTTATATCATTCTTTTCACTTCATGACCTTAAGTGAGGGATGTGGGAATTCTTAATAGAAAGGAAAATAGGTAAAGGTATTCTCAAATATATGGTGTGTAGTTTCAAAGATATTTCTGCTCATTATACATTATGATGCCTCATTATACCTTTCTAGTTCCTAGAAATAAATGATGTCCTAGAACGTGAATTAAATTATAAAACTTTTCTGTTCTTTTAATACATAGTTTTATATATATCATTTTCTTTAATACATAAAAAAATAAATTCTTTAATAAATTTATTGATTTATTATTGTTCCTATGTTCTATACTTATGGCATTAAAAAATCTTGTAGCCCTTTACAACTGAGGTACCTGTAGTTTTTGAGGTACCTGTAGGTTTGAAATTGTATCTATGAAGAATGAAATTGCTTTTAGTGATTAAATCATTCGTTTCAGTCTTTCACTCAGGAAACTATTTCATGAATATTCTCCTGCTATTTTGAATTTTTAAACTATATGAGTAATAAGTACATAATAGTAAAAATGTATAATAATAACTTAAAGAAAAATGTATTTGTTAATATTCACGTTGCCTTAATTTTTCCTCCAAACTTTAATGAACAGAAAAATGCCTCATGAGAAAGTTATATACAAGTTTGCATTCTTACTCCAGCCATACATATCTCTCACACCCACAAAAAAACTTCTTTACCTTCATCAGGAGGAAGCTGAGATTTATGTGAAGTCTCTGGGTCTTTGTTTAGAGACTCCACAGCCCCTCCGCCCCCACCAAGCATCGTTGGCTCCCAAAGCCCCGCCTTATTTCCCAGGCTCACATTCCCACTTTCATTGTCTGTTCCCACTGGTGGCCCCCAAATGCGCATGAGAAATGGCTTCAATTGTGTCTTGCTAAGCTCTAAGTAAGCAGCTTCTAAATTGCCATGGTTGGCAGTCAATACAGTGACTATATCTTCTCGGGTGAAATTGCCACGAGACAAGAGTTCTGCATACTGAAAATTAGATATTGTTCTTTATCTTAAAGCTAAATGATGTGTTAATTACCTTCACTTCATAAATGAAATAATAAATGTTAAATTTGAAAATTATTACAAAAAAAACCCAAAGACATTTGCAACAATACCTTCTTTTGACGCTGCTCTACACATTCTGTTACTGCTGACCATACGTTCCCCTTGTGAAGTCGCAAAGCTTCTCGGGCTTCAGCAATTGATATGGTCCCAATATTATTTTCCTTACGTTCATGACCATAATTTGTGGCCAGTGTTACCACTGTGTCTATCATGTTTCGCCAATTATCCTGGAGCCACTGCACTGGATTTTTATCTCCGCAGTGGTTCATAGCTACTTGCAAGTCTTCTGTGGAGAAGCCTTGTTGTTCTGCTTCCTGCCAAGATTCACAATAAAATAAAAATTCATTAATCAAACCATCACTATTGGATCACGATGTATTACCCTTTGTTACTTATTTCCACATTAGTGATTAATGAAAAGCTGAAAGTTTATTAAAGGAATGTAAATAAAGCTGATTTCAATGTATAACAATAATGATTTTAATGATAAAAGTTGAAACTTACTCTGAGCAATTTAACAATTTCAAGACCTTGAGACTTCATGACATCACTTCTTTGCCTCTGAACTATGTCACCAAGGTTGTTCAGATAGTCTGGAGGTTGTGAACCTGCTCGACTGCCAGTGCTGTTGCGGCGAGTAGCTCTATCATTTGCAGATGACTGCTAACACAGATCAGATATCACATATAGTTTTAAACATTCCCAAATCATTATGTCATTGTACATCTGTATAGCGGTCACTGGAAACCACACCTCAGAGTATATTTTAATAAATTCTATCCTTATTAAATATGAACAGAAATTATTATTAATTAGCCTAGATTTGCCTACTGTTAACCATCCACACCCTTGAAAAGTTATTGAATCCTTGAGGTTCTGCATATGATGCTCTTCTGTTTTCCCAGTCATGTCGCAGATCAGCATGGCTGCGTGCTGTTGCTGGACCTATACTTTGTTTATTATCCAGCAGTGCTCTGTTCCTGTTTTCATGGAAATCATGGTAATCATCTCTTCGCAAGTCACTAACAGTGCCCAGAAATGATCCAATACCCATTTGTCGATCTGAGTACATTTGCACTTCCTCATCCAAGTATCGGCTACCAAATCTGGGACTCATTTCACCAGACGCAGAAGGAGGCAAGCTCTAGAAAACAGAAGAGACAATTAGAGACAATTTACTGCAGTGTGTATTATTGAAATTATGTTAAGTGTTGAATAGCTTAAATTCTTTACAAACAGCCATTCTTACTATTGAGATAAAGATGAGAAGGTAATGAAATAAAAATAAAAAGTGTTTCAAGTATCTGCTACAGTTATTTAAAATACTGATAAAAAATAAATATAAAATATCATTTGTGAAAAAACATGCCATGGTCGGATACTGGCTGTAAGTGCATGATGCTACATCCACTGAAAGTGATGAAGATAGCAAGTTAGCAAAAGGGCTTTAGAGCAGAGGTCCCCAAAACACATACTGAAAGGTATGCTTTCAAGAATGTTTCATTTGTGAAAAAAATAACTATAGGTGATATCAAAATTAGTTGATAAAAAAGTTATGGATTTCAATTTTAGAAAATTTGTTAAACAATTATGGTTCTTATTATTATTAAAAGCATATCATCTTTGAAATACCTGTGAGTGAAAATTAATTTGATACCTATTAATATTTGCTTTCTGCTACAATTTTTTTCATTAATTTAAGGTATTCTTTTCTCCATAAATTACTATTAAAAGATATGAAATTTTCATTGAAGCATAATTATTTGGAAACTATATGCTTGAATTAGGTATTTTAATGATTGTTTACTTCGCAGAAGCCAATTAGACAGTGGTGAGGAGTCCGGCCATCGAGAGAAGCCAAAGGGCGAAAAAAGCCCACATCCGCCTTCCTGAGAGGAAGTAAAGCCGGCCGTCCCATGTACATTTACTGCATGTAAAAGATCCTCAAGCCTAAAAGAAGCGACTGAGCTAAATTCTAATCGCCAGTGTTTTGTCACCCGAGCAGTGCCGGAGCTAGACAATTTTGGGCCCGAGATAATGCTGAAACGTAATCCAATGAATTTTAGTTTTCCAGTATTTCAAACGTAAATTCCATCTTAAGTCCATGGTCACAGAAACAACGAACAAAGAGTTCTATGGCAATATCAATTTCAATGTAGGCATAAGGTGTCCAGAAATTTTATTGAAAAGATTGCGGAGAAATAATACCAGGAAAAGTGAGCGTTGTTTGAGGATTCAAAAGACAAACAACGAAAATCATATGGAATACCCCACTTTCCAGACGCTTCGGATGGAAAGGCCAGAATATTCGACAAATTGACTTAGATGACTAAACAAAATGCCATGCCTCGCCACTGCAATTGGTATCACAGCTGTAGAAAAAAATTGTTATAATCCACATCTCTTTTAGTTCTCGTTTCCTAGTTTCACTTTGGCTAATCGGGAGTATAACTGACGCCCTTGCTTATACATTACGTACTATATAAATTGCTTATATAGTACGAATACTCGTACATCAAGGCGATGTAAATACTTTCGCATTCCTAAGTGTGGTAGTTCGCTGAAGTGACGTTCCTTTTACAGTACTGTTTCCTTTGAAAGGAATTCGCATAAAGGTGAGGGAAGTTTGTAGAACAGCGTGCGCACCGGAGCGAGATCGGAGGTGCAAATCACGTCGCGTATGCAATACGTTAGTTCTGTCACACGCGTCGCGTCGTGTCAAAATACGTTGAACTTGAAAATGACATTCGACATGAAAGGTTTTTGTAGCCTGTAGAGAGGTAGAAAGGTAATTATAGAGGAGTTACTCTAAGAGGGGACCAATTTGACATGTCGGGAAAGGAATAACACGTACGATGTTGCAAGACATAGTGATGAAGCCATTTACAAGTGAGCTAATGTAAACGAACCCATTGATAAATACAGTGCATGGACATAATCTGCAGTTAAGTTGTCAGCAATATGCAAGCAGTAGCTGTCAAAGCCGTCCCTTCTTATAGTAATCTTTCTTTATCAATTTCTCTAGTGACCTAATAGTGTAGTACGTAACCACGGAGATTTATATCTACAAAGGGCGTTGCAGTCGGGGGCAGCTATTCTCCCGATCTACCTACACTTTCTCTAGTCTCTTATTTGTTCAAGTTCATCCATAAGGCCAGTTTAAAAAAAACAAAAAAAAACTTTGGAGACCCCTGCTGCAATGGGTGATTGAAAACAGCAGAGCTATAGTAGTGCTGTTAGTGGCCTACCTGACTTCCCCCTTTGTCCACACTACCCTAAAAAAACACAAGTTCTGCATGTGATTCATCAAACTTATAGATACGAAAGAAAAATAATCTCATTGCAATTGTGTTGATGTGTTGAGCGTCGTGTTCCATCGTGACGATGTATGTAATTCAACAAGTGCGTGCAGCAGCGTACCTGGGTGTCGCTCGTGAACGACATGCGGCTCTGCGACCGGTATGGCAGGTGCCACGGATCGAACTCGCTTGTCTGCGTGCCCATGTGCAGGGACACGGCGCGCTTCAGTCGTCGTTTCGGCTGGTGGTAGTCGGCCTCACCTTTGCAACCAGGTGAAGAGCCACGCATGCTCAAATTGGGACTAACGTCATACGTCTGTCAAGTCAGAAAGCAGCTATCGGGTCAGAATTTCCACGAACATACAACCCAAATAAAAGATAAGTTAAAATTAAAATAAATAAAACATAAATGAACAAAGAAAGAAGAAAATAAAATGGAAGTGATCTGATGAAAATTTCGTGTTACTTACGTATTATATTGATATAAATGTAAGATTCAGAAAACCTTATTGGATAGTTTTCCATTAATGGGACATTGATATTACATGAAATTATAAAATCATGGGATGTGGCTGTTACAGTCATTAGTCCTCATTACCCCAGCAAAGAAGATACATATATTTCTTGTTAATTTTTAATATCTATAATACGAAAGCTTCTTCAATGCTGCCAATATATTTGTCTACATTTCTACATTGCTGCGCAATGCTCCTTTGCTCGAGCAGAATACGGTTAATGACACCGAAAGCAGTGGGCGGGGCGGGGCGGGGCGTTGCGGGGCGAGGGGGCGGGGCACTTACTTGCGTGGAGATGCTCTGCGGGGGCGGGGAGGTGCCGGTGGACGCCACCCGCTTCTCGGGCGCCGGGGCGGGCGCGGGCGCGGGGGCGGAGGCAGGCGCCGGCGCGCGGCGCGTCGGCGCTGGCGACGGCGCCGGGCTGCCGGTCTGCGTCTCGTGGCTAGTCTGAATACTCGTGGACACGGACTTCCTACTCTCGGGGCGCGGGGACGGGGGCGGGGGCTGGAGGTCGCGGGGCGGGGACGGCCCCACCCCGGTGGACACCCGGGTGGGGGCGGGGGCCGGGGGCGGGGCCGGGGGCGGGACGGGCGACGGGCTGGGGGCGGCGCTGCCGGCCGCGGGCGGCGGGGACGTGGACACCATCGACACTTGGGATTGGCTGTCGGACGCCGTGGTATTTGTGGTTATGGTGTGCCTGTCTGAAAAGGCGGAAGGAACAGATTTAGTGTCAGACACACTGTCGCTATGTTCTGCGTGGCGAGATCGCGATCGTGCCTTTTTGGCTGTCTTCGCTTCTTCTGACCTTATCCCTACAAAATGGTTTTCTAAAATTAATGACCCTACTTCTCATTGAGCTTGTAATAAGGATAAAACACAAACACGAAATTTGTATTCTGAATACATTTAATGCTTAAATATTTCACAAAGCAATATAAAAAAAAGAAGGTATTTTGCAAGTAGAAGTGAGCAAGGGGGGTGAGGTGAGGAGGCTAGCCGCAGAACTTGGTCCCTGGCCAGAAGGAGATCCTGCGAGAGGGCCTACCTTTCTTCTTGGCGTGGGCGTGCGCGTGCGCGGGCTCCGGGGGCTCGGGCGCCCTGGGCTGCGAGTGGCGGGGGCGCGGGCTGTAGGAGTCGGCGATGCGCAGCTGCTTGTTGAACTTGGCGACGACGGCGTCGTCGTCGGCGGCGTCGCTGCTGTCGCGCGGGGAGTCGTCGCGGCTGGGCGGGGCGTGCTGCCGCTTGGGGGGCGCCTCCCGTTCCCGCTCCCTCTCCCTCTCCCTCGCCCTCTCCCGCTCGCCGTGGGGCGGGGCGGGGCCGGGGCTGGGGCCGGGCCGGCGCCGCCCACCTGCCGCGCTGCCGGTCGAGGGTGCGACCGGGGCACCGCCCCCGCTGCGCCGCCGCTGGCCCTGCGCGGGGGCGGGGGCGGGGGCGGGCGCGAGCGCGGGCGAGACCGCGCGGCGGGGCGGGCCCGTGGGCGTGCGGCAGCAGATGGCGCACACGCGCGTGCCCGCGCGGTTCACGAAGGTGCAGTGCTCGCACTCCCAGGCGTGCGTGGGCACGGGCGGCGGCGCGGGCGGCGGCTCCTCCTCCTCCTCGTCCTCGCCCTCGCCGCGCGCCCGGCCCTCGTCCTCCTCCACCTCCATGTCCTCGTCGTCGTCGCGCCCGTTGGAGAAGTAGCCGTCGCGGCGCGCGTCGTCGACGTCGTCGTCTTCGTCGGAGCTGAGCGAGGCGGCGCGGCGGTCGCGCAGGCGGTCGCGCGGGGCCGGGTGCTTGCGGGGCGCGGCGGGCGCCGGCGGCGGGGGCGCGGGCGCGGGCGGGGGCGGGGCGCGCTCGCGGTGACTGAGGCGCGACAGGTGCGACTTGCGCGACTTGGTGCTGTGCGCGGGCGAGGCGGCGCGGGGCAGGCGCGCCAGGCTGCGCGCGGGCGAGGCGCGCGGGCCGGTGCCGGGGCCGGGGCCCGGTGCTGCCGCGGGGCCCAGTGCGTAGGGCGGCAGCGTGCCCACGGGGTAGACGCTGGGCGGCGGGCCGTGCCACGTGCCCACGCCGTTGGGGGCGCCCCAGGCCGGCGGCGGCGCGCCGAAGGGCGGGCCGGCGGGGCCGGGACCCGGGTAGGCCGGCGCCAGGTTGATGCTGTGGCTGCTGGTGGAGCGCGCGGACAGCCCGCCGCCGAAGTCCCAGGGCCCCGGCTGCGGCTGCTGCTGCTGCATCCACATCATGCCGTGGTGGCAGCCCGGGCAGTTGAGGTGCGCCATGGACTGCGCCTGCGGGTGGGAGCGGCCGTGCGTAACGGGAGCGTCGTGGGCGCGGGCGGCGTTTGCGATTGATTATTGTTTTTGGGCGCGTCAAGGGCTAGGGGCAATACTCCCGTAAGTGTGGTGCATGTTTTGTCGTCTGAGGTGGCTGCTCCCCCTTTTGATGGGGAGATTCGTCGCCGAACTACGTCGGCTTGCTGGGATTTTCCCCAACCACGTACCTTCCATCAGCAGGGCAGGATAACATCTAAATTCCCGACTGGTCTCCCGGGACAAGCTCTGAGTAGGTGTCCCGGCATGTGTGGTAGCGTACTGCATGTAAGTGTAAGTGTGTGTAAGTAAGGGATGAGGACAATAGGCCAACGAAGGGGAAGGAAAGATCACGCGCGGTCTGTGGCCCATTTGTTGGGGGTAGTGCTTCGGCATTCGCCTGGTGTTGGTGGAAGAAACCACGGAAATCTACCAAGCATAGAAGCCGGCCGCTAGAATTCTCCTCCAGACAGCGGCTGAATTCGACCTATACTGCGGTTTTTACAGAGCTGCCTCCCAAGGTCACTGAATGCCCGTCACCTCGGTGGCATTTAGGCACGGTTTCTCGCGTCTTTCTCGGCCGTGCCGCTAGATGTCTCCTGCTCGCGACCGTATCACGCAGTGCTGCAGATGAAGCGACTCTAGCGGCACATCCGAGAAAGACGCAGTTCTGTCAAAACAGCAGTATAGGTCGAATTCAGTCGCTGTCTGGAGGAGAATTCTAGCGGCTGGCTTCTGTGGTTGGTAGAATTCCATGGTTTCTTCCACCAACACCAGGCGAATGCCGGAGCACTACCCCCAACAAAAGGGCCACGGACCGCGCGTGATCTTTCCATCCTCTTCTATGGACTATTATTCTGACCTCTTACTTACACACACTTAGACGTGGTAGGTGTACACCTAGTGTCGAAAATCCTGCTCCTGTTGGGAGTGGAACCCTGGGTCCTCCTTCGCGGGAGCGGGCGCGGGCCTCACCTGCTGCATGCTGTGGAAGGCGGTGGGCGAGGGGGCGGCCAGGTGGTGCAGGTCGGTGACGGACGAGCTGAGGCCGGGGCGCCCGAAGAAGCCGGCGTGGGCGGGCGAGGGCGGGCGGTAGTCGGAGGGGCGGCGGCGCGCCGTGGCGAAGCCCGACAGCTCGGAGCGCCGCCCGCCGCCCGCCTCCACGCCCGACGACCCCGACATGGACGAGGAGCGGTGGCGCTGGCTGCGCGTCTCCCACGCGTCGCTGGGCTCCCACTCCGGGTAGCCGCTGTCGCGGCTCGACGGCTGCCACGCAAAGCAATGCCGCAGTCAGGGGGGACGGTACCATCAAATGAGTCACATTATCAAGTTTTGGTTTTTGATTAATTAAATAGTTCAAACCCTGCTCTTTCCAAATATATTAACATTTTTTAGACGTCTCGAAGTCCCTTTAATTCTTGTTTAAATGACCTTGTGTGCATGAGCCCTTTTTTGACACTATACAACTAAGGTTATTTTTTAGTTATTGAGTAGGACTAAGGATATTTTTGAGTTATTGAAACATGCTCTTGTTCATATGTTGGTAATATTGTTCTTTTCCGCTGAAGGAGATGATCGAGAATACGGAGCAGGAATGTTCTATTAGAGCAGAGGCAAGTAGTATAGACTTTTTTCAAATGGCGTTTGCCGAAAATGTGCTTATTTTGTAATTAATGTACCTTTCCTCAGAAACTATTATTCACAATTTATTAAAATTTCCAGGGCACGCTCTTTATAGTATTTGCAATAAAAACATTTTATATAAATATTATTCGATAATAAAAAATATAAAAATAATGTTTGTACAAAAATGCCAATTAGGTCAAAACTTATAATAGAAAAAATACAAATTATTTTTTAATCAACTCAAAAAATGTCAATATAATAACAAAAGTTGTACCATTAAGTGTGTAAATATCAAAATTTTCTAGAAAGGGTACATCAATAGCAGCAAATTTAACATAAGCAATATACATGGTACCCTCTCCTCTTCACTCACTTTGTTCTTCACAATGAACACTGCGTCATCTGCCCCATAATTTTGCTCTACAATTTCTTCTACTCAAATTATGGATTGCGTACTCCTAACAATTGTAAATAAATAGAGGTAGAACAAGGTCGATTCATTCTTCTAATTTTAGATTAACTCTACTAAAGATGTTTAAAAAATGTTTGTTTAAAAAGACAAGTAAAACTCTGCCTTACATATTAGGTAGCTATGATTTTATTTTTTTTACAAACTGTCGGTAATTTCCATTTTAGATTTAGCACCTTTCTGACGAAAGTTTGGTAATTATAATTTTGTTAAAATATATTAACTTATACTATTTAGTGAGAAAGTGTTAATGTGGATAAATAATGATTTGTTTAATATTAAGAGTTGACATTTATTGACATTATCAAGAAATGAAGTAATTCAGAATTTTAAAAAAATAAGTGTATTTTTCGAGAGCGTATTGGGCAGGGTCTCGGAGGCTCATCATGTAGCTTCCCGAGTCCATGCATCCTAGGGTTAATGCAGGGGCGTCCACAGAAAACCAGGGGCCTGGGGCAGTTGATCCTCATTTCAAACAAAAAGTTCCTTCCTGCCCCAATTCACAAACAGAATCCATTTCTCCATGCTTCAGAAATGACTTGTATTAAACTTGGATTGGAGATAAATATCTTTTTTTTTAATTTCTTTTGAAAGAAAAAAAATCGTGACCTCAATTAAGTCGGGGTCTGTGACAAGTTCCCCCACCCCCACCCTCCTCTTCTGAACGCCACTGGGTAAAAGCGGCTCCATACCTTCGGCATTCGCGAAGCAGCGAGCTACTGCTCTCCCAATCCGGAACAACTGATGTGTTCGGTGAATGTTCGCTCCATTTGATGTGTCCAAACGACCGTCACGCGGTGGGTAAGGCGAGCACTGAATGTTCGTCACTTGGAAAATAGCAAGCAACTCATCCACACTACTCGGGATTCGGCGAGCGGTTGCTTACTGTTTGCCGAATAACGAATGTGTCGAGCCGCTTTAGAGATAAATATATTTTTTCATTACTTTTGAATGAAAAATAAATGGGGGCTCCAATGAAGTCGGGGCATGCCCCCATCTGGACGCCCCTGGGTTAACGTAAGACGTGAAGGTGTGTTTGGAGAAGGGCTCACCAGGTCTGCGCTGCGGGCGTTCATCTCGAGCACGGTGAGCGGGATGGCGGGCGCCGCGTGGCCGCGCATGGCCGCCTGGTGCTGGCGGTAGCGCAGCTGCAGGGTGCCCAGGCGGTCGCCGGGGGCGGGGCCGGGCCCGGGCGGGCTGCGGCGCTCGCCGCCCTCGTCGCGCAGAGCTGCGCACGCACACGCACACACACACACGCTACAGTTAGACATCGTGGTGAGCAGCCATTACATCACTTCATACCGGGGGTGAGCCCCCAAGGCAAGCGGCATGCAGCATCGCATAACATTTCGGCAACGACCTCTATAAAACCCTGCCGAAGGCAAGCGAGGGGCCAATATAAACGGGTCAGGTGAAGCCAGAAGGGTCAGAGGAGAAGAGGCTGACAAGACATGAGCTAGAGGCAGAGGAGAAGTGAGCTAGTGTCGGAGAAGAAGTGTAACAGAGATGGAGGCAGGCGTGAGACGGGAAGCAGAGGCACACGTGAGAGCTCCGCCGCTGCGCTGCCGCCCCTGCCGGAGTACCTGGTCCATGGAGTGATGGGGTAAGAGGTCGCCATCTGTGGAGCTCGACTCCTGTGTACCTCCTTCACCTAGTCTATCGCCCACTTCTCTCTCTCTCTCTCTCTCTCTCTCTCTCTCTCTCTCTCTCTTTCTCTCTCTCTATCTATCTATCTATCTATCTATCTATCTATCTATCTATCTATCTATCTATCTATCTATCTATCTATCTATCTATCTATCTCTCATTTAATTAGTAATAAAATGGTGCATTGACTTGAAAATGACTTCTTCTGAGTAAGCTACCCTCCCCCTTCCCTATCACAACTTATCACATCAATCACAGTACTTCAAGTGAACGCCGCCTTACGAATACACTGAATCGAGTCAGCTCTGAAGGTGGCACGTCACAACATGGATGTTGATTGGTCGGTTGTTAGTGACTGCAGGCATGTCAACTACTGAGGTCATTGATCACTTAAGTGTAGTACAGTTTTTTTCATCGGGATGGGGCGGTGATCTTCCCCCGCTGGATGGCGAGATCCGGCGACGACCTATCGTCAGCTAGCGGGGTTTCCCCAACCAGGTACCATCCACCAGCGGAGCACCGTCATAACCGGGACAAGCTCTAAGCTCCTGACCGGCCTCCCGCAAAGTGTGGTAGGGTAGTGCATGTGTGTGTGTGTGTGTGTGTGTGTAAGGGGTGAGGATAGTACAAGGAAGAGGAATGAATGATGGTGCGAGGTCTGTGGCCCGTTTGTTACGGTACTGCTCCGGAATTCGCCTAGTATTGATCGGAGAAACTACGGAAAACTACCGATCAGAACAGCCGGTCTCTAGAATTCTCCTCCAGACAGCGAATTCGACCTAGCTGACAAACTAGAGTCGAAAATCTTGCCACTGTCGGTACTTGAACCTAGGGCCTCCCATTCAGAGGCACTGCAGTGACATCAGTTGATGCATTGAGTCACCTCTCACGGTTGTGACATGGATGTCGATGCTTGCAAAACATTCACGTTTTTATAGAAATATTGATGCTTTAAACATCCAGTTATGTCAGCCGATATTTTTCTAACGATGTTTTTTTATGCTCCACGTTTCTAACTTTTCGATGCTATATTTGTGAATGAAAAATTGCAATAGTCATAATTTTGTATTAATCAAAATACGAAATAATGACGGTTGGCACCACTGTCAGTTTGTGTTCGAACCAAACAAACGCTGTTTGCACTAGGAATGCGACATCGATGTCGCTGTTTTCAAAACATCCATGTTTTTTATAAAAATGTCGATGTTTGATCGACATAACTACTTTAATTTTGAACATCGATGTTTTAATTTTGAACCGCGATGATTCGTAAACGATGTCACATCACTAGTAGACGCTCGCCACACACACACACACACACACACACATCGACTGGTCGAGGACGACGAAATGGTTTATGCCAGGGCTACAAACTTTCCCTATTATGTCTTTGAAATTCTCGGGATTTCCTCTAGTTCATTTATTTGAACACGTGTTACGTAGGTAAATAAAAATGAATCGCCGAAATATATGTACGCGCGTAACTCCGACATCGTGTGACCTATCTCCGCGAAGGTTGGCACATCTACGTGTTTTTTTTCATCCAGAAGGTTTATGTGTTGTTAATTTTATTGTAACTCTACTAGATGGCGCTGCAGAACAAAACTGTGCTTCAGTTTAATTCATCTTCCATTCAAATTGCGCTCCACCTGGGCTTCATTGTCGCTGAGCGTTGCTGTGTGACGCACGGCGACGCCGAGAAGGTCAGGACAGCGGCGCGTGTAAATGAGAGAGGCAGAGAGACACAGAGACAGAGAGAGACAGACACACACAGCCAAACAGAGAGGGACAAAGAGAGACACAAAGAGATCGAGACAAATATATATATATATATATATATATATATATATATATATATAGAGAGAGAGAGAGAGAGAGAGAGACAGACAGACAGACAGACAGACCCTTTTTCCTCAACCAAGTATCTCCCTTCAGTAAGTCACCGTCCCAGACGGAACAGGCTCTAAGCTCCCGACCGGTCTCACGGCATGTGTGGTAGTGTAGTGCATGTTGATGTTAGTGTGTGTAGGGGTGAAGACAGGAGAAGGAAAGGGAAGTAAAAGAAAGATCGCGCGCAGATCGTGACCCATTTGTTAGGGTACTGCCTGGTATTGATCGGAGAAACCACGGAAAACTATCGATCAGAACAACCGGCCACTAGAATTCTCCTCCAGACCGCGACTGAATTCGATCTAGCTTTTTAGCTAGTGTCGATAATCCTGCCACCGTACGATCTCCCAGTCGAAGGCACTGCAGTTGATGCCCTGAGCCACCTCTCCCGGTTGGCGCCGACCTACACGCCGGCTTGCGGGGGAATTCCCGCTCCAGGTACCTTCCCCAGTGGGACACCGCCCAGCCGAGTCAAGCTCCCGACTGTTCTTCCGACATGTGTGGTAGAGTAGTAAGTGTAAGGAAGCAGTGCCGTCGCTAGACATGGGCAGACCAGGCGATCGCCCGGGGCCCCGCAAGTCAAGGGGCCTGATGATGGGAGTCATGGGGAAAAAATTAGTAAAAATTTGAAAAATAAATTAGAACTCGAGAAAATCGTTATCGTAATTTTGTAACTCGCGGTACAGTTGTCTGATATTTCATAAAAACTTCAATTAATTTTTTTAATCTAAAATAGTTAATTACAGCCATTACATGTATGGTAGGACTCTGAAATGAATCAAATGACACCAAAATTAAAATAGGGGCTAATGAAATTCATATTTACTATTTAATGTATTTATTAACAAATGGTTGTATTAATCACTAATTATACACAACAACATTTTTTAGCGCTTTAAGCCCTCCGTGGAAAATGTATTATTTGATCACTAAATACTTTTCATTAAATCCATTATTCAAAATATATTTCCAAAAGATTTTGTAGCTTAAACATTGTAATTTTTGTTGAAATAAAAATTATTCGTATAGTTTCTGGATTCAACTTTCACATTTTTAATTTTTTCGAGGGCTGGAGTAGATGCAGCGTTTCCCCAGGTCCAAAATTGTCTAGCCTCGGCCCTGTAAGGATGTTTCCGGAAGGAGGTATGGCGCTTAATTGAACTACTGATGGGCTGCCCTTCGGCGTCTACTTACCGGGAAGCTGTGCAAATCAACACTGCAACTGCCCTAATTACAATGGAGTTGGGAGTTGTGTTGTCATAAATTATTATCCGTACCTTCCAGGTATGACGCACGTTTCCCAGTTGAACACACCGCAAAGCCTAGATACTTTATTAGGTTATTCTATGGTTGGACTTACTAGGTCATGTACAATGATTTTAAAATAAGTAGTTTTCGCTTAACTTCTGCTTGAAGTTACTGCAATTTATATTTTTTCTCGAAAAGGCTCCAATTTTTTACACTTTTTTTGTAGGGTAGCGTAAAAGAAGTTTAAAAATGGCGCAGGTCTCATTGAACTCTCTGAATTTTCGAAAATGCGAAAGTTATAATTATTTTTGAAGATGAGAAAGTATGTTGTAGCACCACTAGTTTGAAATTGAACTATCATTCACTATGCAAGTTATGCATTTTTTGTGACCGAAACGTTTTAACGTTTATCTTGTGAATTGAGAATTTTGCGAAGAATACCACATAGTGCAGTTTTTACATTTTCCTTTCTTTATGAAATTATTATTTTATGAAAAGAAAATATTTATTGTTCTTGTGGTTCAGTTTTCGTACTTGCACTTCCTTATCCTTTCTTACTCTCACTTATGTTCACAGGAGAAAGGACTTCCAGGTTGTATGGACTCTGTAGGCATCTCTGCAGATTATATGAGATTCTAGAAGAAAACCTCATAGAGATTTTTGTTCACGATGGTAACAAGGTATTGCTTTGTGGGAGTTAAGAATGAAGTAAAAGCCCAATCAATGATATCCCTGCACTTGCTTAAAAGTGATTTGCAAGCATCGAGATTAAAGTCAACACTCTCCTAAACTGATCCCAGTTGTGAGAAACTGAATAACAAAGTGTAACTGAATAATATACTTGAAGTTCATTTTGTTCAATAGTTTGATACTTGATTGTATATCATTATTAGCAAAAAAGATGTAAAATAGCTTTCTTTAAAGTAAAGCGTTATTTAAAATGGCTAAGTATGTAATAATATATGCATTAATTTAAACATTGTAAAATCTGAGAGTAGATTCTTTGCAGTTGAATTAGCGACAGGGTTAATTTCGACCGTTTTATTAATAAGATAACTATGATTAGAAAATCATTTAAAGCCAATACATAAGTTTCAATAAAATCATAAAATTAATACAAAGAAGACTTAACTGCCCTCATTTGATGATTACGTAGTTTGGTTAACAAGTTCAAGACCTTCGTCTTTCTTCAAGAAGGTATTGGTCTAGCGCGAGCAGCGGCCTATGAGTGTTGTGTTAAGTGTGGTTGGTTGTGGTTAAGTGTGGTTGGAGTGGTTAGAGTGTTAAGAGTGGTTGCCTGCGAACTCCTCTTATTTCTCATATGTGTTGTGTGTGTTGTCTAGGCATCTTAAATTAACACAGTCTTTGTTTTTTTAAGACTGTTTTTCACAAAATTTGTTTTATTAATATTTCATTCAAGCTGCATATTTTTAATATACAGCTTGAATGAAATATTAATAAAACAAATTTTAGCCTGTGCATTTCTATATTTTCGAATATTTCACTAAGTATAACGAAAAATACGTAAAATGTGGGGACAGGTAATTTTCAAACAATATTTCACTCGAAATTATAACTCTTTATAAATGTGTTTTTTATATTTTCTGTTCTATACAAGACTATCAAAAAATGTTCATTATATTGATTATAAAATTAAATGCTCAAGAGTTTTTATCTTCCGATGAAGATCAGATTGTAATAAAAGCTTAAAATATTGGTGAGTGAAAAGATGCAGACTATAGCCGAAGACATTGTTTATTGTAAATAATTATACTATCAATTATTATTAGTAATATTCCATTACGCTTTATTTGTGTTGAGGTAGTATCACAGATAAATTGACTTTCGTTTATGAAGAATAAAATATTACACATAGTTATTGTGTATGTCTATAAAAAGTGTCGTATTTCCAACAGTATCTGGTGATATACGAGACTTATTTGTAAAGTGAGTACCGTTTGGGGAAAAACTCATAAAAATTTGTTTTTCAAAACAGAATTTATTTTTACACGAAACAGCATTTCTTAAACTAATTTTTCTTCTAAGTTATCATCCTTGCACAGATATCATTGCGGGAAACCAATTTTGCTATACCCTCCTCGTAGAAAGATGCCCCTAGTGAAGACAAACCTTCTGAACATCGTGTTTTGCGAAAACGGCGCTGTAATTTACGAAAAACTCATCAGAGATCATTCTTATTGTGAGCTATCTGTTTTCAAGAATTTTTTCGTTCACTTTTTCAACCAACCCATCCTAAACAACAAAGCCCGCCCATTCTGTGCTTCTTGAAAATTGGTTCATCTATCACTGAATTGTCTAGCCCACTTTTCTACCATTCCATCACTCATTACATTTCCACCATAAAGCTCTACAAGTCGGAGGAGAATTTCAGCTACATTCTTTGTGTTCAAAAATGGTGTTCAGAACTCCATTACCGAATGTGAAATACCTAATTACCTCAGTATCTAATACCTGTTGTGAAATACCTAATTTTCATTTGTATAAAAGTTAATAGGGTGAGCATAGCAGTAGCGAAGAAACATGATCTAGAAGCCATACAGAAGCAATCAGTGAAACAGTCACTTACTTTGGAATCTGCTGCTGCCTCCCGGCGTTGGAGGCAAAGGTCGTGTCCCCATCAGTCGCTTCAAGCTGCCCATCTTATCCTTCAGAGAGAATTCCTTCTTTGGCAATGTGGGACCCTGATTCGAACAAGACAACAAAATCATTACATCCTTTGAACAAACCTTGAGCTTAGCCATGTTCCGTCCTGGTCACGTCCGTAGCACACGACTAGGTTACTCTGTGCGCTGTGGGAGTCATTGGAACACAGCCCATGCCACTAATACTCTAAGAGGCCGTAAGACACACAATCGTGTAACAGGTGAAATGATTTGTATTGTAGTTTCTTAAAATATAAAATACTGAATTATGGATAGACATTCCACATAACACAATCCTTTTTGAATGCATGTCAATATTTTTAACAATGATACATATCATTCATTCATAGTCAATAGTTTAAAAGTATTAAGTGTTAGATATTAATACATTTAAATAATAATTAATTATGAAAATGATCATATAAATGGGAAACTAACAGAAATCAGGAAAGATGATGGTGCTAAATCAATAATAAAATCGATTAGAGGGATGAAAGTTCACAACATTAAAGAACACTAAATCCATCAATCTTCCATTCTTATTCTGTCGTGAATATTGATTATTTCCTGTAAATGCAAGCTTGCAGTTAAATATTTGCCACGGCAAACTCTGACATGCATGCTAAATATCTTACTCCAAATGCTAAACAGAAAAATATGGATGTGGAGGTGAATGGTTGGATTTCATTGACAAAAGACCACATCATAAGAACTAACATAACATTTATATAATACATATTTTTAAAATAATGCATATACATTTAAATTCAGCTATATATAACACTTTTGACCAATCTTGAAGAATACAATTTGTCTTAAAATGGCATACAATCAACAGATTTTGAAGGAATGAAGAGGTGTGATTTTCAGTGAATGCTTTACAGAAATACAATACAGAAGAAACTAGTTACATAACAAAATATACAAACTTACAAATATGTATAAATACACAGCAAATAAATGTTTAATACATAACATTTTTTTCAAATGCTAAATTTTTATCATGGTGTTTCATAACACAATGTATGGTAATAATCAGTGCTTTATTTATGAAATTTGAGGTCCCGGAACGCACCCCCAAAAATTAATTATTATCTCGAGATACTGGAACATCGTTCCGTCACGTTCTGCCAGAAATCAAGCCCTAGTAATATTACCAGAAAGCCAATCATTTTTAATTTCTTCTTACAAAACAAAAAAAATTTCAATCTCATTTAATGGCTACTGATCCACATCCTGTTTATTATTACCATACATTGTAATCCATTTTAATTTTTTCATAAGGAATATATGTTTTAGATCTTCCATTGTTTATCTCAAAAAGTAATGATGAGCTAGCACATACATGTTTGAAGAAGGCAACAAATTCGTGGGTGGTGCATGAAATAAGATATTTAGCCGTGGGGAGGGGTGGGGCGGGAGTCAGCAGAGGGCGCAGGAGGGGCGCGTGGGGCGGGGCGAGGGGGTTACCTGGTCGGGGCGGGGCGGCAGCGGGCTGCCTGCGCGGCTGCCCGGCCGCTTGTTGCGGCGCGGGGGCGGCACGGGCGCCGGCGCAGTCTCCCCCTTGGGCGGCAGCGGCGGACGGAACGAGTTGCAGCGCATCGCGTCCAGCGCCTGCCACACACACACAAGCACACACTCACATGATTCAATGATTGGTAGTGATGCCGGGCCCGTCAACTGCTAAGGTTGGTTGGTTGGTCGCTCGGTTGTTAGTGATTCCGGGATCTTCAAGTGCTAAGATTGGTTGGTTGGTTGGTTGGTTGTTAGTGATTCCAGGTGCGTCAAATACTAAGATTGGTTGGTCGGTTGTTAGTGATTCCTGGCGCATCAACTACTAAGATTGGTTGGTCGGATGTTAGTGATTCCGGGTGCGTCAAGTGCTAAGATTAGTTGGTCGGTTGTTAGTGATTCCCGGCGCGTCTAGTGCTAAGATTGGTTGGTTGGTCGCTCGGTTGTTAGTGATTCTGGGAGCGTCAAGTGCTAAGATTGGTTGGTTGGTTGTTAGTGATTCCAGGTGCGTCAAATACTAAGATTGGTTGGTCGGTTGTTAGTGATTCCGGGCGCGTCAAGTGCTAAGATTGGTTGGTTGGTCGGTTGTTAGTGATTCCGGGCGCGTCAACTGCTAAGTTCATTAGTTTGGTAAGTGTAGTGCATGTTTTTCCTTGAGAGGTGGCGGTGATCTCCCCCCACTGGATGGAGAGATCCGGCGCCGACCTACTGTCGTCTGCTAGTAGAATTTTCTCCAACCAGATATTTTGAACCAGCGGGGCACCGCCCGAGCCGGGACAACCTCTAAGGCCCCAAGTGTGGTAGTGTAGTGCATGTAAGTGTAATTGTGTGTAAGTAAGGGACGAGGACATGACAAGGGAAGAAGAAGGAAAGATCGCGCGCAGTCCATGGCCCGTTTGTTAGGGTACTGCTCCAGCATTCGCGTGGAGTTGATCGGATAAACCACAGAAAACTACCGATTCTCCTCCAGAGAGCGGCTGGATTCGACTTAGCTGACAAGCTAGTGTCGAAAATCCTGCCACCGTTGGTACTCGAAACTAGGATCTCCCGATAAAAGGCACTCTAGTGACATCAGTTGATGCCCTGATTACCTCTCCCGGTCACACCCCAACACTCGCCTCGTAATATGTTATTCTTTTTCCGGTTTAAACTCGTTTTATACGGTCATTTTGCGTCATTTTCTGTATTAAAAATGGATGGAAAAGGGATGTTCGTATCTAAGCGGTTTTGTTTTGTTTTTAAAACTGGATGAACGAAATCTAACTTTATATACAGACATTTCATTACCTGCACGTAATCGTGATGAAACTATTTCCACTAGAAGCCGCAAAAAGCGTTGAAAATAAAACAGCTGAACATCGCATCTGTGTTTACAAATTAAGTTGGGATATTTTAGGACTCAGGATGAGGCGACATTAGAACCGGTACATGTTTCATTTCTCACTATAGTAATGTCTTCACATTCGAACGCGATCAGAACTACACAAAAAGAAGAAATCGCACCATACGCAAGGCAAACAAGGAAAAGTTTCGAAAAGTGACGTCAGGAGCGCAGTAGTGAAACTGAATAGAATCCGTACCGAAAAATACATCAGTTTTCTGTACAAATCACATCCCATCTGAATCGTCAGTTTTTTGTACCGATGAAAAATGAAAAAATGACCGTGTAAAACGGGCTTTAACCTCGGAAGTATGCATTCCTAAGAAAGTTTTGTCAAGTTGTTCAATTCGGTCACAACTGTGTCACCGAAGTTTTATGCGCTGTTTCGGGACGCAAAACGCTGATGTAGACTCGGAAGGTCATTAGCGTCATTTGAGAAGAGCGAGGCCACTGCAGTTCTAGCTGCCAGCTGGCGAGGTCTAGCACGACCGCATTGGCGTGCTGGATATACACCCCAATTCCGTCAATTCACAAATACTTAGAAATATCCTTAGCACATCAACTGATTTTAAGCACAACCTTCTAGGCGTTATGGGAGAATAGAAATCTTCAAGAAGCTGCTGAGCAGCAAGGAAGCGTTTCCCAGCAAAAGAACACTAACATTTGTTCATCTAACTGAGGATAAGATAACTGTCTCCTTTTTTCATCCAAAATTATTAACTCTGTACGCAGCTCTCACATTGGAACAAGTAAATACAGCGGGAAGAGCTTTACCTATCGGATCAACACTAAAACTGTAGAATACTTGTATATTTAAAACACTGATGTTATTGTTCACAAAAAAGAGTTTTTACTCAAGCAGATGAGAAATTTAAAAAAAAATGAAAAGTAGTGGGCGAAGATTCAGTGAAGTCGAAGAATGAGTGTTTTAAATCAAAGATTAGTGATATCGAAATGCAATGGCCTGCAATTGTTTCAGACACATCTCCCTTTACCACAAATTAGTGAATATAATTAAATCTGATGAATAACGTTTTTTAAATTAAGATAGAATTTCCTGCTATAAACTACTTCAAGTACAGATCTTGGTAAATATATTTACCAAGATTTATCAACCATTTCAATTACATTTTCAGAAACATGTTTATTTCGTTCACAGTGAATAGTGATTGTATTGTTCCATAATTTGTAAACCTCCCTCATTACGTTAACCTTATTTTTAGACAATAAACATTGAATAACATGAAACAATACATTGGGGGATTTTCGATTTTACATGTAGGTCTTATGTTGTACATTTCTGCTATAACGTTCCACCGATTGTCCGATTTAATCGCAAAGGTTCAGCTAGTTATGTATAAAACTCGTTGATATTGTTGAGTTCTACCCCTTGTGCTGCCCCATTCTCTACTCACCTCCCGACTGCGAAATCTGCGAAAGAACGTGAATATCAACGGACAGGCACAGGGGCACTGTTGTTCCGTAGAAGAAAGTGAGTGGTGCAAATTGGTGTATAATTTTGTGACAACGGGCTCTTTCATTTTCATGCGTTTCTGCGAAGTTTGTGTAAGTGAAAAAACTGATTTAAAATGTCTTTAATAACAATAGTGTGTTTAAAGATAGAGTTACTTAATGTCTTATTTTACGTGGCGAGACTCGGGCCATCAGGCCCGCTCTTCCACATTTTTCATTTATTTATTTTTTTCAAATAGTTTTTATTATCCTTGTTCGACAATATTACTCTTCCGCCTGACCACGCAAGTATCGCTACGATCCTTTCACCATCTAGCGGAGATAGAATGTATTATCTTGGGCGGCGATTTTAATTTTGTAAGAGTAGTGTAAGAATAACTGAGCAATGAATATTAGTGTGGGTGTAATTAAGATTTGAATATGTTCAATTTTCAAAAGACACAAAGATTTTTGCTCAATATGTTTTAGAAGCAAATTGCTCAAGTGTGCCTCCGCGATTAACTCCAATGTAAGTCAATTTTTTCATTACATTATATGAATATACATTCTGTTTTTTACCTTCCTTTTTCCTAGCAAAATATCTGACATTTACTTTGGCATAAAATGTGTTTCAAATTGTGCGTTATGCAGACATGAAATTGTTTTTGTTCATCGCGGAGGCCGAAGGTGGGAGTGTCATCAAGTTGGGCACGCATAGCGAAGCATCAACTAGAAACTAAAAGTATTACAGCTATAAAACGCCATTTCGTTTGAGGGTTTGCGAGATCGTTCCCCATATTCTCGTGGTAGTGAATCGATTTCTTCACTTGGAAGGTGATAAGACCATATTATTTTTCAAAGTCGCATTCCAATGCGATGGGTGGATCAAAACATGAAGCAATGTGTCTTACATTTGAAAGTGATGAATTGAGTGTCTTAAGTAGTGACGGAGATTTTTTAAGCGTAAAACAAAAACAAGTGGATATTCTTCACACTGTAATAAAAATATAGAATAAAAATGAAAGACGGCTGAAAACGATTAGAGTCCATTTTTTATCAGCAAGGAGTTTGAAGTGCTTACTGCTATGCTGCCTTTTATGAACGGAAAACAAGCACTCAGATTAAGATTGGATAAAAACATTGTCGTTATCTAGTAAATACGGAGGGGGGGGGGCAGATACGAAGTAACAAAAACTGGAATATGGGATAGAAAACTTTTAATTTAAATTCTGGAGAATGAGAAGAATTTGACTTTGATCATTTTTTGCCGTCACCCTTCAAATGATCCCTTCGCATGCTGAAGTGCATCACTTTTAGAACCAATAACTATCACAGTAAGAGAGTCCTCCAAAAATACAGCCAGCAACAACAAAAATGAGCAGTGAAGAACAGAAGATGTTGCATATTACAAATGAAAAAAACAACAACAAAAAACAACGTATTCTGTCAGTTTTCACTTCGTCTATAATACCAAGGAGGTTTTGCTTTGAGTGAGTTGAAGTGCTGAGGATATTTGTAAGTATACTCTCGGAAAGAATCTTTTTTCAGATACAAACCATGAGAAATAATATTTTGTTAATTGAGGAAATTGGAGTGCGTCAGCCCAGAATCGTGTCTAACCTCGCTAACCGGCCGTCAGAATTGCAGTTTCCGCAAGTGACACTAATGGAGTCTACAACAGCGATCCGGGTCTTGGAAATGCGCGTACAGTTACCGAACAAATAGGCAGCGACGAAATTGGAGAAAAAAGGGGCTATGGGAATCTACGATTCCGAAACCAAAACGGTAAAATAATTATTTACATTTTATGTATTTTATCCACCTGAAAAGATTAAAAGTATTTTTAATATTTTCATTCCTGCTGAAGAGTTTGATTGAGAAAAAAAAGAGAAAGATAAAAAGTACGTACCTTGCGCACGTGGGATTGGCGCTTGGGGTGGCGGTGGTACATGTCGTCGCAGGAGAGGCAGAAGTTCTGGCTGGCGCACTTGTCGCAGCGCACGCTGGGCGCCGACGAACCGCACAGGTCGCAGTGGCGCCCGTCGCCGCGCCGGCCCTCACCTGCGCACACGCGCCCACCGGCGCCCTCAATCACACTGCTGCCCACTGCGCACACGCCGGCGTCCACACTCACACTGCCCATTGCGCACACGCCGACGCGGCGCCCTCACACCCACTGTCCATTGCCTCACACCTAACGCCTTCACACTCACTGCCCATTGCGCATACGCCCACTCCCTCACACCCACTGCCCACTGCGCATACGCCGGCGCCCTCGCACCCACTGCCCATTGCCCACACGCTAACGCCCTCACATTCACTGCCCATTACCCACACGCTAACGCCCTCACATTCACTGCCCATTGCGCATACGCCCACTCCCTCACATCCACTGCCCACTGCGCATACGCCGGCGCCCTCACACCCACTGCCCATTGCCCACACGCTAACGCCCTCACATTCACTGCCCACTGTGCATACGCTCACTCCCTCACACCCACTGCCCACTGCGCATACGCCGGCGCCCTCACACCCACTGCCCATTGCCCACACGCTAACGCCCTCACATTCACTGCTCATTGTGCATACGCTCACTCCCTCACACCCACTGCCCTCTGCGCATACGCTGGCGCCCTCACACCCACTGCCCATTGCCTACACGCTAACGCCCTCACATTCACTGCCCATTGTGCATACGCTCACTCCCTCACACCCACTGCCCTCTGAGCATACTTCAACGTAATGCTCATTGCCCACAGGCCAACGCCCTCACACCCACAGCGCACATGCCGGTGCCCTCAAATCCACTGCCCACTGCGCACACGCTGGTCGGCGCCCTCACACTCATTGCCCACTGTGCACACGCCGGGACCCTCACATCCACTGCCTGTTGCACATACACCAGCGCCGTCATGTCCACTGCCCACTGCACTGAGATGGCGTATTTTACAGAAATGTTCCCAGTATGTAATCAAACCAAAAGTTCATAAAACCATAAATTCCTGAAGCGTTGTCTATACTATTCTGTGTTACTTCTCAAATATGTTCAGAAATTTACGTTTTAGCATTTAGAATATACCAAGCATTTTAGGAGCAATTGTGTTAAAAAACACAAATCACGTGAAACATTTCATATTTAGACATGAATCTTTTAGTTAAAAAACAAATGAATAATGAAAATGCTTGAAAAAACTTTCAGACATAAACCTCGAGAAAAACAGAAAACAACAAAAACCAAAAACAACACAATGCATGCCCCAGAATATGAATGAAACACATTATTTTTCACTAAGACTACTGAATTCTTAATAGTGCTGCACTAGCAGTTGCGCCTTTTACGAAGGGGTCGTTGGAAGAGCTCTGCATTGGGGCGAAAACAACCGGAGCACTTTCTACATTGTTAATTATTACACAATATTCAAATACAAGGTTGAAATACCTCGTGGCTCGACACTTGCTGTCAAGCAAAGTTTCTTGCTTGGAATCAAACAATCTCATCTTGATTTAAGATATTTCATAAGTATTCCACAATTAGGTCACTATTAAACGTCGTAAGTTAAGGCACTAAAACCTAAGTTTTTGACATCTAAAAAAGCATAAAAAGTTTAGCAGATCAAAAACGCATATCTGACGCATGAAAAAACATATCTAAATTTAGCAGATATTTGATTTAATGAAGGAATATAAATGAATTTATAACATTGTTGGTTAATACACAAATGCCTATTATTGTAATTTATAAGCCTAAAATGACAAAAAAATGTTTTAATTTTCTTCAATGTTCATAATTGGCCTACGAAAGAGAACTTACGATGAATTATTTTAATTAACATAGCCTCTCCTACTTTATTTTTCCGGAAGAACATCTGGGTCGCTAAGATATCAATGACGGAAGTCGGGGTTATCGACTTGCTCCTTCCTAGTGTTCTAGTTGCATCGCGAATCTGAACACCGCTCGCGTACGAGCTACCTATTTGTTAGTTTGTTTTTTTAAATTTGTGAAGAATTGCTAATGAATGTGTGAAATGCTAATGAATGCTAATGATGCTAATGAATTTGTGAATAAATAAGAGATGTTTTCATCTCTAAAGACCACTTCGGCACTTTGAAACTCAAATAACATATTCAGTGTAGAACTAGACAAAAATAGAGATTGACTGGAATTAGTAAAATTAAAACTAAATAGTAATAATAAATGAATTTATTTTTAACCAAGACTAGAAAAAATAGAAATACATTTTAAGAAAAAAAGCTTAAAAAATTTAAATATACCTAAAAATACATTTACTCAATACAGACGGAACTAAAAACTTGTCAAAATTGTTAAATTTTTTTAATCATGCAAATATACCAAACGATTTTAAACATGTTCATTATAATAAAATCCTAAACGTCCGGTCTAGTAATTATAAAGATGAAACTTCAATCTATAAATCTATCAAATTTAGAAACATGTGAATATTCATTCAAGAAGAACTTCAATAGCTCCAAAAACTGCAGGTTCTCTTGGGTGTCTGGCAGATGAAATTCATTTCGCAGTTGTAAATAATATTAAATACATATTATAATTAATACTTCGTTTAGAAATTAAATTTTAAAACGAAAATTGCTGAACGTTTATTTTAAAAACCATCCAGTATCCCTTGTTTTTGCTCGAACGTAGCATCTGAAATTTAGTCCGAAGTGGCGGTCCTATAATTTGTTCACCGGAACTCGGACGGTTATCGGCAACCGACCGAGCGTCGGCGGTCTCGGTCGGTCTTCGGCGACCGGGAGCCCGCAACCGGCTACCACGGACGGTCGAGTGCGAGGTCTCGAGAGAAAAGAGGGGTGAGCGAGCGCGGGCCGGGAAAATCGCGGAGAATTCAGACCTCCAGGACTAACGGCTCGTTACTCCTGAATCTCGAGACCGGAGTAGGAGACTGTCTATAAAATTTTATTAAGTGTCAAGAATTAATCAGTGTAATTAAAATTATGAAAATAATTAGTAACTAACGTTAATAAAAGAGGACTAATATACAATATAAACTAGTGTAATTATTTTTAATATAAATAATTGTTGTTGTATTATCATTGGTTCCGGGAACAGTGGATAAATGTTCTCTTCTTTTATTTAATACCAACTTTCCTAAGACGAATAGTCAAATACAAAGGAAAATTACATACAAATCTACTTTGGAATTTTTACAAATAGGATAAAACGCGTGTGTTCGAATCGAAACATCTTATAACAACATTCGGCCTTATGACCTCGTTTGATACATCACCAATCTCTTACAATATTGTTTGATAAATAACTATTACAAACGTTGTGAAAAAAGTCAAAGGGGCTGAATTGCAAAGAGGGGAACGTACCCGCCTTGACGAGCGGCGCATTGCTGTACTGCTGGCCGGGGAACTCGATGACCTCGTAGTCGGGGTCGAGCGGCGGCGGCTCGGTCGTGGGCAGCGGCGGCGGCTCACCCTCCTCCGGCCTCCGCGGCGCGTGCGCCTGCGCCTGCGCACACGCGCGCCGACACGTAAGGCACACAGCACGAAGCGTAAGGAACGTGAGGCATTTCCAAGTCACCCATCCTCCCTCTCCCTCTCTCTCACTCCCTCATCTCTCACACTATCTCATCTCTCCCTCACTCTCTTAATCACTCTCTTCCACTCTCATCCCTCTCACTCATTTCTCACTCTCTCCCACTCTCTCATTTCTCGCTCTCTCCCACTCTCTCATTTCTCGCTCTCTCTCACTCTTTCATTTCTCGCTCGCTCACTCTCTCATTTCTCGCTCTCTCACTCCCTCTTTCTCTCACTCTGTCTCACTCCCTCATCTCTCTCACTCTCTCGTCTCATACTCTCTCATCTCTCTCATCCTCTCATCTCTCTCTCACTCACTCCCACTCTGTCTCTCTCTCACTCACTCCCACTCTCTGACTCTCTCTCACTCACTCTCCCTCATATATCGCTCGTGTCTCTCATACCTCTCTCGTCTCTCTCATTCTCTCTCGCCTCTCTCGCTCACTCTCGCTCTCTCATTTCACTTTCTCACCTCTTTCTCATTCCTTTCTCATCTGCCCCTCCATCTCTCTCATCTCATTCCTTTTCCTCTCTCTGACTCTCTCTCTCTCTCTTTCTCTCTCTCGCATACTTATGAGTTATATTAATAATTAACAATAATTATAATAATACAAATTTGTGAAACATTTCTTAGCATTTCTTAGAATGTCAAAAAGTTAATAAAATAGATAATAAATAATAATTTTATAGCTTTTGTTGATTGTATTTTATCTAATTGGGCTGTAACTGTTTAAGTTTTTGTTAATATTAAAAGTCTAGGAATTGTTTAATTTATTGTGTTTGGAAATTTTTCACTAAATTTTAAAAGGCCCATTTTTATTAACTTAATTTTTATTCGTTAATTAGTGCTGTCTCTTAGTTCAATAGTTTTTACAGTTCAAATTCTTTTAATCTGTGTATGAATTAGTGAGAGATATTGAATTTATAACAGTTTGTAGCTGATCATGTAGCTACATCTGACCATGAAACGTTGTGAAGGAAAATAAAAATAACATATTCATTATATCTATAAGGAAATTGATGGTCTTCAATATAATTGGAAACCTTATGGCAATAAAAAATATTTAATATTTTGTAACTTATGACTAATTTAGAAACCCTTACCTACTTATACGTTAAGAAAAATATGATTTGTTCATAACAGAACTTTAATAAGAGTTTTTTTTCATGGTCTATTGTAATCCACAGTACCACTCTAGTTACAATTTTGAGCGCAACCACAGAAATGTCAATCTTTGTAGAATTACTGGACAATACGTCACAACGAAATACTTGTAATGCAATTACAGATAACTTCACGTAATAAAACTCCACTTCAAAGAGGTTTCTTTCGTGAAGAGCAAGTGAAGAAACTGTGTCAAAGATTCATCTGGTTCATACATATGAAGGACTTCGCTTTGAATTTCCTGATTTTGATAAATATCAATACATTGGTGGCGTTGCCAATGGATATATTTTTCCTTTAAATTTTTTTGAAGAGCGGATATCTCTGCAAAATATCGACCTGGTCAGATATAGAAATAAACTAAATGATTGGTCAGTAACTTTTTCAATTCATAAATTGATATTCCTTGAGACAAACGGGGTCACAAAGGCATAAGAGAACGAAATATTTGGAGAAAATTTGGAGCTTGGGTGTAAGAACTATTTATTATTAATATCTCGGTACAAAGGGACAGTTAAATTAAATTAAATTAAAGCCTACACTAACGAACGATAGTTGTTTTCAGATATCCTTAGAAAACGCACGTACGTTTTTCGCCAAATGTCTTCGCAGCATATTTTAATTTTATAAATCAAAATTCTTTAATGAAATGTCTAAAATATTTACTAACAATGAATGTACCCTCTCCCTCAGAAAAAATGTCGTTCAAAATTCTATCTTCCACACTGCGCCGACAAACTTGGACACCCCTCGGCCTGGGGGAGGGCAGGGGGAGGGACGCGTTGACCAATCGCTAGCAGGTAGAACCACAGTTGTCTGTGATTGGTGCAACATCCCAAACGGCAGAAAGAACGCTGTCTCAGGGGGAGGGGGCTAGTTGGTTTACGTACTAGACGGAAATATCGTCATATTTCCCTGCCGAAGGAGATAGTTTGCCTGCGCGTACGCCACGACGAAAAAAATATTTCTAAGCGGGGTTTTCCGTCCAGAATGATTGTCTATAAACCAGTAAATATTTATCATTTTAGCAACAATTATTCTAACTTTTAGTAATCGATTTGTAACTCCTGACAAATTGCTATTTTGAGATATTCATTTCAGGCACAATTTGCGGAGCCTTCCCGGCCGTTCTAACGCATATTTCGAATTTGTTTATAAAATTATAAATTGTTGCAAAATTGTTAATTCGCTGTTTTTGGTTCTGGGACATCGGGAGACTCTCCCCACTTTAGATTTGCAAAATTTGGAAATTGTTTATAAATTTGCAATTGCTGCAAATTTTTTTATTGTCTAATCTGAATGGCGTTTAAATGTGATGCAAAATTCCGGAATCCGTTCGGTGCTATTATATCTCGTTCTCGAGATATATGTAATTGTTTATAAGATATTAACATCTTAGTAGACCCCATTTGTTTGCGCTTAATTCATTCGCGCTAGCAGAATAGCGTGGGATGGGCATACTGAAAAAACAGTTCTCCAATGCCGCGCTTTTGCCTGCCACATACGCTTAAAATGCACTTGCTTGTAAATAAATTCTGTGGCCAATTTAATTATGCTAAATTCGTATTTTTACGGCGAGTATGAGCATAACTTTTATTTGGCTTTTATATTCTCTTTTAAGTCCTACAATTTGCAAGTCGATATATTTATCAAATAGGAAAGAAATTGATCATAAAAAAAATATTTTTCAAGGTGCATTACGCCCAAACAATTGTTTCTGTTTTTCTATCAAAGGGATGTTGAGCAACCGAATAACTCTATTATTAATTCTTTTTAAGTCCCCTGTTAACACCGAGAGTCAGAAACTATTTGTTCCTCTTGTTTGACAATTACCATTAAAAAATAGGGAAACATATTGCTTAGCTGTTTGCTATAAACTGCACTGGATTGGATGAAGGTAGTGTTAAGGTTTTCAAATACAGAAATATTCAATTTTGTGTTTTGAAAGATCACATGAGTAGAATCACACATGACAATATTTACTCAAGTATAGAAATTTCTAAATAAACGTATATAAAATTTAAGTTAATATTTTCAATTCAATTTATCATTCCTTTCTAAAACTGTTAATTTGATGATTTCATTGTATAATATTCAAATCAGAGCTTTATGTGCTAAATCTACGTATTGTTAATACATATTTTTAAACAACATTAATATATTTAATATACATTTAAAAGGTTTTTAGATTGGCGAACGTTTCAATGAAATTTCATGAATTCCTAAATGCTTGAAAATAAATACTTGTAAAATTAAATAATTGTAGCGTGTAAAAATATAACAAACTCGCGTATTTGGTAAAAACGAGTTGATATTACTAAAAGAAAGCAAAACAGATGTTATAACAATTCAAAGAGATTTAGCGTTTGTTTACAGTTTAGTAAATATCAATGCACTAGCATTTCCCAGTGAAAATACATAGAACGAACTTGGTGGTCAAGTGATATGACCTTCCCAACACAGACTACATTTAAGTATCGTCAGAGTTCGAAGGTGGTTTGTTGGCCGCCATTCTACGAATATATCAAAACCTTGAATTTTGCACGACCATCTGTACAGGGAGAACGTAGCGGATTATTAAACGGAAACGGGCCATTCGAGGTATCTAATGTGCACTCTTTGAAAACGTTTAACCATTATAAACTATCCCTAAGAAAAATATCAAATAAACAATGTTAAAGGTCACCAGCTTAACATTGCCTTTACTATTTGAATGTTTTCAACATCCCCAAAACCAACAAAAAACCCATGTTTTTACAGGTTATTATAAAACCAATTCAATAAATATAAGCATTTATTCACGTTATTATTTTTAAAATACTCAAATATCTACGATGTTATTTGATTCATGTCTTCATCGAAGATCTGAGATTAAAAAACTGATAAGCAGAGAAAATTAAAGTAATTTTGAGTGATTGATGAAGTTGAATGATCAAACGAAAAACAATGTTTCTTGCTTCATATAATGCTATCGTGTTTAACAGACATGTAATTACATGTGATACCTATATTTAAACATCCAAACTAATGAAAATTTTCAAAATTGAAATCATCAATAAAACGTTGATTCATCAGTAAGGATTATATTATTAAATACTTTTTTGAGACTCATGTGCTCCTGTGTGAATAACGTAGTAAACGTGATTCGTATGATCCAGTTTCTCAGAATAATACAAAACCTGCTAGACACATACACTAAACATAATAGTTGTCAAATAGTTATTTACGACATGAGTAACATAAGATATCTTATTACAATACGAAATTGGAGAATTATCAAACAAGACTCTTTAGCCGAAATTGTTAACCAATTGAATATTGTAATATAATGTTACCATTTGAGTATCATAGAAAGTAAGACGAGAGTTGTCAAAATTCATGTGAACTATAATTTTTCTTTAAATTTTACTCCTTATCCTGCGAAAGATGCGTGACAGTACTTGTGTTAACAGTTCTACTACCATGGGTTTAATTAATTAGTTTTCAGTACGCAAATTATTGTTTTTGGTTTTAAAGAAGCATGGATATACAGAGTATTGAGGAAGGAAACGTCGAAAGTTTGAAAAAAAAGTTTAAACAATTTTAATCATACTTTGTCTAATAAACTACATAGATATTTTGAATGGCTGAGCTGCAATAAACACGCAAATTTTGGTTTGAAAATATGATTTCTACGCAAAACTTTGCATTCTAGAATCATGTAAACAGACCAGAAACATGTAACATGTTTATTATTAACAATATAAATTAATATATAAGTTCAGAAAAAAATTAACCGAGGAATAAAAAAGCAGTCGAACTGTGAAAATTGGGTGCTTTTTTATTTCTAGGTTAATTTTTCTTTCTGATCAAATGTATTCATTTATTTTGTTAATCATAAATAATTTAGATATTAATGAAGTGTTTATATGCTTCTACAACGCAAATAGTTGCCTAGAAAACATATATCCAAACCAACTTTTGAATGTTTATTGCGGCTTAGCCATTTGGAATATGCGTGTAGTTTATTAGAAAAAATAAGCTTACAATTGTCTTAACAGCTATTTTTCGAAGATTCGACATTTCTTCCCCGAATATCCTGTATATAAAAGGCTTGATTTCTGTTGGTACGCGACGGAACGGCGTTCCGGTTCTTTGGAAATAATTATGAAATTATATCATATATAAATAGCTACTGCTATTATATTAATAATTAATTTGAGGCGCGTTTCGGGGCCTAAGATTTTAAAAATAAAGGATATATGTATCATAATAACTCTTATGACGACACTGTTCTCAGTTACGTCAAGTTTTAATTTGGAGAATCAAAGTGAATGGTCTAAGTTTACTCACTTAAATAAAGTTTATCTTACTATACATACTATTTAGAAAGTGTTTTATGTTCAAAACAAGTGTTGCCTCAACAGCATATATTTTCACGTATTATTCGTAATTGCTATGCAATATTCAATACGGACTATGTGAACCTGCAAAAAAGAAACAACAAAAAAAGACCTACTGCGGCAGAAAATATTTTCTACTCGTCGGGATTCGAACTCGGGTCTTTAAAGTTAACTCACCTGACACGGTTCCCCCTCACCACCAGGTACACGACAAGACTACCTCCTTTCCGATGCGAAAAGAAAGTGAAGCATTTGCAGTTTAAAAAAAACAGGGTGTTCAATTTATCTTAATACAATATCTATTTTTAAAAAGAGATTTCATTAAACAAAACTCTCTAGCGTTCATATTGTTTTTCGACAATGTTATAAAGATCAGTCGGGGCTAATATTATACAGTAGAAAATTGGGGTTAATGTATTACACTTTAAGAGTTGTTATTTATTTATGTCCAAAATTAACAAGAAAATGACAAATGATAGGAAATATATTCTATTATAATTACCATACAGCAAACACCCAGAATGTAACAATATTTGGGAGGAAAAAAATCAAAACTAAAATGCCTCATTTTTCCAGTCAAAAACTTTACCACCGTGATATAAATCTTTTGATGTTACTTCATTTTTTTATGACACGATATTTTTGAAAATAGGTTATCATTAAGAAAGAATTAATATTCTTTTCTGCGTTAAAATAATGCAATAATATTAATCGTGTCATGATATATACAGCCTCAAATTTGTGGGGCTAATATGATACAACTTAAGAGGCTAATGTAATACGGGTATCGGGGCTATTTTGATACACTAAAAATTCACACGCAGACAACTGGAAGGGATTTTTTATGTTTAATATTACATCAAAGGCGTTAAAATTCGGATTTGATGTTGATAAACTATCCAAGTGTTTATCTGAGAAAGGAAGACCAGGCGACAATTCATACAGATTTCCTCGTTCTCCTCCCTACCCAGTACATGGTGATTCACTTATGATTATCAATTGGCGGAAGCTTCTGCTGTTTCAGTGCAGTTACTGATTTTTCACTGGAATCACAAGGAACCAGGCCTACAATAGGAGCTAACACCATCCCTTCAACTCCAGATATCAACTGTTCTCATCCAGTACTTTTGAGATAATACTGTTGGAAAAAAATTTAAAAAAACAGTAGCCCTCCAAAGAATAAGGAAGCGGTTAGACCCAATAGCAGCAATCATTACTAGTGAAGAGTGGATCATTACTAGGAAAGAGTGGAGTGTTTATTTTACATTAATTTAATATCTCTTTTTAAAAAGAGATTTCATGAAACAAAAATCTCTAGCGTTAATATTTGTTTTCGACAATGTTAATAGGTATTTGTTCGCAATTTTCGAAAATTCAGATCGTTCGCCCAAAATTGAACGTACGCCACTTTTAAACATCTTGTGCTTCGAGGAATAGATTTACAGAAAAAGTGGAGCTCTTTTTGAGGAAATTATATAAATATGATGGGGTTTTGTGTAAAGTTCGTTCAAAATTAAAAGATTCGTTTCAAATTCGAAGATTCGTAATATTAGCCAGATCGTTCAAGGAATATCCATTTTGGTGAAAATCGTGTTTACTTTAGGCTCTAGAATTACTCACACGAAGACGGATTCACAAAGAGGTTTTTTGGAAAATCACTTTTTCGGGTTCAAAAAACAAGCGTTTTGACAGCCTTGTGTATAGAAAATAAAAGAACAATACCAACAATCCACTTTTTTCGAACTAGCTACTTACAAAACGTGTTTTCTGTGAAAATTTCGACACTTCCTCCTACAGCATTACGTAACTCTCTTTACACGTGGAGGTAAAAATATTCCAGCGTTACTGGGATTTGAACTCGGATCCCTGTAGTCCGTAGGTCTGGCTCGACCGCACTGTGCTATCACAGATATTTCTCAACACGCTGTCCAAGCACACTTATTACGAAAAGAATAGTTACGTGATATTCATTGCACTTAGATTTTTTATTAGAGGAATGTTCTACATGTTTAAAAGGTATCAAATTCGCAATAAGAATTCAAACGATTACAACCCACGCAACTACATAGCTCATTTTACTTAGAAATATTTTCAACCAGAAGCCGTGGTCTTTAGAACCCTCTGTGGAAGTCGTTGCCGGTCTTATCTTTCGGCGACTATGGCCAAGGTTGAATTACGTCACAGATGAAAGTTGCGATAACGCTAGAGCTCAACACGGCGCTTGCAGACGTTCTGAAGCCAGAATCGCAACAGGGGCATATTTATACGTGATTCTTAAAGACATTAACACACTAAAATAAGTAGTGGCGCCTCAAAACACATGCTTTATGTGATATTTATAATGGATACGAATGATTATAACTATACAATTAACCGCAAAATTGTTTCTACCCGCAAAAATTATTCTCCGTGGATGAGATTCGATCTTACGTGCCTAAGCTTCTCCAACAGTGCGCTTACCTGCTATACCACAGAAACTCTTATAACTTTTGTCTCTCACAAAGATGATTTTAAACTGTCATGTATCACAGATTTGACTAAGAAAGAACGTGCGGCGTTTAGATGCTTGTGTTAACTACAGACGGACAGACAGACGCCAACATGAGATCTAGACCATTTTCTTAAACGTTCTTGAGATTATGAAAAAAATTAATCAAAACCGATGACGCCGCTTTTGAGAAAATTTTGAAAATATCTCTGGGGCTTTATGTAAAGTACCTCCCAAAATTAAAATATCGGTTTCGAATTAATGGGACTGTGATATCAACAAGATCGATTGGGTACTATCAATTTTGGACAAAATCGGTTGAACAATTTACCCCCTAGCGTTGTTCGCAGACGAAAGACTGATAGACAAACGTTTTGCCGTCATTCAATTTTTCGGTAACAACGATCCACAAAACATGAATTCTGGCTACACAACGCGTTAAAGGATTTCCCCCTAAATTTAGCAAATAAATTAATTCACTTTTTAGTTACAAGGATGGGACGGATTTTAAGCCGAAAATTCGCCGTATTTTGGTGCACGATTACAATACCTTTTCTTCTTACGACAGTAAGTGCGAGAAAGTAAAAATCAATAAAAACATTTAATCCTTTTTTCCACCCCCATTTCCGTCTTCCTAAAGGCCTAATAAAATAGCCTGTCCAACATAAAATGAATTAACCCTTATGTTATTTTTCCTAGTTTACCAATCCCCGTCTCAGTACAGGGGAGTGGAGGCAAAACTAGGAGAAGAAAAATTCCACACCACTAACACCTGGCTGTAGAGTCCCAACTGGGACAGGCAGCTGAAGAGAGCATCAACCTCAGAAGCGTCGGCAATGAGCGCAACAATGGATGCTGTGGTCAGCAACAATTGACGCTGCCAAAATTGGACACATATTTGCTTATCAATTCCTGTTAAAATTGTTTTGTTTTTCAGTTAGCATTGCTGTGATTAAATGTTCTTATAAGTCTTGTTTATGAACCACTAATTCTTGTTTCGAATACATACAATTATTTTTGCCCGATCTCAAGATATTCTAAAATCATTCTTAAATATCATAGTTTCTTTTCAATGATGACCTACAAGTACAACCAAACAAATCATAATTAGTCTCTTCATAAATAATTAAGAAATTAAACAGTTATAGATGCCCCGGAAAGCAGTAAGCCCGCTAAAACATTTCATTTTCGCTGCGAACTCTATTTCAAAATCTATTTTAATTTACTACTTTAGTTATTGAAAAAGGTCAAATAATTTGGAAAGTAAATGAATGAATACTATTATAAATACGTATTACCTAATGCATATCTGCGTGTATATATATATATATATATATATATATATATATATATATATATATATATATATATATATATATATATATATATATATATACACACTTCTCGACTTTAAACTTGATTACAACATTTTATTGAACGTAGAGATATTCTAACATTAACGTTAAGTAAATAACGGTCGGTATTACACTGTAAAAGATCTTTGTCAAAGATATTTTATAAAAGAAATATGACAGTGTAATAGCCAATATTTTGTAAAAGATTTCTTTTATAAAATTTCTTGGATAAAATGTAGTCTCCGGCTTCCAAGTTTTATCATATTTGGTAACATGGCGTTCGATATAGGGGTATTGCTTCAACCAAAGTCATAATTGCTGAGTGCGAGTAATTAGAATGTTTATATAATACTGTCCATCCGAACTACAAAAGTAAAACCAAACGAATTAACGTTTGTTGGACACATTTTCCCGGGAAGTGGAAAATATGGTGTTTGGAAAATGCCCAGTTCAGGAAGATAATTTTTTTAAACTTCCCTATCAGAGGACTGAATTTCGAAAGAAGGAAGAACGACAAAGAAAATTGAATGTTTCCTCATCCATACTCAAACATTTCTTCATTTCGAAGGTCTTTAATCAATGCTTCACAATGTGCGACCCATAACCTCACCATGGCGTTGTTCTAAATCCTCACCCTCAAACGTTTTCTTATTTACCTTTTGCTACATTAGCATTAAACATAGATTAGTTATAATAAAACATAAAGTAGCAAAACACAACTATTTGTGCGTAATTGATTGTAAATGGCGAGCAAACCTACATAAAATTTGGACGAAATGTAATACGCTCATCAAATTTCTTTGTCAAAGTTTTCTCATCAAAGTTCAAAGACTGCCACAAAGTTCTTTATCAAAGATATGTCATATAACTTTTACAGTGTAATACCGGCCAAAGCCGCCGTATGTTATATCTTTCCCATTCATGTCGCCAACAATGAACTTCTCGGAAACACATCTCAAATATCCATAGTTGAATATTATAACAACAAAATATCAAATTTTTGTAATAAATGTTCCTTCAAAATTCCGGTATTTTCTGTTTTTCTTTCATGTTATATTTAAATACTATTATTAAGAGAGAAAACCTCATTGAGATAATTTCAATTAAATCAATGCAACTGGAAGAGCAAACGCTCGTGCGATTTGAAGAATAAACGCTAGTTTCTTTCTGTACTCAGAATTCGTCTTGTATATGAGTTAGGGCACGGGGATACCAAAATTTAAGAAAACGTTCACAGAATACATTTCTCCCTACAGTACATTACACACAATTTTTAACTGTTTTTGACATTAAATGAAAAATACAGCGTCGTAATAGCGCCTTGTCCGTCCCGACAATCATCAGAATTCAAAAGAAATTCAGAATGACAGCTCGTCAAACGAAGCGGGGGAAATTAAAATTTGCTATTTCAAAAATTGTAAAATTATCTAAAGTACTTATATTTTTAAACAATTGTACGTGATCTTTATTAAAGGACTGATTATTTGAAATGAATATTTGAAGATCTGTTTTTGATGAACACATTTCATTAAGGAAACAAACTATCTTCAATACTCAAGTTGTAGGAAAACGGCGAAAAAAATTGTTTTCTTGCATTTTTGGAAAAATTCAGTATATGAACGAAAATCATCTCCGCCATCGTCTTATAGCGTCCATTACGCTATCCGGCAATAAATTTTAACCAGAAAAGTTCATGCCATTTTTTAATTTTTGAAAATGTTTCAGGGGCTTCTTGTAGAGTACCATCCAAAAATAAAATATTGATTTGAAATTCAGGAGGGCTCGACATAAGCCAGATCGCTTGCGGAATATCAACTTTGGAGAAAATTGCCTGAACAGTTTAGCCGCTAGCATTGTTCACGGAAGAAAATACGTTTTACAATTAATCGTTTTTTTTTTTTTTGTATTTACTACCCACCAAACCTGGCTTCTGGCTACACCACATGCTAAAGGGATATATTTATCAACTGAATTTATCCACTTTTTTTTTGACACCAGGGCCCGGAAAATACAGTTTTTTGTGTCAAAAATTAGCCGATTTCCTCCGTAGAATTACGTAACTTTTTACTTTCTCGTATACGCACATACATACGGAGTAATATACGTAGTATAGAGAAAGTTATGTAATGCTCCGCGAAAAAAACGGCGAATTTTCGGCAGAAAAAATGTATTGCCGGGCCCTGAAAACAAAGGAGTGGATAAATCCAGTTACTAAATTAAGAGAAAAAATCTCTAACACGTGATGTAACCATAATTCCTGTTTTGTGGGTCTTTGATGCCGAAACACCAATTGAAAGCAAAACGTCAGTCTGTCTGCGTCTGTCCGTCTCTCCGTCCATCTGTAAACACTACTAGCGCCTAAACAGGTCGTACGATCTTTTCCAAATTGAAGAATCCCTTGTCGATGTGATTCTTGTTGAAACTTTGAGATTTTAAAAATCTTTCTTTAAAATTTGAGGGTACATTACATGAAGCCGTCGGTCAGTTTCAAAAGTTTCTCGAAAACGACCCCAAATTTTTTCTTTAAATTTCTTCTAAGAATAGAGTAAAATACACTTATAAAGGCGACATACGTCCTATGTCCACTGTAAACTCTGAATTTTCGAAAATTGGAAAAGTTTGAATTTTTTCGGCATTTTCCTACAACTCTAAAATTGAACACAGATTTTTTTTCAAATGAAATTTGTTGTCCATAAATAATTCTTTCAATAAGGTCATATAATTTTTTTTGAAAATTACAGACAGACAGACGAACAGACACATCAACAGACATACGAACATACAGGCTTTTCGTCGTCGTTCGATTTTTCTGTATCAACGACCCACAAAACATTGGTTTCGGGCAACACGAGTTAAAGGATTTTTTTCTACATTTCACAACATTAGTTAACCCTTTTTACGTTACCAGGACCCGGCATTAACAGTTTCCCCACAGATTCTCAACAATAATATTCGAATGTTGTTGAAATAATGCCTTTATTATGATTTTCCTATAGATTTGTTAAGAATACCAAGTAAAGAACAGACGATTCCTTTCTTATTGCAATTCATTTCATATTGTTAATAAATCTCTTTTTAATATTTACTGATTATTTCACCTTTGGAATTGATTGAAAATTTTCGTTGAATAGAAACAATGAAAAACAATTTTTTCTTCCTTTCTGGTAATTATGTGGTAAGAAGAAAAATTATTGTAATCATGCGCCGGGAGACGGGGATTTTTCGACAAAAACCTCTAAATTCCGATCACTGGTCACGACAAAAGTAGATAAATTTTATTCTTGTATATAGTGAATTACGTCAATACGTTTGTAGACACAATCCATGTTTTGTGGGTCCTTGTTACTAAAAAATCTATTTACGACAAAACGTCTGTTTGTCCGTCTGTAGTTAACACAAGCATCTAAACGCCGCACGTTCTTTTTTAGTCAAATCTGTGATACATGACATTAAAATCATCTTTGTGAGAGACAAAAGTTATAAGCGTTTCTGTGGTATAGCAGGTAAGCGCACTGTTGGAGAAGCTTAGGCACGTAAGATCGAATCTCATCCACGGCGAATAATTTTTGCGGGTAGAAACAATTTTGCGGTTAGTTGTATAGTTAAAATCATTCGTATCCATTATAAATATCACATAAAGCATGTGTTTTGAGGCGCCACTACTTATTTTAGTGTGTTAATGTCTTTACGAATCACGTATAAATATGCCCCTATCGAGATTCTGGCTTCAGCACGTCTGCATGCCCGCCCGTGTTGAGGTCTAGCGTTATCGCAACTTTCGTCTGTGACGTAATTCAACCTTGGCCATAGTCGCCGAAAGATAAGACCGGCAACGACTTCCACAGAGGGTTCTAAAAACCACGGCTTCTAGTTGAAAATATTTCTAAGTAAAATAAGCTATGTAGTTGCGTGGGTTGTAATCGTTTGAATTCTTATTGCAAATTTGATACCTTTTAAACATGTAGAACATTCCTCTAATAAAAAATCTAAGTGCAATGAATATCACGTAACTATTCTTTTCGTAATAAGTGTGCTTGGACAGCGTGTTTAGGAATATCTGTGATAGCACAGTGCTGTCGAGCCAGACCTGCGGACTACAGGGATCCGAGTTCAAATCCCAGTAACGCTGGAATATTTTTACCTCCACGTGTAAAGAGAGTTACGTAATGCTGTAGGAGGAAGTGTCGAAATTTTCACAGAAAACACGTTTTGTAAGTAGCTAGTTCGAAAAAAGTGGATTGTTGGTATTGTTCTTTTATTTTCTATACACAAGGCTGTCAAAACGCTTGTTTTTTGAACCCGAAAAAGTGATTTTCCAAAAAACCTCTTTGTGAATCCGTCTTCGTGTGAGTAATTCTAGAGCCTAAAGTAAACACGATTTTCACCAAAATGGATATTCCTTGAACGATCTGGCTAATATTACGAATCTTCGAATTTGAAACTAATCTTTTAATTTTGAAGGTACTTTACACCAAACCCCATCATATTTACATAATTTCCTCAAAAAGAGCTCCAATTTTTCTGTAAATCTATTCCTCGAAGCACAAGATGTTTAAAAGTGGCGTACGTTCAATTTTGGGCGAACGATCTGAATTTTCGAAAATTGCAAACAAATACCTATTAACATTGTCGAAAACAAATATTAACGCTAGAGATGTTTGTTTCATGAAATCTCTTTTTAAAAAGAGATATTAAATTAATGTAAATTAAACACTCCACTCTTTCCTAGTAATGATCCACTCTTCACTAGTAATGATTGCTGCTATTGGGTCTAACCGCTTCCTTATTCTTTGGAGGGCTACTGTTTTTTAAATTTTTTTCCAACAGTATTATCTCAAAAGTACTGGATGAGAACAGTTGATATCTGGAGTTGAAGGGATGGTGTTAGCTCCTATTGTAGGCCTGGTTCCTTGTGATTCCAGTGAAAAATCAGTAACTGCACTGAAACAGCAGAAGCTTCCGCCAATTGATAATCATAAGTGAATCACCATGTACTGGGTAGGGAGGAGAACGAGGAAATCTATATGAATTGTCGCCTGGTCTTTCTTTCTCAGATAAACACTTGGATAGTTTATCAACATCAAATCGGAATTTTAGCGCCTTTGATGTAATATTAAACATAAAAAATCCCTTCCAGTTGTCTGCGTGTTAATTTTTAGTGTATCAAAATAGCCCCGACACCCGTATTACATTAGCCTCTTAAGTTGTATCATATTAGCCCCACAAATTTGAGGCTGTATATATCATGACACGATTAATATTATTGCATTATTTTAACGCAGAAAAGAATATTAATTCTTTCTTAATGATAACCTATTTTCAAAAATATCGTGTCATAAAAAATAACGAAGTAACATCAAAAGATTTATATCACGGTGGTAAAGTTTTTGACTGGAAAAATTAGGCATTTTAGTTTTGATTTTTTTCCTCACAAATATTGTTACATTCTGAGTGTTTGCTATATGGTCATTATAATAGAATATATTTCCTATCATTTGTCATTTTCTTGTTAATTTTGGACATAAATAAATAACAACTCTTAAAGTGTAATACATTAACCCCAATTTTCTACTGTATAATATTAGCCCCGACTGATCTTTATAACATTGTCGAAAAACAATATGAACGCTAGAGATTTTTGTTTAATGAAATCTCTTTTTAAAAATAGATCTTGTATTAAGATAAATTGAACACCCTGTTTTTTTTTAAAAACTGCAAATGCTTCACTTTCTTTTCGCATCGGAAAGGAGGTAGTCTTGTCGTGTACCTGGTGGTGAGGGGGAACCGTGTCAGGTGAGTTAACTTTAAAGACCCGAGTTCGAATCCCGACGAGTAGAAAATATTTTCTGCTGCAGTAGGTCTTTTTTTGTTGTTTCTTTTTTGCAGGTTCACATAGTCCGTATTGAATATTGCATAGCAATTACGAATAATACGTGAAAATATATGCTGTTGAGGCAACACTTGTTTTGAACATAAAACACTTTCTAAATAGTATGTATAGTAAGATAAACTTTATTTAGGTGAGTAAACTTAGACCATTCACTTTGATTCTCTAAATTAAAACTTGACGTAACTGAGAACAGTGTCGTCATAAGAGTTATTATGATACATATATCCTTTATTTTTAAAATCTTAGGCCCCGAAACGCGCCTCAAATTAATTATTAATATAATAGCAATAGCTATTTATATATAATATAATTTCATAATTATTTCCAAAGAACCGGAACGCCGTTCCGTCGCGTACCAACAGAAATCAAGCCTTTTATATACAGGATATTCGGGGAAGAAATGTCGAATCTTCGAAAAATAGCTGTTAAGACAATTTTAAGCTTATTTTGTCTAATAAACTACACGGATATTCCAAATGGCTAAGCCGCAATAAACATTCAAAAGTTGGTTTGGATATATGTTTTCTAGGCAACTATTTGCGTTGTAGAAGCATATAAACACTTCATTAATATCTAAATTGTTTATGATTAACAAAATAAATGAATACATTTGATCAGAAAGAAAAATTAACCTAGAAATAAAAAAGCACCCAATTTTCACAGTTCGACTGCTTTTTTATTTCTCGGTTAATTTTTTTCTGAACTAATATATTAATTTATATTGTTAATAATAAACATGTTACATGTTTCTGGTCTGTTTACATGATTCTAGAATGCAAAGTTTTGCGTAGAAATCATATTTTCAAACCAACATTTGCGTGTTTATTGCAGCTCAGCCATTCAAAATATCTATGTAGTTTATTAGACAAAGTATGATTAAAATTGTTTAAACAGCTTTTTTCAAACTTTCGACGTTTCCTTCCCCGATACTCTGTATATCCATGCTTCTTTAAAACCAAAAACAATAATTTGCGTACTGAAAACTAATTAATTAAACCCATGGCAGTATAACTGTTAACATAAGTACTGTCACACATCTTTCGCAGGATAAGGAGTAAAATTTAAAGAAAAATTATAGTTCACATGAATTTTGACAAATTGCGTCTTACTTTCTATGATATTCAAATGGTAACATTATATTACAATATTCAATTGGTTAACAATTTCGGCTAAAGAGTCTTGTTTGATAATTCTCCAATTTCGTATTGTAATAAGATATCTTATGATACTCATGTCGTAAATAACTATTTGACAACTATTATGTTTAGTGTATGTGTCTAGCAGGTTTTGTATTATTCTGAGAAACTGGATCATACGAATCACGTTTACTACGTTATTCACACAGGAAGCACATGAATCTCAAAAAAGTATTTAATAATATAATCCTTGCTGATGAATCAACGTTTTATTGATGATTTTAATTTTGAAAATTTTCATTAGTTTGGATGTTTAAATATAGGTATCACATGTAATTACATGTCTGTTAAACACGATAGCATTATATGAAGCAAGAAACATTGTTTTTCGTTTGATCATTCAACTTCATCAATCACTCAAAATTACTTTAATTTTCTCTGCTTATCAGTTTTTTAATCTCAGATCTTCGATGAAGACATGAATCAAATAACATCGTAGATATTTGAGTGTTTTAAAAATAATAACGTGAATAAATGCTTATATTTATTGAATTGGTTTTATAATAACCTGTAAAAACATGGGTTTTCTGTTGGTTTTGGGGATGTTGAAAACATTCAAATAGTAAAGGCAATGTTAAGCTGGTGACCTTTAACATTGTTTATTTGATATTTTTCTTAGGGATAGTTTATAATGGTTAAACGTTTTTAAAGAGTGCACATTAGATACCTCGAATGGCCCGTTTCCGTTTAATAAACCACTACGTTCTCCCTGTACAGATGGTCGTGCAAAATTCAAGGTTTTGATAGATTCGTAGAATGGCGGCCAACAAACCACCTTCGAACTCTTGACGATACTGAAATGTAGTCTGTGTTGGGAAGATCATATCACTTGACCACCAAGTTCGTTCTATGTATTTTCACTCTGAATGCACTAGCAATTGATATTTACTAAACTGTTAATCTCTTTGAATTGTTATAACATCTGTTTTGCTTTCTTTTAGTAATATCAACTCGTTTTACCAAATACGTGAGTTTGATATATTTTTACACGCTACAATTATTTAATTTTACAAGTATTTATTGTCAAGCATTTAGGAATTCATGAAATTTCATTGAAACGTTCGCCAATCTAAGAACCTTTTAAATGTATATTAATTATATTAATGTTGTTTAAAAATATGTATTAACAATGCGTAGATTTAGCACACAAAGCTCTGATTTGAATATTATACAATGAAATCATCAAATTAACAGTTTTAGAAAGGAATGATAAATTGAATTGAAAATATTAACTTAAAGTTTATATACGTTTATTTAGAAATTTCTATACTTGTGTAAATATTGTCATGTGTGATTCTACTCATGTGATCTTTCAAAACACAAAATTGAATATTTCTGTATTTGAAAACCTTAACACTACCTTCATCCAATCCAGTGCAGTTTATAGCAAACAGCTAAGCAATATGTTTCCCTATTTTTTAATGGTAATGGTTAAACAAGAGGAACAAATAGTTTCTGACTCTCGGTGTTAACAGGGGACTTAAAAAAATTAATAATACAGTTATTCGGTTGCTCAACATCCCTTTGATAGAAAAACAGAAACAATTGTTTGGGCGTAATGCACCTTGAAAAATATTTTTTTTATAATCAATTTCTTTCCTATTTGATAAATATATCGACTTGGAAATTGTAGGACTTAAAAGAGAATATAAAAACCAAATAAAAGTTATGCTCATACTCGCCGTAAAAATACGAATTTAGCATAATGAAATTGGCCGCAGAATTTGTTTACAAGCAAGTGCATTTTAAGCGTATGTGGCAGGCAAAAGCGCGGCATTGGAGAACTGTTTTTTCAGTATGCCCATCCCACGCTATTCTGCTAGCGCGAATGAATTAAGCGCAAACAAATGGCGTCTACTAAGATGTTAATTTCTTATAAACAATTACATATATCTCGAGAACGAGATATAATAGCACCGAACGGATTCCGGAATTTTGCATCACATTTAAACGCCATTCAGATTAGACAATAAAAAAATTTGCAACAATTGCAAATTTATAAACAATTTCCAAATTTTGCAAATCTAAAGTGGGGAGAGTCTCCCGATGTCCCAGAACCAAAAACAGCGAATTAACAATTTTGCAACAATTTATAATTTTATAAACAAATTCGAAATGTGCGTTAGAACGGCCGGGAAGGCTCCGCAAATTGCGCCTGAAATGAATATCTCAAAATAGCAGTTTGTCAGGAGTTACAAATCGATTACTAAAAGTTAGAATAATTGTTGCAAAAATGATAAATATTTACTGGTCTATAGACAATCATTCTGGACGGAAAACCCCGCTTAGAAATATTTTTTTCGTCGTGGCGTACGCGCAGGCAAACTATCTCCTTCGGCAGGGAAATATGAGGATATTTCCGTCTCGTACGTAAATGAACTAGCCCCCTCCCCCTGAGACAGCGTTCTTTCTGCCCCTTGGGATGTTGCACCAATCACAGACAACTGTGGTTCTACCTGCTAGCGATTGGTCAACGCGTCCCTCCCCCTGCCCTCCCCCAGGCCGAGGGGTGTCCAAGTTTGTCGGCGCAGTGTGGAAGATAGAATTTTGAACGACATTTTTTCTGAGGGAGAGGGTACATATACCAGATTGAATTATTGGATTAATTATTCATAGAAGATGTAAACACATTATTTGAGAAAAAACTTTAATAAATTATAATTACTATATACTACAAATAAAACATATTATACAAAAATAATATGAATATTAAATGCGAATGAATTTGTCATCTTTGACACAGAATACCTACTAAAATTATATACACTACAATTCTACTTTTAAAATGTTTAACTTATAATTCTTTTAAATTCTCTTTACCATACTAAATTGTTGTGGGGTAGATATAACAGTTATAAGAGATAAAAATGAAATTACATTCGTTTCTGCTATTTTGTTTTGCATAGTTAAAAAATCACTACGCTATCATTTAGTTATATTATGTTTAATGTATTTATATTTGCAATGGTCGATGATGGAGGATATCATGTGATGATATAACGAAAATGTACTTCGTTCGTGGCAATGTGATTCACTTCTACCGCATGTTTTTGAAATCCCTTTCGTAGAGTGAGATTATCTTAAATGTCTGATTAAAATAAATTATGAAACAGTATTGTGAAAACACGGAATTAAATTATTTCAATGTAATATCCGTTTTTTGGGGTATAAAATTATCAAATAATATTAATAATTTTTTATGATTTTCTTTTATTTAAAAACAATAAAATTACAATTTTACTATAAAAGTAAGTACATTTAACATTAATAATTTGCACTTATTGAGAACATTTTGTTCGAGAAAATGTGAAGATAATCCATGAGAATATTTACAAGGTTTTTCTAAAGCACTAAGGTACTTATTTTGAAATATTTTAATAAAATTGAGCCGTTGTGGCTTCTTGTCCATAAAACAGTTTAAAAAGTGGATGAAGCAGATGCCTTTAAATATTCAAATACAAACTGTTTCGCTAAAGTTGCGTGAAAATAATAACTTTTAAAATAGAATACGTGCGAAATATAAGTAAACACATGAACAAAGATCATAACAGTGAGTATAATATAAACGGCCAGGCTCTATTGTAATATAATTCTATTGTAAAATATTACATGTATGTGTAAACCCCTTCAACTTTGCTTGACGAGAAGATGAGAAAAATGAAGACAGACAAGACGGCTCTAAAAAAGCTGTGTGATATAAAAAACCAAGTTTGAGAGAGGTCGTTTTTACTTTCTGGTATACATACGTATATAAGGAGGAGTAATATACGTAGAATAGAGAAAGTTATGTAATGCTGCGGAAAATCGATTTCGAGATTTCTACGGAAATACACGTTTTGGGGTTCCCTGATACCGAAAAAGTGTTTGTATTCAAAACGTCCGTCCGTCCATCTGTCTGTCCGTCTCTCTGTCTGTCCGCCTGGCTGTCTGTCCGTCCGTCTGTCCGTCTCTCTGTCTGACCGTCCGTCCGTCTGTGAACAGTACTAGCACCTACAATCTTTTCCAAATTGAAGAAAGCGCTGTCGATCTGGATCTAGTTCAAGCTTTGAGTTTTTGAAAAACATTATTTAATACTTGGGGGTACTTTATATAAAGCCCCACGGATATTTTCAATTTTTTTTCAAAACCGGGGCCAAATTTTTCTCTAATTTTTTTGTAAGAATATAGTAAAATACACTTATAAAGGTGGAATAGGTCCGATTATCACGGTTAACTCTGAATTGTCGAAAATTGTAAAAGTTTGTGAATTTTTGGCGTCTTCCCATAGCTAAAAAATTGACACATATTTTTCCGTCAAAAGAAATTTGTTTCCAATAAATAGTCCTTTCATTGAGGTCATGTAGACTTTTTTGAAAATTTAATAGTTTAGAGAAATTTTAGTAATAAAGCGTGAAATATTTGCAAATATAAAAAATACAAAAACAAAATTTTCTCAAAAACAGCTCCCAATTTTTTCTTTAAATTTTTAGTAGAGTTAGTCCCAAATGCACTCATCCAATGACATAAATACCATATTGATCTATTCATTTGTTTCTTTATAATTTACAAACATGTAATTTTTTTACCTCTGACCTGATTTTACCTGTCACGTCGGTAATATTTACTTTAGAGGCAATTTCTTCACGTTCTTGTATTTATGAGTACATTTAATTTAAATATTGTGAAATAAAGTTTCTTGAAAACACGACAGTTTTCTATAAAAATGAGCTCAAAATTCCGCATTTTCAGAACCACACAAACTCTATTTTGTGAAAAATAGTTCAAATTTTTTTCTTCAAATTTTCTTAATGAATAGTTATAATTGCACTGTTTAATATGACGTAAAGTTCATTTTGGTGTATTCTTTTGTTTTTTCAAAACGTACAGAAGTGAAGTTTTTTGAAATATCTCTCACGCCGTTAATATGCACATTTACATCGATTTGTATACATTATTACATTTGTGAGTGGAAGTGTTTTAAATGAAGTTTTTCGAAAACTTAATAAATTTCTGTGGAAAAGATCTTCAAATTTCGCATTTACAATAATACTTAATCACCGTTTTCTTAAAAACGGCTTCAGAATTTTTCAATCAAAATTTCTATTTAGGACAAGGTTTTACTCTTCTTTAATCTTCTTGAATTAATAATTCGATTGTACTACTAGGAAAGCAAAAAGTTGAGAAAATGTGAAAAAGAAGTACTTTGGGCTATGATAAATGGCAGCTGGCCAGAGAATAGAGCAAGACCTTAAAGCCAGACCGCACCAAGGACATTAGATAACTTTACTACGAGAAAGTCGGTGCCATTCTGTAGCACCTCTAGTTATCTATGTTCTAGAAAAAGCAATGTTATAGAAATTGAGTGCAGAAGTTGTAGTTTGCGTGATGCATGAGCTAAGAGCAACCGAGAAGAAAAAAGATAAGTCACCGTAACTGGACAGAAAGTAAAACAGTGTTCTTAGTGGAAAAAATGAATCAAAGGCCTGTAACAGGATCTGAATTTTGTTGTAAATATTCATATGTTCTATGGTTAATTTTATTGTTTATATAAATCAGTAATGTAAATTTATTTGTTCATCACAGAAGCGTCTAATATTTTCTAATATAGTAATTTTAGGAGATTATATTAAATATTCCTACACAATTCGTCCGATGTTTTTCGTATGGACACATTCTAAAGGCCATGTTCGAGAATTGTGTTTTGTTGTACTGTTGTAACATGAAAGAGTCGAGCATATCTAAAAGATATATTTCGATACGTCACACTATGTTATTTTTTTGACAAAGATTAACTAATCCTACTAACATACACATCATATCAAATAATACACTTTGTTAGAGTACGGTGGTTGAGATGTGAGAATGAACGCTGTACTAGGAAGGCATTTCTTCTTTACTCTATGACAAGGAATATTGGATTGAAACTTTTATCTTCTTATTACTCATAATGAACTCGATGTGACATACCAAAATTTATAACAAAGCCCTTCGTGTATAATAAAAACGAACGAGCAAGAAGAAATAACAACCTCCATTAGAAACAATATTCTATCCCAAAGCCATTGTAAAAATCTCATATGTTGTCTTGGGAACTTGTCAGGTTAATATTATTTTAAAGTAATATTCTGATTTTGTGTTAATAATTTCGAATGGGTGCAGAAACTGACAGAAAATTACGCAGCCTAGTCACATGAGAGGTGTCAATGGCTTAGACATTCAGGATCTCGTGAAAAATACAAAAAATAGTTGGTATTTTTTCGCAAAAAATGCAAATAAACGAAATATTTATTGAACATACTGCACAGCACTGGAAAAAGTACGCAGCTTTGGCTGGCGGGTTGCAATCCGTATTTCTAGTTTAGTAGACACACAGGAATCGAGAGAAAACGTAGCTGTCTATAGACATGTGACATATAGAAGGTTTTGTTAAGTACCCAGGATATCGGGAAAAATACAAACGCAAAGAAATATACTCTTCTTCTTCCTCAGAAAAATGCAAGTAAACGAAATATTTGTTGAGAATACTGCGGGGCTCTGCAATACTCTGCTGTTACTAGCGGGTTGCAGATCATGGCACCGATTAAAATCCATATTACTACTTTGGTATGCGCGCAAAAAAGAGAGAAAAACAAAATACCTATGGTCATTTGAGATATATCGATAATTTTGTTTGGTACACAAAATCTCGAGAAAAATAGGTATCAACATAACAGTTAAGATTTTCACTGAAAATGGTAAATAAAAGAAATAACTTTCAGGATAATGCGCGGCGCTCGGCTAGGCTGATGTGTCTGGCAGGTTGAAGTCGATTAGAATCTACATTAATGATTCTGAATGTGCGCAGAAATTGAAAGAAATGTACACATCCACCGGCCATGTGATACGTGCCAATTATTTTGTTAGATACACAGGAACTCTGTAAAATTACCAAAACATCCATTTTAGTTATTTTTAATGCACGCAGAAAAGTATGCACACTCCAGTCGTGTGAGAGATGACTCAGGTTTCGTTAGGTTCCCAGGAACTTGGGAAAAGTACCACCAAAAAATGTGTTCACCTTACTAATATACGGAAACATTAGATTGTGTTATTCCACATATTCTCACATTACGCCTAGAAACTCATTCTTATTCACAGAGCGTTTCTGCTATCGACACATCTTTCTCATGAAATACAAAGGGTCTAAGGAAGAGGCCGCCCATCATTAAATAATTATTGTTCACGAGTGGAGATACGGAATAGCAAATTGGTTGGTGTTTTAGGTATTTAAAGCACTCGTATGCTGAACTGATAATGTATTTAATGCGTTTAGACATGTGGGGAGTTCTTTGAATATACTGTTCACTATCGTCTCCTGTATTATTTCAGTAGTATTCATACATTTTGCGACTCTCAGGACGCAACCAATATTTAAAAATGATGTCTCTAAAAAAAGAGAATTTCACGGCCGAATTGCACGTTGACTTTAAAAAATATGAAGGATTTGTTTAAAAAACGCATCTAAATATTCATGTCAAATGCAATCCGCAGCACTCGACAGTATTGTCAAAATTCTAAACATTGCGTTCTTGGTCCTTAAAATCTATAATTTTGAGGCCAAAGGCCTCAAAGATACATTCCTCACATTGTAATCTTCAAGATGATATCTTCCTGAACATTCTATAATTTTTGTGCTGGTTTGACGCTTCATTACCCAACTTGTTCAGAGCCGTGTAGAATATGCAACTGTATGTGAAATTAAACTAATAAATTGATATTCTATGCGATTGAATTGTACGGATATACCTCTCTGTTCGGGAATAACGTTAAATATGAGTAATTTGTATTGAGACGGGTATATTGTATTGTTATCAATAATTACAAGAAACCTATAGAACAAGTGACGGAGGTTAAGAGGATCTTGAAGAAAAAGATATATTACAGGCTTATGGTGGAAAAAGATATATTGTAGGCATGTGAAAATGGAAGAATAGGAGGGAGGGAGTGGTTTAACATGCGAGAGTTGCACGGGTACGCTGGTAACTTTTAGTGCGCGTGATTTGATTAATATTTGTACAATTGTTGCTTTGTGTTTGTGTAGCAGTTCGTTTAATAATGTGAAAGGTGGTTGAATTTTATTTGAATGCTACGACAAGTGTATCCAAGCTGAATGTAATTCATTTTTTGAGTGTGATGAATTAATTTTATTTTTTGAAGTGAGACATGGCAGGAAATTGTTTTACCGCTGATTTAAGTATTCATATTTTTTCTGTAATCTTGGGAAATTGACGATTTAAGATTTCTATTTGTGATTCCTATCTAATTTCTTTCTTGAAATACATAAAAGGGCTTTATTCACCCGTGACCAAAATTAATTTATGCCTTTTTGAATCGTCAACGTGCATTTTGCTGCTTTCCCCTAACTATGCGACCATAAGTGACTGATGTCTTAATTATTGTTTTAAGTATTTTAACTCTACTTTCTATATTGCCTTTGACATAACTATTTATAAGTGAATATAATTTTGTTGTTTTCGCATTTGTTTTATTAACTATTTTCAATATATTTACAAGTAAGTTTCTGGTCAGATATGTGAATAGCTGATCTTTTTATTACAATTTGAGTTCTCATTTTTTTTGTGTTTTTCTCTTTCGCGAATTGTACTGTGTCATCGCCTAAACATTACGTATTTTTTGTGGCATTTGGGGCTGGTTAACAACATGCAGGTTATTGGAGATAGTGATGACATTTGACATACTCCTACGTGCGAAATTTTTTGTTCCCTGCAAAAGAGTGATTTGCAGAAATATTTTATGATTTCATACAAATATTGTGGTATTCCCAGTTTTCCCCATTTTTCTTAATAGCCCTGAGTGACAAACGTAGTCAAGGTAATTTCCTAAATCAAGAAATGCAGCTAATGTATATTTGTATTCATGTAATTTGTTTGCTATATTTCTCTTAGTCTCAAGCTCAGTTCTTTCAGATCGTAGCCTCAGCCCATCTTCTTTCCACCACCAAATCGTAAAGGTTTGGGGTATATTTGAACGGTCATTTTTTCTAAATCAATAAATAATAATAATAATAATAATAATAATAATAATAATAATAATAATAATAATAATAATAATAATAATAATAGCAGAAAGTTTCTTTTTTATTCTAAAGAAAAATCTTGCACTTTTATTTCAACTCCCAACTTTTAAGGTACATTAATAGTATAAAATATTTTTTAATAAAAAAGCACAAAAAATTGAGTTAAAAAAGTTAAACATGTTTATTTTAATTAAATTCTTACAAATTCTGTTAATATTTGAACAATTTACATAACTTTAGATTAGTGTCTATTTCAATAATGAAGAAAACATTACTTTTTTATTCACAATAATTGCCTTCGATGTGGTAATATTGAAGAGCACTCCTTAGGCGCCACTGCAGAGATAATGCAAATGCGTTTATTACGAAGCTATTTAATATTACTTAAATGGTAGCAAATGTAATACAGCGGTGTTTTTAGGTACCTTATTGATATAGAAACCTCCATGAATAGCCTGTGGGAGAAAATGGCATGGAATATATAATCTTTGTCTGTCTGTCTCTCTGTCTGTCTCTCTGTCTGTCTCTCTGTCTGTCTGTCTGTCTGTCTGTCTGTCTGTCTCTCTCTCTCTCTCTCTCTCTCTCTCTCTCTCTCTCTCTCTCTCACACACACACACACACACACACACACACACACACACACACACACACACACACAAAACATAACTTGCCAAGCTCATTTTTCTTCTTATTATATTGACATTTAGACCTGAGGTTGGTTCATCCTGGTATTACTAAAATCATGTATAAACACCCTTGAAAGGCAGAAATGCCGAAAAAGAAGTAATAAAATAAAAAAAGAGCATGCCAAAACAATCGTCCGTTGGCCCGAACCGACAATACGTGGCTGCGCACATCCGAATAACGATCTCAAGACGAACGGCTGGGGCGCAGCCAGTTGCGCGTCGCAATCGCGAAATCGCACCGCGAACAGCGCCTGGGGGCGCAAGCAGTTCACTTCTACTCTTTCCGTCTCTCCCCCGCACCCCGTCCCCGCCCTCGCTCTCCCTCGCTCTCTCCCGGGAGACCGGCGCGGCGGCGCGGCGTGTCTCGCTCCGGCGGCCCCGTGGGCGGACGAGCCTCGCACCGCCGTTCGGGTGCGCCGCGCCGCCCACAGATGGCATCGCAGTCGCTTCCACGACCGATCGCATTGCTAGGCTGCAGTGAAACGCCTGTCTGTGCGAACGAGCGAACACTTGTTCTTCCACAGGCTGTTTAGGCGGGCAGTCGTCATGAAGCTCTGAGGTTTCTCGCAGTATCTCCATCTGGATTTCTTTTTTTAGTTTCCCTTCATTCATTGAATAAAATATTGGGATGATCCATGACTTTGCTTCTGAATTGTAGATAAAGATTTTATTATCTGATACGTCACTTTGAAAACGATTTCTGGGTCGAATGAATAAATAAAACAAATCCAAGTAAATAAAATTATGGTTAGCATTTTTGGCAGTTTTCAAATTCTCTATTATTTGATTTTTTTAAAATTAGATGTTCTTTAAGAATATTTTCCGGAACTTAAATTCCTACAGTTGGTTTCAAGATTTTGTCTAATTCAATCATTTAAAGCGTACATATAGAACACAAAAACGTCAATTTAAAATGATTAAAATGGATTGTAGAAGAAGGATGTTGAATTATCTGCACAGAGCTGAGAAAGATTCGGAGAAACATAGAATAACAGACGTTGGCGAGGACAAATCAGAAATGAGAAGAAATAAAAGAGGTCATCATCGTAAATATAATACGTTGACGAAGATGACCTCTTTTATTTCTTCTCATAAGAACGTCAACAACGCCAAATCAGAATTCCCACAAATCATAAATGGCCTCCTGTAATAAAGATGATTACAGTGAAGACCCCATCACGCCATGAAAAGTGTAATCTCAAATGTGACGTTCGTGAATCGGGAGGTTTAAAAGTAAGTTCTTCCTTGCGGCGCGCACTTTGAATGGCGGGTAATACAGAGAGCCGCCGGGTCGGCAGGTGGAGGGGGCATTGATGGTGGTGATGACGCCATCTCCGGCTGTGACTTTAATGCGCGGAATGGTGGAGCCCTGACGGTGCTTACTCGTCACCTTTCGTACTCGAGTGCAGCGCTGCCCTTTGATCACCACCGCCACGTTTAACGCACTCTCCGAAAGTAATTGCTGCGTTACAGAGGAGCTGAGTAGTAATTTCAGTCACTTTGGCCGAGTGCGAGTTTCGAAATGAATGAATCTTACGTTTCTTTCTGTTGTTCTTCTTCATCCGTGGTTATTCGAATTGCCTTCACTAAACAAAAAAGGTTACCTTTACTAAGCTGCTCACTTTAGAGCTCATTCACCTGGAAAAGTACCGATATAGAGGAACGTTCTTTCCTTTGCCCCGTCATTGAAGAAGTGAAAATGGAAGTAGAAAATATATTCAAAAACTTCTAGTACGAAAATCAGCAATCAAAAACATTATACGCTTTTAAATGTGCAAATATATACTCGTAATATTAAAAAATATTATGTAAGTTTAAATTAAATTAATGGTATAATTTTGCAAAAATATGAGAGTAAAATATTTTATTCAAATCCGGAAGTTACTATTCCAACCTTGTTGGATATAGGTAACTCTGAATGTGCGATGAAAATAATTAATAATGTCGTTGGAGAGATTTTATATTTTATTTATTACAATGGGTGTACGATCCACATTGGTGTTTTGATTCCACGCTATGTCACGTCAACAGGATACAAAATTAATTTCTAATTTGAGGCATTCTTAGATGTTCCACATCGTATTCAGGCGAGGTCAGGGTTTCATATAGCACACTCCCTGCATTCTTTTATTTCTGAAATCACGGTAGAGATCAACTTATCTATCCAGAACGTCCCCAGTTCATGGAGGAATGCAGGAGCATTGTTTAGAACCGGTAACAGAATAAAACGCTCCGTCCGTGAAACAATTTGACCGATAGCCATCAAGCGGTCGCGACGAGGGTTCAGAGAACCCTATAATCGTGCGCGCGCAGTAGACACCTGTCGGGCTGCGGGCGGGCGCCGCGAACTGCGCGCTATGGGCGCCATTAGACGTTGTTTGGTCTCCCGAGCACCGTAATCGCCGCGGCGCGCGCCCGGACCGGCAGCTCGCGGCCGCGGGCGCTTATCCGAGCCCACCGCCACCAGCACCAACCAATTCTGCGATTGTGGTCCTGTAGATACGTTGACGGTCACGTGTGAGTTAACGAACACATTGCAGCGAGGTTTAGGCATTTTTTGGCAATTGTTCTACGCTGTCAGAAGTTTTTTTTTAACTTTTAGAATTTTTTGAAACGAAAACCGCACAAAGATCTCAATGATACTGATTTCTCTATTTAATGTTGTATATTCTTAGAAATGTAAAAGGTGTTAAAACTGTTAAATGTAAATAATAAATTAAATTAAAATTATACAGCAGGAAATTATGTCGGAGTGATTTCATTGCAGCCATTCAATTAAGCATGTCGATGAGACGACTGTTGAACTAAATAGTTTAAATCCTTTTCAACAGCTGATCGGCATACTCTGGCCGTTTTTGTTGAAGAAAGTTTTTCGCCTGATATAACCTGATGTTCTTTTTTTTTAATTTATTTTCTTCCTGTTCGGCCTTTCAGGGGTTTTGCCTTTCAGGGGTTTGTACATTTTTATTGGTAATACATAACGTTTGAGCATTCACGTTTGAGCATATAACCTCTCACTCTTGTATCTTACTACTAGCTAATTCACAGGATTTAATACTTATATTTCTAATACTTACAACTAAACAATTTGACATACAATACACAAATTTTACATACATTATACATTCTTAAATCTAGATACACTCTATACATACATTGGGATGAAGATTTACATATTTAATACATATTAATATACTGATTTTTTATGGGGGTTTAAACATGTCTTTGGGATATCGAGAGCGAATTCTTTTGGGATTGTTTAAAGTTTTTCCCATTGTGAATTTTGTACTGCAAGGAGAGGATGAAAGAAGAGTAAAAAAATTGTTACGGTTTTTTCTTATATGTTCAATTAGGGGTTCTATTTGAAGTTCCCTTTGAATGTGTGTATTTGATATGAACCAAGGGGCAACCTGATGTTCTGTGTCAGATTCAAAGATAGTGAGCACGCGAGGTGGATAGCAATTAAATATTGATGGAAAGCATATTTTTCAGCGGCAAAGACATTCGAACAGATTCAAAACCTTTCCAAGCCCCAATGAGTTTTCTTGCTTTTCTTCAACGCCCCAGCTCATTCGACAGCAGTGAATCGCCGGTCCTCATTGAAATGCAAATCTCAATGTTACATCATCCGTCTTATTCACCAGAAAATCATTTGTCATCTCGAACAATTACTTTTTTCAAATCTTAAACTATACCGGGAGGGTTCGACTCGATAAAGGATATCTAGAAGACTGTGATGGATTAGCTCAAGCAATTTCCGAAATACTCCGAATAATGTGCTGATTAATGTGTCGCATCAAAATGATCCTATTTTGAGTAAATAAAGTCGAAACTCATACTTCTTAGCCTTGGAATCTGTTATTCCATTATTCTGAAAATCACGGACCGCATGTCGTTCAGTGTTGTCAGAAGCCGTCGTCTGGGAGATTTCTGCATGTACTTAATAATCCCGTCAGTTCAGGGTATTTTTTAACCTAAATAATTAGGCGAGATAAAGATATTGCCTAGATGAAAATCTTTCAGATCAGCTTCCAGGCGCGATCTTCTCTTCCCCAATCCTCTCCTCACTTCCAGCCTTAGGGTCAGCTTATCCATTATCTACCCTTTTTCAAAAGACTACGATAGTAAGGTTAGTTGAAAGATGTCAAATCATGGCTCAATTTAGATTGTAACATCATAGCAGCAGAAATATGTGGTCATATTGTCAGTCAACGTATTAACTTTAAGCGAGAAGAAAAAAAAGTACTGGGAATGAGCGGAAAATCGAAACCTTTCCTCTTCTTTCCTCCTCTCAACGACTACTCATTGTTTTAAAAAAGAAAAGTTGTTGGCATAATTTAAAGACTAGAGATTTGAGGAATAAATTGTATCAAGAAAGAAATCTTCGAATTAATTAGAGGTGTATGACATGTTGAAAAAAATTAAACTTTTGTAGTTTTCAAAACTTCAAAGATATTAATGAAAATTGGAACTACATCACATTTATCAAAACACTTCCTTTTATTCGTATCCAAAATTTAAAAAATTTGAAGACTTTTTCAGCTAATGTTGAAAATGACTCAAGGGCTTCGTGTAAAGTATCCCCAAAAATTAAAATCTTAAAGATCTCCGAAACGACACCACTAAAATATTTCTCCTGAAGTGTAAGTTTTAGCTCATGAGCGTACTTGACAGAGCTATGCGTGACACATACTGCCATCCATGACATACAGATATCCCCAATTTTGGATACATAATTGCGTTTTATCTCCACGCAACCGATACCGACCTTATGCATCTTTGGGGTAGCACTAATAGACCTTAATCTTAACGTGTGTGGAAAATTAGAACTCAAAAGAATCTTACAGGTGAATTTTAGGAGGAATGCCCGAGCTTAAATTGTTGAGGTGATTCCAATATTTTCCTTCCATTACGATCAATATAGGAGGAAAATTAATAAGATCATGTAGTTCCTACAACTTGTTAGAGTGAGGTTGGTGGGATTTTTCTCAACGTTTACTCCGTTTGTGCTATTACTTTTTAAAAACCAAAATATTTTTTAAGTTCTTCAAGAAGCATACGGATAGAATTACATTTGTATATTGGTTTCCGAAACTGAAAACGGTGAAATGGAAGCAATACCAAAGTACACAAAGTAAATTAAAATTAACTGTTTTTAATGAGAAAATTGATGCTATCAGATCCTAGCTAAGATACAGATGCATATAAAAGAATGAAAATCAGCATGTTAGATTGTATTTCCCGTGATCAATCAATTACAACAATCTAGGGATCACTATTTCATGTCATGTAGTATCATTCAGCGAGATATTATATTTCAACTTTAATCCAAGACTCTCATTAAACTTTAATAATATACTTGTATTTTGCCCATTTGATCCAAAGATTGTTTGAAAATCGTTTACAATTTTCCTCTCGTTTGACCTTCTGATAGATGCATTATGAAATACAATAACATAATTTGTAGCGTTTGTCTTCTTTCTTTTCAAGATCCAATCAGCAGAATCATGTTTATTCAGTGCGGTTGATAATTAAGTATTCAAGTTCTATGGAATGAATTTAAAAGAACATGCCTCTCATTTTATGATTGCAATACACATGTGCTTGTAGTAATGTAATGTAACACTGTAAAAACTCTCAGTGCTGACATCTGACAGTTCGCCCATGTAGACGATTCTCCTTCTACGTGGACAGTCCACCACTCTCCATCGCAGTCGTATCTGATAAGAATGATGTGAGTGGTCGTGGAGTGCTACCAGGTCCTGCGCAACCAGTTGGCTGAGCCCTGTCAAAGAGTCAGAAATCAGATCATGACGACATTGCCAATGATAGCACGTGATTTGAATTGACAGATCTATGCACCTGCATCGTTAATTTAAATGCACATTAGACGTCATAAATGTCGCCATCCTCTTGCCGAAAACTGAACTAGTGCAAAATGCAATTGCTCATGACATGAAGTACTGAGAATGAGTCATTAACGTCATAGTGCTAAAGTCAATTTAGAAGTCGAAGACAGCAAAAAAAAGTCGGGTGTCACTTTTCCTGCAGTCACTGTCCTGAAATCTGATGAAATATTCCCGCTTTTACGTGAAATAACTACCAATTACAAGACTTCGAATGGCATGCTATGCGTTTTATCTAGAAACACACGTTCTTAAGATTCGCTTCTAATAATTTAAATAAAAAAGGCCTTTTATAATTTGACGTAATAAATTCATTAAAGTTAACATTATCACACATCTTGATAATTATTTACAATGACAAGAAAACAAGGTTTGAAAAATATCCAAATAAACAATGAAATCCTAAATTTTCTTATTTTCCTCCGTCTCTCTCTCTCTCTCTCTCTCTCTCTCTCTCTCTCTCTCTCTCTCTCTCTCTCTCTCTCTCTCTCTCTCTCTCTCTCTCTCTCTCTCTCTCTCTCTCTCTCTCTCTCTCTATCTCTCTCTCTATCTCTTTCTCTATCTCTCTCTCTCTATCTCTCTCTCTCTCTCTCTCTCCTCTCTCTCCCTCTCTCTCTCTGTGTCTGTCTCACACACATACACACACACAGAATATGAAGAAAGCTTTGAAATTTCATTTTCATGATGTTGTACATTAGTTTCAACTATTAGAGTGTATTGTATTTGAAGGGTATATAGATTAGGGTCGGTTTGTAAATTTTGACGCCCTTTCAAGCTCTTTAAGCAATCCAAATGGGTTCGAGAACAAGTGCCGACCGACTACCGGGTTCTGTCAGACGGACCATCTTTCTCTTGATGTCGCACGCTGACGTCTTCGCCCTCGAGTGCGTACGGGCGGCGCGTCTGGGCCTCTTCTCCTGCCTCCGCCCTCATTTCCCCACTCCCCCGTCCTCCCTTCGCCTTCTGCCCTCCTCCTCCTCCTCCGCCCTCCTCCTCCCTCCGCCCTCCTCTCCTCCGCCCTCCTCCTCCGCCTCCCTCCTCCTCCGCCCCTCCTCCTCCTCCGCCCTCCTCCTCCGCCCTCCTCCTCCTCCTCCGCCCTCCTCCTCCTCCTCCTCCGCCCTCCTCCTCCTCCGCTCTCCTCCTCCTGCGCTCTCCTCCTCCTCCGCCATTCTCCTCCGCCCTTCTCCTCCGCCCTCCTCCATCGCCCTACGCCTCCGCACTCCGCCACCGCCCCCCGACACCACCCACCACCGCCATCGCCATCCAACATTGCCCTCTGCCTCCGTCCTCCGTCATTGCCCTCCACCACTGCCCTCCGCTACAGCCACCGCCCTCTGCCTCCGCCGCCTGGTCACCTTGGGCGCTGGCGGCTTATCGAGGCGCGGCCATCTCTGCCGGAGCACACGCCTCCATGCCGCCGGGTAATGCTGATTATTACCTGCACTTAGAGCCGTTATTTTTATTATTTCAATCGCCTTAATAACCGCCCGCGCCTCCGCCGCCGCCCGGCCTCCGCGCCGAGAAGCCAACGCGTCCGCAATAAAACGGGTTTATTCGCCGCATTTCTGGAGCGCGCCGACCCGCGCCGCCCACCCCGTGAGGACAGTGGCTGCGGCGGCGTGGGCACTGGCCAAATCGTCGAGTTGAGTAATAAATTCTGTGGATTCGTATTGCATTTCACAATACGGAACACAAGAACGGAACGGAACACAAGTTCCGAACACAAGAACAGCTATTTTGATGGAGAGAAGATGTAACGTAATTCATCTGTTATGATAATATCGTCAATTGCGAGGATGGGTTGGATTCGTAATGGCTATTGCATACGGCTTTTCCTGCTGAGACACCGCGCTTCGATTTCCAGCCAATCCATAAGGTTTTATGGCAGACAAAGGAGCTCTCGGCAAGTTTTCACGAGTCTTGCTGTTTCCCCTTCTTCTCATTCTACCATTCTTACATCATCGTTCGATTCATTATTATCACTCATTGGATCATTACTCATGAGCCTGAATGACGTTAGTAGTTGGAAGACCCCTAAACCCCAAACTATTACTAATTTTCAATACGGCAGAAATTTTAAGAAAACTATGCAACTCCGTCCATAATTTCGTTAGATACAAGAACTCCACCATCTACCTGAATAGTTAGTTTATATCTCACATAAACAACTGAAATTAAAGATGCGGTATGCGAAAAAAATTAGGCACAGAAGTAAGGAATCCCAGCTGGTACAGTTTCGATTGTAATTAAAAACCACGAACAATTTTTTTCAAAAACCTTGAAGCTGTAGGAGAAGATCGGGACAGGAACAAATTGAGTTGATATTAAGTAGTGGACGAATCTATTGTAAAGTGAGTGAAGTTGATAAGGGATAAAAATGTGCCAGTTTCGGGACCTCCACCGTGTATGCTCGACGCTTGGATACGAGGAGTTTCAGGCAAATTATCCGTGGTTAGATAAGTTCAAAATCATCAAAAATCAAAATCGTAATCATTTCCTGAGAATTGAAGAAAACCGTAGGAAAAACCTGGAGAGGCCAATGATGAATTGTTTTCTTTCAGTTTTTGGGCGCATTGAAAATTAATAATATTTATATGTATTTATCGCAAAGTATTAGCGGTCGCAATAAAGCGTTTCCCATTCCTATCACCACCGACGTATGTTCTAATCGCTCGCCCTCAATGATCCTTTGATCAGAAAAGTATCTCGAAATACGGTCTATACGAGTTTGTGATTGCCTCGTCACACTTCACTGGAGATATGAATTCTATAACAATATTTTATTGACATCTCTGGTTGTTAGACCTGTTTCTTCGTTGTTGATTTTTGGACTTCTCAACGACTGTCTTCTTCTTGACATATGAATTAATTCTTCCTTGATTACATCGAATTTCGTTATGCACGTGAAGTATTCTAGACAGTTACAGTAACAACTATTCAATACATTATTAAGTTAGGTCATTCATTTTCCACTATTTTTTATTCATAAACTTGTTATCGGTTACAGGAGTCTGATTTTTTTTATTCAGTAATATCAACTGTCAAAATTAAAAGATATACATAACAAGCATATAATGAAATAGAATGCAATTACAGTGATATAAAAGAAGTCTCAAAATGAATGTGACAAATGTCACGCCAAGTTGAGGGGGTCAATGAACATTAAATGGGAACTTGCATTTAACGAAGTTACAGATGTGACATTTGTCTGTGTAACTCCACATGTATTGGAGTTCGCCAGAATACGTTCTGACTCAAAGAGAGTTCGTGAATTTGCAGTGCATGATGAATTGCCTAAGATTCAGAGCCAAGTGACACATCTGTATCTTCTTTGTATGAAATTTCCAACCATTTATTAATTGGCAAAAAATGATCATTTTCGAGCTCTATAAATGCCTTCAGGGTGTAACATTTATTGTGTGACTACTATAAAATATATTTTAAGTATTATTATGCGTTGTTCATAGTACAATGTTTATTTCACAAACAAAAGAGAAAAAAATATTTGATGTACTGTTTAATATATTCTAATTGAATAATCTTGAAATATCTTGATTTTAGAATTAATTAATTCTTGTGTTATTTTCCATTAATAAATGACTTCATCTAATGTTATATCAACTCCCAAGCTGATGAAATATATTTCTTTCTTTCTCTGTATATTTTCTATGAAGATAATACATTTCATATCATTTAAAAAGCATAAATATTCCAAAGTATATATTTTACCAATTTCAATACAGTATAATTAAGATAAAACTTTGGATTTCTCAAGTTTGATTTGAATGCAAATTAATATCTGCTTCTTTTCATGTGGTCTCCCGTCACTATCTATATTTTTACAACCGGTAAAACTTAACGGTACTGTCATTATTTTGGACATAATTAGCGTTTGGCTTTGTGTTCCAGACCTTACAATATCCATCTTGACACTAATGTAAATTTGCATCTACATCTTTGTTTTTATACATGAAGATTTCAAGTCCATTCTAAATATTTTAATGTGTTTTAGTTTGTATGATTTTTCCGTTTGTGATTTGGATCATATCTTTATCCAGTATCATATATTTCTATTTCGATATTTTTTGTTTAATTTGAATATTAATAAGAACAACAACCTCAACCTTACGTCCTCATTTCTCGACGCCTTCCTCATTCTCCTCCTTATCCTACTGTGGGGAGAGGGGTTATCGAGAGGTGAGATGCACGCGGCGATTCGAGCAGCTCTTGGCACCACAGGTATCGCCGGCCACCTCGCCGTGGCCGCCTCTGCCTCCCCCACCCCCACTGCCGCCTCAGTCTCCACCGCCCGCTTCGTTGCCGCCAGCCCGTGATTAATGTGCGTCCCCGATATTATCTTATAATTGTCCGCAGTTAATAAATTAATCAATGTCCATAAAAGAAGCTTTTTTTGTTCCCGGCCCCTCGCTCGCACCGCGCCGCGCAGAAATATACAACTTCTAATAACACTCGAGTTACGCGCCGCCACGCGGCCACGGACGGAAGCTCCCCGCAACAATAGAGGGGCGATTTACGACGCATGCGGAAGCGGCGTTGGATCGCGCCCAGCGCGTGGGCCGCACGGCAAACAAGCGGGCTCTTTTTTGTCATAAAGACATCCGATCTGGAAATCGGATAAGATATACATTGCACATAATTACACGTATTCTGTAATTACAAGTGCCTATATATCAACGCGTAATCACGAAAACACACGGGGGCGCTCTCCGCGATCGCTGCGGGATTAGCGTCAGATGGATCCGGGAGATAGGAGCCGGAATATTTTAGTTGGAAATTACCCTAAGGAATTGGCGCCGCCAGCGGGACGCAAGTGCGCGCGCGAAGAGAGATTTATCTGGGGCGCAACCCGGTCGCGACAGAAATTAACATTAGCAATGCGATGATAAAATTATCGCTCGTGCGGGGCGCTAAGCGGCGGGGTGAGTGATGGCAGCGTAATCGCCCGGCCGCGAGGGCGAGTGGGTGGCGGGGGCCCAAATTGCGTCGGTCGTAAGGATGCATTTACCTCTGCCGGTCCTATTATATTGCCTCATTGGAGGTTCTTGTATTTCATGCGTTTTTCAAAGTCTCATAGACGCAGGATCCGGGATAATTGACAGGTCAGTAACTGGACGTAATTCTCTGTTAACAAGGCCAGGTTTTGTCAGATGACATATAACAGAGTTCGACTTCATTTTGGTTTATTCATTTTGTTATTGTTAATTCCTCCCCAAGTCTTCCCTAGTTCGTTGTTTTCTGGGTTGAACTCCCGGAAATCTCTGAAGAAGTAAAGGCGGTAGATGTATCATGGAAAATATAAATGAATTTTGGAACCTTAACTGTTCTTAGCGATTCCCAACAGTAATCGATGTATTACTGACTTGAAATGAGGAATCCTCAAACTTTTCATTCCGTAATGCAAATACCGAAAAGTTTATTCCCTTTCGTTTATATATGAAATATGTCTAGTAAAACTTGTGCAGGAACAATTCTCTTCAGAAATCATTAGTCATTCTTTACCTAAAGGTCTTTATTTTAATTTTCAAGAGGCGATTTATCTTTTTCCGAATCCTCATTTCTCATTCTTGTTATATTGACTATCGGCACCCGGTGGAAAGCGGAAATCTTTCATGCAGAATATACAAGACAGACTGATGGTATTAGCTACCGCTGTAAATCCATAAGTTTGAATAGTTGCCCCTTTTTTTTCAAATTTGGCACGCCATTCAAACCACAAGGCGAACATCGGTGCCTACCAAATTCAAAATCACGTCTACTAACAATATCGTACTTTGCATATCCTTCTTCCCAACTCCAAGTTCGTATCACTCCATCAACTTCGTCTTACTCAACCATCGTCTCAGCCCTCGTCTGGACCCTTAAAACCGCCTTCGTCTACTTCTCCAATTCCTCTTCAACCATTGCCAACCTGTCTTCCTAACCTTTCGTCTCCGCCCCCTTGGCCTCCACCTGGGTCTTCGCAGCCCCGTCTGGGACAGATGAGTCCCATTAGGCGCCGTGATGAATCCGGACGCGGCGACCTTATTAGCCGCCAGCACCGGACGAGCCCGCATTCAATTAAGCGCCACGCCGCACATTGGTCCCGGATGGAAAAGAAGGTGGACATAACCCTCTCCCAAGGACCATCTACTGCTTTAACCGGAATATGGTAAACTTTTTTGGGGGGAGGGGGAAATAAGGGATTCTTTACGATAAAAAATGTTCAAGATGGGGGAGAAAACAACCAATATTCACCTGAAGACACTGAAACTCTTAAAATATTAAGGATCTTGATAATAATAATAATAATAATTATTATTATTATTATTATTATTATTATTATGAAATAAATGTATGAAGTGAGAATATATCATTTATTTTTAAATCTCGCTCGTGAATTCCGCTTGAGTACGCTCGCTCGTGGTACATAGCGAAATCGCTAGTCTTTCATCACTGAGGTCCGGGTTCAATTCCCGTCGAATCTCATGTGAAATTTGTTCAAACAAAACGTGCAGATAACTGCTTCACAAAGGCTAGTCCAACCCCTGTGAAGTGTCCTAAACCCTACCCCTATCGGTATTCCTTTGCAATTCCGGCCGCTGGGTAGTGACGCAGGAGCGCGTAGCAGGAGGCGCGTACGCGGAGATTCTACCCGGCTCTCCTCTTGACAACTGACTGCGACGAGACATGACATGACATAAAGTTAATGAAGGATTACTCTCCAAGCTCGCAAGTTAATGGAGTATTACTCCCCAACGCAAAGCGCTCTACGCCCCTTAAGAGGCTTGGAGACGTTTTGCGTCAATTTGTAGACGCAACAAATTTTTTAAAAAAGCTGTGTAAAACAGTACACTAATAAGAGATTTGTAACAATTTGAAACATACTTCATTGTGAATGCAAAGTTACAATGCTATTCCAAGTAATGTATGTTCTTGGGAAGTATGATTACGGATCTCTGTCTACGAAAATAAACATTTAAAAATCATCTTGAAAACGTTAGTCTGCAATGAGAAACAATCACTTTAGAATGTTTAGTTTTTGAGCTTACATTTTATTTAAGGTCAAATCACCAGAAGCAGCAATAGTATTACATTTTCGTAGTTTTCTTAAAATTCTTGGGCCACAACATCAATTAGTTACCATATCTACACTTCAAGGAGCAACTAACGTAACTCATTTTCTCTGTAGTAGCCACTTGTAAATTGCAAAAATTTAATAATGGTCAGAAACATCACTGAGTAATGGCCCCATCGCGTTCAAAAATGTAATTTCGGCATTTCGGTCCACTGTGCGTCGTTCCACTGGCGAGCGGAGAGGGAGGAGTGGCGCAACCTCTTCTTAGTTGGGTTGCGAAAAATGATTATCACTCTGGTCAGCGGTGTTTATGGAGCTCTTAGGAAGTGTATTTTACAAGTACACCGTTGGTAAGGTACCTTCCATCAGTGATTGCCAACTTCCTGAGTCTGATAAATGTGGTTACTTAATACCGTTATTCTGTCAACCGTTGAGAATAAAATGAATGGGGTATATTTAATTCACTTGCTTATGTATGTAAATTTTTGAAATGTGGTAGAAAAGTAGCCATTTTTATTTTCTAAAATGGTTATTGATGCAATGGATTAATGAATTAGAGGCTATGTCATTCACATTAGTTTAAAACACTAATAGGAAATTGAATGATCGTAAATGTCAAAAGAATATTTGAGTTTCCAAGAAAATTGGAAGGGGCTTCATTCACAACTCATATACAATAGGTGTTTAAGAAAATTGTTTCTAAATAAAATTATTATACAGTTTTAAATTTCTCCTATTTCTCCTATACGTAGTATTAAAAAAGGTCAACCCATTTTGTAGGGTATTGACACCGAAAAGTTGGTTCGCGGCTCCTTGAATTTAAAACGGATATTTTGATTTATGTGAGTACTTTTCACAACGATTCCGACGACATTTTCAAAAATTTCTCAAAAGTGGCTCCAAACTTGATCTTTAATTATTTTTTTTAATTTAGTATTTTTCGTATACTTTTTAGTAAATAGTGTTAAATTGAAAACTTAGGTAAACAATATTTTAACAAATACGCAACTTTTTTATTTTTTAAGCTTTCGATTTTCATTAAAATCTCCCGAATTTTGAAAGTGTTAAATGTTCAACTTTCTTTTTAAAGCTTCGAAAAAGTCGTTATGCCGACTCAGACAATTGTTCGAATGGTGATGATAATTGCTTGATAAACCTAATAACCCGAGTTCGGATCTGAGCGTGATCGTTTTCGTGTTCATATTGTATTATGAGTGTGTATCAGTTGTGTATTATAAATTCTATCGGAACTACAGAAAACAGATGCACCCCGTGGCATCGGCAACACGCATGAATTTATTTTTAATAAAATTTGCTCCTGAAAACAGATGTATGGGGATGCAGTGCATTTCATTTTCTAAACGGCAATCTTCAAATTTATTTTTGAAAAACATGGATTTTGAATGATGCGCCTGTAAAATGATCGTCATGGAGTTGAAATAAATTGTTTTATTTTAAACTATCATTCCCAATATATCGGTCATTTTGTATGTAAATGAAACGTTATCCACCCTCCTGCATGTTTACAGCTGTATTTGAAACATCTGGAATTTTACACATCCAGTTGGGCTGGTTGGCTCACGGCAGTTCTTTATTGAAAGTAGTCTCACACTCTTTTCTTTCAAGTGTCATCAGGGATGAAATACAATGGATGTTATTAATTGTTAAAGGAATAAATTAAAGAAGGACGTTTTACATTGTTATTATAACTCAATTTATAACAGCAAATAGTGCATTGTATCTGTTTTCAATATATTTTGGCCAAACGTACATATTCTTTAGCCTTCGCTGAAGTTACCATAATTAACAGGTGGTAACACGTTTACTGCAGTTTCGAAAATACAATTTAGCTTGTTTAGTATATTTTATATTAGTATAGTTTTCCTAAATACAATATTAATATGGCAAAAAAACTGTCTAGATACCTCTCAAGGGAAATAACCTAATTAGGTAAAATATATTTTTTTTTAAATCTGTTTCCTGAAGGTCTCAGTAAGGTCACAGCAAAATAAAATGATGTCATCTATCTCCAGGTCCACCACGGAAAAAATAACCTGGCAGACTGCTATTCCAAAATGTCCACCTCATGTCCATCTGCAAAGTCAGGTCTGTCTATTGCTAGGCGGCGTTTGCAGTGTGGACGTGAGGCGGCACCGCAGCCCTGGCAAAGTTTTCCGGTCTCGTGCGCGTGTAAGCGGGAATCGGCAGTGACGCGCCAACACGCCTAATGCATTAGCAGTCGCTCTCATTAATAAGCCCTGACAAATAGCAGGCCGCTGCCGCGCGTTGTGTCATCCGGCAACCCCCCGAGTCAAATCCCTCTGCTCTCACGAACGAACGGAATGCGCGCGGAACCTTTCGCGGGTGATATATTGGATTTGAGTGCGGTGTTGCCGGGCTATTTATTGGTGCCGGACGGAACCTACGTCGTGTCTTCGAAAAAGGCCTCGGATGTGTTTTCGTGTTTGTGGCGTCCCCAGTCAGTTCTCATTCGCTTAGAGGTTTGTCTCGTAGTAAACGCGCGACGATGGCTTTACTACATAACAAATGTTGGATCTTTATTCCGTTGGTTTCTTCTTCAGTAAAAATAATTACGTACAGTGATATAAATACGTTATAATTTTTTTTCATAAAAATACGTTATAATTTTGGACTAGCTATTTTGCTTTACATTCTTGAAAGAGGCTGCACAATCGTAAAGCTAGATGATGTCTAGTTGATTAGAAACCTCACAGGTATTAAAGAAACTGATCTTAAGCAAACTAAAATGTAAAATAAACAATGAGACAAATAAACCTTTATGCCAAATTATGATACTCACGGGTGCGATTTTTCCTGTTGTAAATAGATCTAATTCAACGATGATTCAGCATTTTCCCTCCTGGTTATTCTTAGATTACTATCGTCTACGATCCGATACTAGCCGAAATACGACACTCAATTGTAGTGACAAGTTTGAATTTACCTTTAAATACGACTAAAGCAAATTTCATGAAAATATTTCGTGGTTATTTCGTGATAGTCGCTTATTGTATAGTAAATCTAAAAATAGTTCCTTAGGGAGAGTTCAGCTAGAAGAAAACACCTCATGGAATTGTCTCTTCTACGATTCTTGATCAGTGCATTCCATACGCAGTTAAATAAATCAGCACATTTGGGTCCGAGGCCAGAGAGATAGTTCTCAAGAGATAGTGGGGCGAACGCGGCCTTGGGGTCCTTGACCGCTTGGGCTTGCAATCCTTCACTGTTGACGTGTGAGCGTAATCAGACCCTTCCGAATTCGGGAACTCGGACCTTCAGCTTCTAATGGGCAATTTGTCCTGGCTCATATTCAACCCTCGCTAGCGCAATGCAATGTAACAGCTGTTGGGTATGTTATCAATTTTTTTTGTTCAAATGATGTTGAGAAAAATCTCTTCGTTCTGAACATGACTCGTGAATAGAACTCGAGCAATGGACTGTAGTGCATTAATCTCATTAGATTTTCTTTCTCAAAAAACCTTCCTGAAATAGAAGAAAACCGTGTTCAATCCGTCATAGTTTCCGCAGAACTTAATTCTTTAATTAAAGAAACTTCAACTTACATAAAATACATTTGCACATGTTCTTTCCCGTAATAAGTTGTAATTTAATACAAGTAGACTCAAAATAATCTCACAAAAGTGTATGTGATTGCTATCCTCAACCTATAGATTGTTAGAAATGTACAAATCATTCATGACATTAATCAGCTTCCAATTATCTATCTTTAAAAAAGTTAGATATGAAGCATATGAGTGTGACATGAGCCAGAGAATTTGTCACTCTATGGGCTATAGAGTTTGTGAATTAAAAAAAAAAAAATATGGGCGTGAGATCATATAATGAGGCCTAACGTATGTTTACGATTCGTTTTATTTGAGTTCTTCAAATTAGGTTAAGTTAATTTTCTTTGCATGGTCTTTGCGTTGCATAGTTTTTGTACTTGTAGTTATAATGTTAATGGTAATGATAAAAATATATTCAAAATACTTTGCTTTTGTTATTTATTTGAGAACCCTTCTGCGGTAAGAGAATCTTTAAGACCAGAGGCGTCTCCTTGGGGTAAGCAAGGCAGATACTGCCTACCGTGATTCATTTAATATATTTCATATTAATAAAAAAGTTAAATGGCTTAGAATTTTAATCTGGTGCAAGTTTTATTCATCTGGAAATGTATAATGAAAATTTCATTTTCGTGGCAGGACCCGTATTTCTATCGTTTTCTAACATCCCGTGCCCCATGCGATCTGCCTCGTCTCTTCCCGCAGACTTGGGCCTGCTTACACCTCTGAAGGTAGTCAAACACGGGAGCTGCCTCGCTTCTCACCGTATTCTGAGCAAAGGCCCTGCAGCGCGCGTGGATCAGTAGCACGCTGTGTCCATACTTGACGCATGCGCGTTGTGCGTAGGTCAGCGAATTCATTCGCTGCCTGCCCGCACGGAAGACTCCGATTTCCACTCACAAGCAAGCCCGTAGCGCGTGTGTTTACTGTTTCGTTGACGAGTAAACAGGTGAGGAGAGTTATTATTATTATTTGGGAAGTATTTAATTTTTCATTTTAAATTAGTATACTGCGGATTATTATTGTTACTTGTTTTTTTTATATTTAAATCTGATTTTACGTTAATATTATGACAGATACAGTAACTGAACATCGTTTTATCGTCTTAACGATGTATTTTTTATTAAATATTTTACATACTGTGAGGTTTTTGGCAGAATATTAAGAAATATACAATTTAATTTAGATTATAAGAGTTGAAGGAGAAACTAAATGTAGAAATTCATCATTCGAAGGCTAAATCAAGTTGATTTGTCATAGGTGAGCTTTCTGTTGATGAGAAATGCTAAGGAGGGTGAAAGAAATGTTTCGGAAGTTTTATGTTTTATTCTGTTTTGGTGAGGATTATGTTTACCTAGCTGAAAATGGAGAGCACATGGTATATGATTTATATGAGAATAACATTTACTGGAGAGTTGTAGAAAATAAGTGTTGATAGATAGAATACCTAATTCATTATGAATATGTTGATAGGGAATAAACTAGAATTTTGAAATACTTGAATTTTGTTAATCTATGTTTTTGTTATAGATATTTAGAGAAAATTTCTCATTTGTTTTTGGATTGATGTATGTATTTATTTTGATCAAGTTAGGGAGGAATGGTTGTAGGTTTTTTGAGTATTTTACTGGTTGTGTTCCATACACATGAATCATGTATGTTAGTGTAATATGATTGAGAATGTGATTAGATTGATGTACGATCGTGTGATTAGATAGTAAGTATAAAAGTTGGCGAACTTGTTTCGTTAAGAAGTTTAAATAAGATTTAAGATGAATAGATCTATGTCTTAACCAGCAATTTTTAACTTTACGTTTATGTAGAATTAATCGATGTATATAAAATGGGATTAGTGGGCGAGTATCAATACTATTTTGTATTATTACAGAGAGGGTTGATTTTGTGGGATCATTATAAGTATGGTAAGATACATTTTTCTTCGGTAATTCATGTCGAAGTGTGGAGTAAACTTCTATTGTATAATATAATAAGTTAAACCTGTAGTTAAGTTGAACCTTTGTTTTGAAGTTAGTATGATGCAAAATTTCTGATATTGTAGAGATGAAGATGACGTAGTTATTATAATTGTGAATGAATAACGGTGGAATAGAAGTTGCAGTTGGAATCTTTTCTGATTTTATGGCTTTAGGAGCAGTTGTAAGATTTTCGAATCTATTCTGTGTTGGTACATTATAATAAGTTCGTTGGAAGAGAATTAGGTATATTGAAGTCTTGGCGTTGTCTCTTTGCTGGTTGAGGCTGGTATCTTGCTTAACTTGTAAGCGACGTTTCTATTGAACGATTTGAGTTTACTTGTAGATTAGATATGTTTGATACATTTGGTGATGATATTTGATTTTATGGTGCAGAATTAGAAAGAAGGTTTTGAACATTTAGGTTATAGAGAAAACTTGAAGGTGGAAGTGAAGTATTGACGTTTTGAGAAAGTTGATTGCCAATCATTTGATTTGGTATCATCGGAGCATTTTGATGGAAAGTAGATGAATCATGAGTTCTGAATTCATGTTAGGAACATAATCTTGATTGTTTACTGTTTGTAATGCCGATGATATTGTTTCTGATAGTGAAGGTAGCGACTCCATCATTAGGGATCCGAGCACTCTTTTACGTAAGTAAATTTTAACTTTTACCTCATTTTATGTTGTTGTTTTTCTTGAATGTTTAGGTTAGATAAAAAGATGAGATATTCAGAATACTGATAGAAGCTTATTACTTTCTTCATTAATCACAATTATTTGGAGAAATCAACTGGAGCTCATATATTTGTCAAGGCCACCTCTCCTTCTTAACGATATAGAAAAAAGACAAATTTTGAACAGTGATGGACCTACTCCTATGGAAAGTACGGTTGTACATCGTGGTGGCGAGAAAAATCAATCCTCAGTTATATAACTCACACAATTCAATCAATGACTAACAGGTAGTGAAGTTAAAGCTAAGCTTCATTCTTAGCCATGTCTTTTATTGTCAATTAATGAGAGTACTTGGATTAGACATGGATATTTTGACATGAAAAATGTATCAAAAGCTATATAAAAACATGAAATGTCAAAAGATTACATATGTAATTCAGTGAATCTTAAGCGCCTGAAAAAAAAATTGAAAACGTTTTCTGAATTATTGTCAGAGCAATACAAGCTCACAACACTTTTTTAGAATCTGAATAACTTGAAATAACGTCTGCGCGTGCTTCGTAGAAATAATACTTTGGAATGTAATGATATCAGTGAGATTATTGTTTTGAAAAAATTGAATAAAATTACCAAAAAAAGGGATTGAGTTGAGTCATGTCCTCCATACCTCCTTCCTGGGTTCCGCTGCTGTGTAGAAATCTGTTTTGCCTGCTCTGAACTCCTTTTCACGAGCCACCACTGATTGACCCCAATCTTTCGCATAATTGAAGGTGTATTTTAATTTCATATTTTCACCTTCAATGCTCCAGTCTAGAGATGATTGTGCAGAGGTATATGAAGCTGATGATATTACATTCGATAAAATAATGAGAGTACCGAGCCAATAGATACATACTGAATAAAGATTGAAAGACCATGCATTTGCGTCAAGGAAAATGTTTTATTGTAAGGCGCAGGGAGGTTAATTTGAACATTGCCCTTCATGATCTCATTCATAATTCAGATCCCGAGAAACGGTAGACAAAGGCTTGAGGTCCGATTTATTTACAACGACCACAATGGTTATCCACATCATCTCACTGAGGGCTCTCACCACCCGAAATTCCTCGCATGGCATTCTCCACCGCTCCCGCGGGGATGAATTAAGCCTAGTAGGGGCACGGCAGCGCCACTAGTCACCGCTTAAGAGCCAGAACAGCGATAAGAGGTGCCAGCGGTGGATGAAGCCATCGCATCTCGCAGCAGAACGGACTCTTCTCTGCCGCCTCCAGACACCTTCGCCTCAACGCCCCCCGCTTTGCTCTTCACTCAAACCCACCGCCTTAATTTATACAAATCATCTTATCAAGGGACCACCTCACGACCTCTCTCTCCGATTAAAAGCCTACGCGAATGATACATTTGGGACGCGTGTTTATTAAAATATGTTCGAGATATTTAAGTGTTTTTAATAAACTCTCTGGGCTTTTTTGGCATACTTCTCCTCAAACTCGTACGTCTTAGACTATCGCTGCGGGAGACGTTTTACAGAACGGTTGGAAGATGCGAGCAGAGGCAGCAAATAAAGTAGCGGGCTGCTCAGAATTTCGACTGAACTTTCCTGTTCGCCCACTTTGCTGCCGTCGCTGGGTCCTCGAGATGCCGAATGCGTAAGCATGCGATGTGAAAGTTGGAATGGAGTAGAAATAGGTAAAGAGTTATGATAGGTCTCATAGAGAATTACTTAAACGACCGAGGCAAATCCAATGCTTACTTAGGTGTCTTAACCCTTAAACATTCGAATATTCTCATGTTGCATGTTTTTTAAGGAATGGATCTTGTTGGGGTGTGTTCATGTTGTTGTTGGTATGCTAATTATACAGATGTTATTTAGTCGAGGTTTGCTTCCAATTACTGAACATTAAATGTTTCTCATTTATCGGGTAATTAAACAGAAAAGTATGCGTTTATCGAGCCACCCTGATACAAATAATGAATGTACCATTTGAAAACATTGAAATGCTAGAAGAAATAAACATAGAATACATAATTTTGAATTTATATAACTTAAATCTATCTTATTCTTTCAAGTTAAAAATGCAAGATAAATGCCGAAGTTTGAAGAATTCAACGTGATCTGTGTTTGTGAATTGTAATAGTAAAAAATATTATGAATTTTCACTACATAATGTTAAGATTAATAATATTAATACCATTTTTGTATAATGAGATAACGTATTTTTCTGAAGATCATCTCTCGTAGTTTCGAAAAGACAGAAACTTCATCTACACTGTAACCTAGGACAATAATTGTCTGAATAAAAACTGTTCTTATCAACGTTTCTATTTATAATCTGAGCAACTTTCGATGATTTCGCCATCATAAAGTCTGATACAAAAAAATATTAAATAATAAAACGATGTGAATATAAGAAAGGGTACTGTAGTAAATATTATTGATATTCTTGTATAATTGAATCTAATGAAGGGAAAATGACCATAATATAACAAAGTGAAAGAAAATAAAAAGGAATCTCTCATTTTGTTGTGTTCAGTTCCCTTATATTAAATTTAATTATGACAATATTTCCTAATGTATCTTTTCGACTATTTGTATTGTTTTATTATTTAATGTTTTAAATTTGTGTTTGTATCTAATCTGTTACAATTCTTCTCCAGATAGTGTTTGAGTTCCATCACTATCTAGCCAGTGTCGAAAATCCACCTCCATTGGGAGTTGACCTAAGACATTCAATACTGCTGAGATGCAATGGTACTGCCACTGAGGTATCGTAGCCAGTGAATTCAAACCGGTATTTCCAAATTCATGATTATACACATAATACAACGAATATTTTTATCCCTCGTTTCAGATGTCTAAAAGTATTTTTATTTTCTTTTTACGTATTTATCGTCGAAAAACTGTTAAAACTGTATATGACTTAGTATAATGTGCGTAGTATAATATTCGTACGTTTTCTCGATTACTCATATTTTCTTTGCGATTTCCCTTTGAAATTATTAGATCGAAGCTTGAAAGTTTGATTTCAGTCTTAACGCAATTTTTTATCCCGTCTTGAGTAAGCAAATTCAGTCAAATATGACAGCAGGTGTTTTAAATCGCACACTTGCTTCCCTCATTTTCTCACTTACAAATCTGAGTGCAGCGTTTGGACGTCCCTGGTGTAGATCCGCCCGAGGCGCTGAATAATTACGAGACAGTTGCCAGACGCGGGACGCGCGAAAGCGTCCCTCGCACCGCGGCCCGGCCGTCGCCGGCGGCGCTGTCGAGTGGGCGTTGATGGATTGGGTTCGATACCCGTGGCGGGCGCGGCCGGTCGCCGTTCGCCCCTCGCATGCACGCCCCGCGCCGCTCCGGGGCGCATGCCCGCTGCCCGCTCGGCCGAAGCGGACCTCTGCTCTCACCCGCCCCTGTTCGCTTCGGCCCGCAAGGTGGCAAGATTTTCGACACTAGCTTGTCAGCTAGGTCGAATTCAGTCTGGAGGAGAATTCTAGAGGCCGGCTGCTCTGATCGGCAGTTTTCTGTGGTTTCTCCGATCAATACTAGGTAAACGCCGGAACAGTTCCCTAACAAACGGGCCACGGACCGCGCACTATCTTTCCTTCCTCTTCCTTGTCCTATCCTCACCCCTTACTTACACACACTTACTTTAACATACTCCATACTACGACCTGCCGGAAAACCGGTAGGGAGCTTAAAACTGGTCCCGGCCGGGGTGGTGCCTCGCTGGTGGAGATACCTGCTCGAGGGAAAACCGTGCTAGCCGACGGTAAGTCGGCGCCGAATCTCACCATCCAGTGGGGAATACCACCGCCACCCCCGATAAAAAAATGCACTACGCCTACTGGACTAATGACCTTAGCAGTTGATGCACGCGGAATTACTAACAATGAATCAATCAATCATCGCTTATTCCCTCCTTTTCTCGTTCCATCCTGCTTCGCGTCGCCCCGATCTCATTCACATTGTCCTTTAATGCAGCCCCCTTCCCAGCTTCACGCACCGTACTTCCCGCGCCACCTCGCTCCACCCTCCGCCACTCTGGAACATCCCGCACCACCACCACCACCACCACCAACACCGCCCCACAGCGCTCTTCAATGACCCACACCTTTGCTTCAGGAAAATGAGCAATGGAAATAGATTTTTGATTCTTGTTCTGTGAGAGGAATTTGTGCAAATTGTAAAAGGGATTAGGTGAGAGATCTGAGGTAGAGTAGGGTAGAATTATATGGAGAGCCTCTACCCGACGAGATCCTGCCCTCTCCCGCCCCACTCCACCCTAATTCGCTCTATCTCACTCCTCTTCGATCCAATTGACCCCTTTCGACTCCGCTAAACTCTCCCGTCTTGAGCCGTCTGGATCTCATCCACTGTCGCTTCTTTGCCCTTCCTTATTTAGTCGTCTTTTGCTCTTTCTACTGCTGTATACAAGAGAATTTCAGGCTGTGATGTGGCCACACATTACATCAGTTCTCGTTGAAGATAAGTAACTACCGCTGTACTCGATTACCGCCACTGGAAAAGGAACTGCACGAATATGGTTTTATTTTGTTGTAGGGTAATTGTTCACTAAAAAAATTAAGTGAATAGATATGTTCAATCCCAATTTCATTGTATTTAAGGTAATTTGCAATGTATCAGGAAAGCGCACTATCCACACCTGAACATAGAGATTGAAATACTGAATAGCACTATATGTGAAATTTGTGTTGAACAAATACGGTTCCCGGCTGCATTTCACTTACTTAATCCCTTTCCCTACCTTCCATTTTATTATTCTATCATCATTCACCTCGTTATGTATTCATAGTTTATACCACCTTCTCTGTGAATTATTCATAGACTCTGTTAAAATTGTTATTAAAACTAAATAATTATATAATAATAAATAAATGAATTCTTGATGTAGTAAATATTTCAAGTTTATTATGCTTCTTTATAAAAGTCTTAAAAGTAAATTCTTTGTTTGCCCCTACTTATATTAGTATCTGTAGCTTGTATCTAGTATCTGTTTCCTTTCTTCCCTTCTTTGATTCCTAATTCCTTCCCTAGGGCCTAATGTTTCTGTTTCTTACACTTCTGTCTTACTTTTTACGGCTTTCGCCAACTCTCAAACATATGATTTGCTCATTATATCACTTTTTTCCCCTAGCTTCTACCCCCAGGGGATTTCATGTCTTCCTTGCGTGAAAGAAAATCGGTCTGCGTGTGATGAAGAATATCTTTTCATCGGCAGAACCATTCTTCAAACCAATTCGCGCAACGCAATCGAACCTGTTTTTGCACTTTATAACCTTCGAGAAATAAATTCAAAAACGAAAAATTTTAAGTGATGATACTTGGTTTGCAGTTCATTGAACGATTAAAAATATTTCAGTTTAAATTCTTCCCGCAGGCTATTTATTAACTCACTACTCTACATATTCATGCCAGAAAACGATTTAATATTTAAATCAAATATGAAAAACCCAAAGCAATAATAATCTGTCCACTTATTACGGCCATATTCATTTCGTTAATGCGTCTACTATTTACCGTAAGAAACGTTTTTGTGAAGGAGGCCGTTTGCAAACCCGCAACGAATGATGACCCGCACACAAACCGGCGCTGATTATATCCTACACGTCGTTCGTCCATATTTGCCTTCCAACTTATCGCCGAGCAGATGAGAACGGAGATAGCCCACACAGCGATTTCATCGTAATGGAGTTCGGTTCAAAGGCGGTCCGAATGGCGACGGTGTCGTCGCGGCCGCGAAGACATCCACCGACATCTCCTGCTCTCCCCCCCCCCCCCGTCCTGCTCGTCACGTCACCCGTAATAAGACAGTAATAGCTCCCGCGAGTCCCACAGTGGACGCTTATCTCCAGATAAATCTGTGTAATTGAAATCGGGCGGGTGCTTGTCCCTGGCTGGCAGAAATTGATTAAAATTAATAAGAATTTTGTTAATAAGAAGATAATTAAAGCGCTCGGCGGCGGTGCGCCCGGGGCCTTCCTTGAGCCCCGCTTGATGAGCTCGCCACTTGCGAGTGGAATTAGTGCACGCGATGTTTTCCCTCAACGGATCGAATGTCCTGGGAAATTAATACGCGACGCATGACGCAATTGATAGGTCAATGATTCGCACGACGAGTGGGAATTTTGGGAAGGAGGAAAATTGAAGCCCATAACGTTTTATGGCATCAATATTGAATTCAGTAGCATGTTCAAGTAGCGAATATTTATCAATCTATTTATTATTCTTTGACTGCTGAAGTGCAATCGTTCGTCTGGTTTGTAAATAAAATTTCTATTGTCATAATCTATTACATAATGATCTCTGAAAAATGTGGCATTTTCAAAGACCATAGACAACATAAAATGTGTATCTTGGTAAGTAAAAACTATAGTGAAAGCCTGTAATGTGTTACCAGTGCGTTCGATATTGTCGAACCACATCTGTAAGTTCATCCACTTTACACGCATTGAAATCACTGCAACCGACAATTCATATGTCGTTGTACCTATTTTTTTACTTCGTGTCACCAATCTCGTTTTAATAAATCATAACATAAACGTGCAAAATATGTTTTGCTTATTTTTGCCAACAACTTGCTCCGAGGAAGTAGACGTTGTCCATAATGAAAAAGGTATATGTGATGAAACATTCATTGGATATTGTATAGGTCGTTGCCTGTAATGAACGCTCTATTAAAGTTTGTTTTCTTTTAACCCTGCAACTAAGTCCAAGTACGTGTTGCTATCTCATTGCAGCGATCTAAGATGTGAAGCCGCAAACAACTAATATCCGCACAAAAAATCACTCCTCTAGCCCCATCGCGGAACACAGATAACGATTAATTCTACTCAATTGATTACTTTCGGTTTCGATTCCTTAACGGTTTGATTTATCGCTTAATAAGAGTCGCTCGGAGTTATCTCTCGCGAAGAACGTGTCCTTGCCCGGCCGCATGCCACCGGCACGGCCAACGGGCAGTCGCGCCGCGCCGCGCCGGCATGCGTGCTTTGGGAGGATTCTGGAGCGCTTCCAGACCACCAAGTGGTGCCTCAGTCGGCTGCGACCGTTTGTATTCGCATATTTATGGAAAAGCGATGCTATCTAGAGCGGTCCGTAGATTTCAGCGACGCCTTACGCCGCCCGATTCCAAATTACGCACTATCTAAAGAACGGCTTGTTCGGAAACCTTTGCTCGAGTGCCATATCGAGTACGGTCGTTTTAGAGAAGATTGAGAGTATTTTTCTGCGGATTTCGGTGAAACGCGGCGAGATACAGGAAGCGGGTTGGACCGGAACGGCGATGCTCTAATGAATTCCTCGCGCGGCGAGTAAGAAATTATTTTCTCTAATTGACAAAGAGCCGCTCTATGGAAAGACCCGGAGGTCGCCGGGAGGAGCCGCCGCACTCGAGCGCCAGTCAGGAATGTATCTGGTAGACTTGTGACGCTTTAATGGATGTAGTTGCGAGTCACCAATGACGTTTTGTGGATTAGAAGATCCAAGGTTCGAGTCCTGACGGAGACGTGTTTTCATCTCTAGCTCATTTGGGTGACGTTACGAATGATGAGAATTCTACAGGCTTTGATAACTCGCAGCCGTAGTTTTTACTGTCAGTTCCAAGCGGCTTTCAGGGAAGTGTATTGAACAAGAGTCACAAATTACATGCTATCCTTTATTTTCCACCGCACTATTTCCCATCTTTATCTAAGGACTGTATTCTCATTCCCACTCTCATGTCTTCTCAAGACCTCTCACCCATTCGTCTACAAAAAATTGGCAGATGGATATGTCGATGATCTGTAACTTCGGAGACGTTAGAAACTGATACAGCTGAGAGAACAGCGAAGAGAGAGAAAAAGAGACTGAAAAAATAAAAGATACTGTGAGAGAGTAAGAGAAGCTAGGAAAGAAAGGTTGGGAATGAATAAAAGAGATAGAGAGAGAAAGAGGGTCTAAGAGAGCGGTAAAAAAGACTGAGAGAGACATAAGAGAAACTGAGAGAGACGTAAGAGAAACTGAGAGAGACGTAAGAGAAATTGAGAGAGACGTAGGAGGGGATGAGAGAAAGCGAGAGAGAGGCTGAGAGAAAGCGAGATTAAGAGAGGCTGAGAAAAAGCGAGAGTAAGAGAGGCTATGAGAGAGAGTAAGAGAGGCTATAAGAGAGAGTAAGAGAGAGAGTAAGAGAGGCTATGAGAGAGAGTAAGAGAGGCTATGAGAGAGAGTAAGAGAGGCTGTGAGAGAGAGTAAGAGAGGCTAAGAGAAAGATAATGAATGAGAGATTGAGATGGAGAAAGATATTGATGTAGAGGGAGAATGAGATTGATGTAGAGGGAGAAAGAGATATTGACGTAGGGAGAGATATTGACATAGGAGAGGTATTGACATGGAGAGAGATTAACATAGATATTGACATAGAGAGAGATTGACATGGAGAGATGGATGTAGAGAGAGAGAGATTGACGTAGAGAGAGATTGACGTAGAGAGAGATTGACGTAGAGAGAGATTGACGTAGAGAGAGATTGACGTAGAGAGAGATTGACATAGAGAGAGATATTGACATAGAGAGAGATTAATAGAAATATAGAGTGACAGAGAGAGAGAAATAAATTCCCTGAGTCAAAATGTCCCTAGAGGTGGAAGCGGAGCCGCGCAGCCGGGAGCTGGGCGGAATGTGTCGAACGGTCTCGGAGCAGCAGGAGGCGAAGCGGGCGAGCGCTGACCTCATTAGGTGCGGACGGCGCGGCGCATCGCATTGCGGAGACAGAGGCCCGTGCTGACAGGCATTAAGCCCCACTCGGCTAATGAACTCGCGCCCAGCCTCCGCCGGCACACTCACAGCCTCTTCCGAGGATTTATTTTTCTTTTTTATCGTGAGCTTTCCGACATCTCGTTTCCTGATTCGGCTGCTTTGTGCCTGTCGCCATCCATTACCCTTTTTTCCTGTTTTGTTTTCCTTTTAATTCACTTCGTTGCTTTTCGTTTTAACTCTACATTATTACCCTCATTTTTATTTTTCCTTTAAATTTTTCATCTTTTAAGTTCTTCCCTTCATATTTGCTTCTTTTGGCCCATATTTTCCATTGGCTCTTTCAATTTCTCAGGCGTCGCGTGCAATAGATTATATCAAATGGTGAACTTTCATACCAATACCAATATTATTTTGAATCAAGATCACTATTCCTACCAAAAATACAAAAAATATTAACGAAAACTTGTCTTAAAATGAAAAATCTGGTCGGAGAAAACCACAACATAATTCATCCCTGCTCAAATCGCCAAATTGTTGGACGTTCTCTCAAAGGCACCGATAGGATTAGCAACAGAAACAATAGACTGCCCCCTCAGTGTTTGATTCTGCATACCTTAATGAAAAGTTATTTTTCGTATGAGCTCCAATAAAATCCACTGTTGAACGTATGATGAACCATTAAAATCAGTAATATTACTTGCAGCAGCTTTCAGCTTGAAAACGCGTTTTATATATTGCAAATAAATGTAAAATGTAATTTTTGTATTTGGTATTAATGTATTAACTAAAATAATTAGATTATTTGGTAAAACGTAGTTAAGTTATAATTATGTAAGTTGTTAAAGGAATTCATATTTTAAAACAGAGTTTTGTGGATCATTAATTAACCTGAGTCTATTTTGTTTATGTTTAACAGAAATCCATTTTCCGATTATTTTTACTTTCATCTATTCACACAGTAAGAGTCTTCAACCATTCAAACTTCCAATACCCTCATAAATGTTGAAATTCGAGTACTCATATTTGCAATTGTGTCAATTTCCCAAACATTATGACATAAATAAATGAAACGATTGTACTACACATGGAGAGATTTAATGAGCCTAATGAAAATGTACCATAAAAAATATTGAATTTACATACTTCAGATTAAGGAAATATTTACCTTCAGTCTTACTTGAATGAAATTCATTAGTCAGCTTAATTTAATTTTCTTTCCAAAAATATTTCATTAATATGGAGAAAAACTAAGAGCAATATTGAATTGAAATCTTTAGCTTCAATTATTCAAGAGGTTTATTTCAAATTCGATTATTCACGTTCCGTAACCATCTCCTGATCTAGAAGTTGTGTAATCCAGTTTGTTGAATGAAGAGATTTGTTAATTGAATAGATCTATATAAGGCCATCTAAAATATTTTGAGGATGTTTGTTATGATTTTGAGGATGGCCGTATTATTTCTAATACAATAATTGACCGCTAAAAACATTAAAAAACAGACCATAATTCATGTTTTTCTTCATTACTGTATCTCTTTTCCTTTCCCACCTTTCTCTATTTAAGTCTCGTCAGTTCTTCTTCCATTTAAACATATTACTATATAATTATATTATTCCACATCCATTTAATCTATACCGATACTGGACGCATACTTCAAATCAGACATCGATAATGAATGACTTCAGATTTTACAAATGAATAACTACTTTTCATTCTTCAGAACGTTGTACTTCACAACGTTGCACATGATTTTATTGTGAGAAAAGACTGGAAGGTGAAGGGAAAACATTTCACAGTCACATTTAGAAAGTACTGCATTTCGTTTTATTTTCTGTTGAATGACATCAATCTGTTTTTCTCTTCTTCTTGCTTACCGTTTCACTCTCTGCCTCTGATGCTGTGCGATGAACGAGCCACTGACATGTGAATAGCTGCATGGTCGATGAACCAATGGGCGAAGCGGATAAATCGCCATTTGGATCTCGTCGCCCGGTCTGTAGACTGGAGTTTTTCCCAGAACCTCTGAAACATCACATAAACACCGTTAATTGGATGTACGAAGGCATTCAGCGTGTGTTCCCACAGCTAACGTGACTGTCTGCTCGCTACAGCTTCGGTCTGAGCCGATAAAAAGAATTCTCAAACGTTCTTTTTGTTACTGAAGGTGAGCTGAAGGTACAAGAGCTAGTGGGAATGCGTGGCGTACTACAACTTTCCCTCCTCTTAGAGTTATTTCTCAAAAACTACTAATTTTTTTTAAAAAGGGCGTGACTTGAAAGATCTAAAATTGAGGGAGGCTGAGAAGGAAATCTCTGGTTTTAATATTGGGAGTGTGAGGACAGGTTCTGAAACAAGAAAGTAATAACTGAACTTTCAGAGATTTTAATGAAAATTGTAAATATACAAATTTTCTAAATGAACTTTCTTCTATTGGAGCTAACAGATTTAAAGAAAATATGTCTAGCTATTTTAAAAAAATGAAAATGTCTCCGAGGGTTTATTTGAAGACCTCCTCAAAATTAAAATATTTTGATGATACTATTTAGATCTAACTTCTCATAGTCGAACTCATAATCTAACTCTCAACTTTTAGTTGAAAAGCCTCTAATCTGTCAGAGTTATGCGTGACACATACTTTCATACAAACACAACCATTCCGATTATATGCACAAAATTGTCTATAACGCCTCGCCATCTCATCAATCTTAACACCCTTTGAAACAACACTAACATATCTTAATATTGACGAGTGGGCGACATTATAGCTCAAGAAAACCGTAAACTCGGTCTTTACGCCTGAAAATTCGAGATCAATTGTTCAGGTGATAGCAATACTTTTCCTCCATGTACAGTAGTATAAGGAGGAAAAGTAGAAAGAATATGTTGACATCCTTAGCATCGGAACGTATTTTATTTGCATAAGAAAATAGAGCATCGATCCTTAAAAGTCTGCATGGCATAAAAAAGCTGTTTACGCGCTGTAGAAGCTGCATCAATCTCACGCAACTCTGCAAGCCTTATTTATAAAGTTCTTTGCCCACTTTTCCTTGACGTATATGCTGAGATTCCGACATCGAATGAATTTGGCGCCATGCCTCGTGCTATTCTGCAAACAGTCTAGGAATAGTTTGCGTTGGGTCCGTTGAGTGCAATCATAATTCACATATAACTAATGTTCAGCGTTGGAAATGGGTGTCCCAGGAAAGTGATTTGTCGTAAAGACTCCGGACCCATACAATAAATAAGCAAAATAAATTTTGTACGGTTTTTCAGTTTATAATTCGATAAGATGTTTAGATGCCTCCAACACTTCTCAGGTTTATTTGTAAATGATGCACTTTCTGAATTATTTGAATTATGGTCATAGAAAAAAATAAGGCATCAACTTTACAATTAGATGGCGTAAAAACAATAACTCACGGCTAAGGTGAGTTCTTTTAAAATGCATTTTGAAGTGTCGTTATTTCAGAACTTCATTAGAAAATAGCGAATTTTACTGTTCCTTCTTTCAGTGACAAGGCTCAAAATGCTTTAATTCAATTCACGTCTTTTAGTCTTCGTCCCAATTTCTACTATATTGATCTTGTCGGTGTGTTTTATCATACTTTTTCTCTGCCAATTACTCTGTCCTTTTTTTGTTAATTCTGTTTATATAAGACCATATTTTGTTTCATACGTGCATCACAATAGCACTAAGAGTATCTGCAGATTGTATTTGACGTAGGTCAGTCTCTGACAAATTATTACGCGATTAACAAATAGCGTGTCTTTCAACACGGAGCGCAACTCAATGGATGAAGATTCCAACCGCCCGATCAATACGTTTGGCTGCCGCCTACGCCTCCTTAGGGCGTCCATCATTCGTAGCCACCTCTCCTCTCGACCCGCTGCGGCAGGGCGCCCGTTCATTAGCACGATAATTGGTTATCAGGAGCCCGTTATCATACCCAAATGACCCCATGATTTATCGCTTTATTCAACGCTCATTAAAATGCCTTGCATAAATTGATCGCTTAACCAGACAAAATGATCGAGGAAATTAAAATCGTCGGGCAAGACCTCTGTTCATCTGCCTAGTAGAGGCCCACATGAGATCCGTTCCACTAGACGTCTTCATTTCATAATCCGTGCAGGTTCTCCATGAGGAATTCAATTCTTGGAAAGACTTCGCCTCGCGGCGGTTATAAGGCTAGTATTAAAGAAGTTGTAATTAAAACAGCAGTAAATTGTGGCACTTACTTGCTTCCCTGAATTAAAATAAAGCTTTATAGCCCATTACGGATTTCCTTTAGCTTTGACTTGGTGCCAACACCTCTTCCGCGTTGCGGTTCACGGATTTTAGCGTTACCTCAGAATTACACACGTTTGGCCAGCGGTTCACCTCTACCTGGCACCACTTCATCACAACCACCACCCCGGCCACCACTCCACAGTTACCCTCCCATTTCCACAACCACTGTCTCCTCCACTTCCTTAGCACCGCCAAGACTGTTACCCGTACTAACCTCACAATTCTATCTATCAATATCTCCCGCTACCAAACTCGCAGCTTCGTGTTACAGTCGCTGTGGTTGTCACCGTTCCTACCGCTAGACCCCACCCAACTCGCCTTTGCCCTCAGGTGGGGGCGTTGGGTAACACACATTCGTATGGGCGGTTTCGCAATGACGTGATCGAGTTCGTTTCGCGACAAACAAGTCACTACTTGTTATATGGCTGGAAGGAGAATAGAGCTGACCAGATGTCCTCGGTGTTAGCTTTATGTGAAAACATGTTTTCTATCTGCGGATAAGTTTCTAGATGATTTACTGTATCTTGTCAAAACTGACGTTGAAGTATGAATAAATCTAAAAATTATTATATTTGTTGAAGGCGAAGATATAAAGTTCACATTCTAATAATTATGCAGTAGAATTATGTAGAAAATACCAATACGTATTTTCCAAGGAGTTGGATTCATCCAGTACGTTCGTCTTCTAATTGTGCATTGATGTCTCATTGACAATGTAGGTAAAACATTTCAAAACACGTTGAAAAAGTTTAATACATGTACGAGTAGTTATATTTTTATATTTGCCCCAACATTACAATTAACATAATGTATATAGTTAAATAAAAGTGGTAGTATAATTTTATTGATTTTATTATCCTCTGCGAGTGAAATTTGTGCAACTGTTAACTTCTAAATTTCGCGAGCATCGGAATTATTCATCTATAAAAAGTAGCCAGTATATAACCATTCCCTTTTCCTGTAACTGTTCTTTCACCTTAACAAAGTGGGTTGCTGAGGCCTCAGCAGTGTACCTGTACATTACATGCTACGTTTAAAAAGATTCCTTTCATGATTTGAGGGTACGTCTATAACACTTGTAATTCAACGCATTTATTTTACCGTTGTACTCCATTAGAACACCGAGCTCCAACAAAACAATCAAGCGGAGTATATTAAGCATTTGAGTAATACATTGGGAAGCGAGTCGTTGAGAACAGAAAGATAGGCGGGCGGGTGAAGCTGCAGGGGGAGATGGCGGAGGGCGGGCGCGGCGGCATGCGGCCTGCGAGTGGCTTTCGCTGTTGGGCTAATGGGCCGCGCGGCCACCTCCAGGCGCGAAGCGACCACCGCGACACGGCCGCGGCGATAGTCGCGTGGCCACGGGCGGAAGGGTGAAAGGGCGATCCAGCCACCCGCGCCGCCTCGGGAGATGAAGCTCAGGCCCGGTTCTCGGCTGGCTTTTACGTGTGCTATTCTGTGGCTGTCAGGTGAACCTCTTTCGGTATTGTTGGGATATTAAAATATCTCGAATTCGCGAAAGGTTTTCAAGTTGGAAAACTGAATTCGCCGCTGATTTTGTGTCATTTGAATGAATCCCGTACATATGCACGGTCGGTCAATTGATTGGTTAGTATTACGGATAGTATTGCGGATTCGTCAGCTGCTAAGTTCAGTTTTCCCATGTGCAGTGCATGCGTGTTTTTATCCCGAGAGGTGATAGTGAACTTCCACCCTCCGCTGGATGGTGAGATCCAGCGCCGACCTACACGTCGGCTTGCAGTGTTTTCCCACCCAGGTATCTTCCATCAGCGGAGCAGCACCCCCAGCCGGACTAGCTCGAACCTCCGTACTGACATATGTGGGGTATAGTGTATGAAAGCATGTGTGCTAGTGAGCGGTCCGTGACCGATTCGTTAGGGTACTACTCCGGTATTTGCCTGTTATTCATCGGAGAAAACATGTAAAACTACAGATCAGAGCAGTCGGCCGCTAGAATTTCAGACAGCGACTGAATTCGACTTGCTTGTCGACAATCCTGCCACCGTCGTGACTGGAACCCTAAGTACCACCCAGTCAGAGGCATTGCAGTCACATCAACTAATGCCCTGAAACACCTAAGGCGGTCCGCCGGTCAAGATATCATCAACTGACGTAACTTTCATTTGTTTTTTTATTACAAATGCAAAAGAAAAATGTACGTATTCCATTGTAGTAACGAATATCATTCTCCAAATTGGACGATTCGTTTGCATGAATTGCGTCATGGTAAGTTTTCTTCAAACGAAATTTTGTCTTTATTAATTATAAATATTATTTTGTATGGATTTTTTTACAAGAGAGATTACTTTTGTGGTATTAGTCGGTTCTACGATTTGTAGTCGGTATAATTTACGATTAGTTATCTCTCTGTATTTCGTACATGCAGACATATCACAAGATCATGAGGGCCCTTGCTCGATCGAATATGCCTCTGAATGTTCTTTCGGCAATTTTTAAACATTATTTCCTTTGAAAAATATCATTTTGGTTATTTTTAAACCTAACTTTCAACACACTTTAACTTACAATTTCAAAGTGTTTTAACCCATCAGTGTAGTACTAAATTATTTCCAATTTGAAGTTCTAATTCAAAGGGATGTAATATCAGTAATTTAAGGAAGTCATATAATATCATAAATGATAACTGCTAAAGAAAATACGAAATTAAATTTCAGGAAACTGTAAAAACAGTAAAGATATCTTTTTGTACATCAAATTTTAATACAAATTGTTCATTCACTTATTTCATAGGTGACGGGAAAAAATACCAATTGCTAATCGTAAGTAGAAATAATTAATATTTTCGCAAAATGCAATGCTTAGTTCGGTTGTTGTGAACTTACGTATTACTGCCTTAGAAAAATGTCACTAAAACGAAGTTTTCACTCAGTTCTCATTAAATGCGCGATACAATTGTCCTTTGAAACATAACGAATAGTACGTTCTTAGCAATGACCCCCTTTCGGTGGCGAGTCTTGCTTAGTTTGGTTTGAAGTAATATAAAAATATTCATGTAAGTCCATTGTTATAACTCTTGAGACGGTTCCAATGAATATGTGTGTCCTCCCATATTATATGTACAGTATAGTTGTTGGTTTCAAGCGCACTGCATATTCAAGATCCATTACGAATCAGAAGTTTTCTACTCCTTTAGACTACATATTCCAATACAACAGCGTAACAGAATTTAGAATCACAATAACCGTTGAATGAAACGCGCGAGTATATACTACTTGTTATTACCTATTCGTTGCGGGTCGACAGCAGAACGTCGCAGTGCCACGCCTCTCGGTGTAATTATGTCCTCTTTTGTCTCGAGCCGAGGGACGCAAGGAGGTTGTCGAGACGCCCTCTGGGCCATGTGGCCGCGCGCCCGACCGTCGCCCAGATTTCCTCCGCCTTCTTTATATGTGGCGAGTTCCAATAACGCACCGACTCGAATTTCTGCTCACGCAACGCTGCACACATGCACGAGGAGCCGGAACTGTTTAGTCCCTTGTAGCATTTGTTTTGTACCGTGTCTTTTTAGATCGTTGCGTTGTATTTTAACATTAAGACGAAATCATTACTAACTGTGAAGGCTTAGCACCTGCATATACTCTTATTTACTTGCTAAATCTTGTTTGTTAAAATTTCTCAATCTGTACCGCATTGTATGCTCGTGTAATGGACGTTGATGCTTTTTTATCTGTCAATCGTTTCTATGTCTAAGGTCCGATTTTTTGTGATTATTTGGGGGAGCAACGCACTATCAACCGTGTATACTACTCAGACAATATTGAGAACAAAATCAAGCCATCTTTGAACAGGACATGTCTGGAATCGCAGAGGAAAAGACTGCTTCTTCTATTCCACGCTCGACCTTATACGGCACAACTGACACACGAAACTATCGGCAAAGTGGATTAGGATATCCTATCACATCCTTCTGACAGCCCTGATTTGCCCCTTCAGATTTTTATCTGTTTGGTCCGATGAAAGGAGCTTACCGTGGTATCAGGTTTAACGACAACGTAGAGATAAATCAAAAAGGCTTTGAGAAAAAGGTTAAAAAATTATCTTTGATGGGTTAAGAAGACTTGCAAGAAGATAGGACAAGTGCAGAGAAGTTGGTAAGGATTACGTAGAAAAGTAGACAAAAAAATTGTATTGATTTAACGAAACATTTTTGCTATATAGCAATTTGTTTAGATAATGAGTGACATTTCGCATTTTATTGTAATATATGTAATAATCCTATTCTGTTGGATATAATTTTTCATCAGAAATGTGAACAATTCTAACTTCAAAGTTCTCGTAGCATTCTCGAAGCCATAATTCTGGTTTATCTGTAAATTTATTCTCATCTCTAAAAACAATGACCTTTTGGATTGTTCCCACTACCATCATCTTCTGAGGTTTCTGATGACCCATCGATATTTCTAATTGGTCGTGATGTTCTTAACGTCAGTAACGTTTCTCGAAACTAGTTCCATCTTTCGACATTGGACGTTCGTTAGTAAGGAACGCTCGTCGCTGTGCGCCGGGGGCCGCGCCGCCTCCACGGCATTGTTAATGAACGTGATTTATGCGACATTGTCTATTAATCTGACGGGTACAGATGAACCTGTGGGGTTTCACGCGCGCGTTTATCTCTCGCGCTTTCCCAGGCGCGCCGCGCGGAGCTGAGCCGCGCTGAGTTGACTTAAGCCGAGGCGTACATTGGGCCGAAAGAAATCAGAAGACGCACCGAGCAAAGAAACAACTGACAGTAGGAAAACCGGATTACTATAAAATGCATAACTTTATGGAGATTAGTAAAATAATTATTATTTTGCGGGACGGAGCCCTCAAAAAGAAGAGAAAAACGATGCCATTTTCATGCGCAATATTTGACTGGTAGTAATAGAATAATGGAAAGAAAACCATTAACCGATAAAGAAAATAACAACCCTTCAAGAAACTGTGAACCAAAAGAGGACCCAGCATGAAGAGATAAAATGTACTTCAATGTGTGTGTGTATGTGTGTGTGTGTGTGTGTGTGTGTGTGTGTGAATATAAATGGCTACATGTTTTATTTGGACATATCTCATCTGAAATAAGTAATTGACTATTCAAATTTTGGCATCCACATAGCAGGTCGGAGAATAATGATAAAATTATCGACATTCGTTTTAAATACAGTGAACCATCGATATCTCGAATTAGAAAGGACATGGAAATCAGTAAAGATAGAAATAAAAATTCGAATAATATTTATAATATTTAACTATTAATATATTTAATATGCTTCGCTAATCCATCTGAAATTACAGGTAAACAGGAAATATCACATTTCAAAAATAAAATAAAATAAAAACGAAACAAACTGACTTTCCGTTCTTTGATATTTACTTATATATTTCATAAAATATTTTATTGTTTGCTTGAAAATTACAAAAATAATTCATCATATTAATTGTAAACTATCCACACTGAAGTGTGCTTGACACGTCAAACAGTTTGAATTACTGAATATTTCCAAGATGTTTCTCTTGGAATTATCCAGACACTCCAGCCAGTTTAAAAATTGTAGTATAAAAATGAACTGACAGTAAATCGTGCCAGCTATGGTAGGAAGCGGAAAATTTGTTGCCTCTACCACATCGTTATATCGACAGGTCCTCGAATTCGTGTCACGACTGTGGATTTTCGACAGCAGCTACACACCTGGGTCGAATTCAATCAATGTTTGGGAGATTATTCAGCGACCGGCGTCTCTAACCACTAATTTTCCGTGCTTTCTTCGATAAACATCAGGCAAATACCGCAGCAATATCATAAGAACCGGGCAATGGACCGCGCGCAATACTTCCTTCCTAATCCTTATCCATTCCTCTCCTCTTACATACTCCTCTATAATTACTCTTACATGCGATATACAACTACACATATCAAGAGATCAGTCGGGAACTTAATGTTAGAACTTGTCCCAAACGGAGCGGTTCTCCGCTGAGGGGACAAACCTGAAGGGGGAAATCTCCGGCAAGCATATGTGTAGGTCGCTGAATCTCACCATCCAACGGGGAAGGAATCAGCACCACTTCCTGAGATAAAACATTCACTTCGGTGACGGGACTAATGACCACAGCAGTTGACGTGCCTAGAAATAATCAATTAATTTGGGAGTAATAATAATAATAATAATAATAATAATAATAATAATAGTAATAGTAATAATAAGTATACTCACTCGCTCGCATTCTTCTGATGGCACCGCATTCGCCCACTGTGCTTTTAACCCCGTCCACACGCGCATTTCTTCCTCGGGGCCGGAGCGGGCGCCGAGAGGAGGCGCGGGACGCCGCGGGCATCGCGATACGCGCGCTGCAATTAAATCGGCGCCAACGAGCGCTCGTTATCGAGGCGGCGGGGATTCGCGCCGCGAGCACGGAGGTCTGCGCCCCGCCGAGGACGCGGGGCCTCGACGCGCACAAAAACCCGCTTGCAGAATGCGCTGATGGGAGAGTGAGGTGCAGATGCGGTCGACTTCAGGATCCAATACTTTACGAAGAATATAGACTTGAGAGTTTTAGTTATTTACTAATATGTCTGTGTAATATTCTTATTGGAAATATAAAGTTTGAATGCTATAGTTGAAGTGAAATGGATAAATTATGGCCGCAAAATAACAGAAAGGCAATCAATGGCCGCAATATAACAGTAAGTGAATCAGGAAACGAGGGCACATCGCCAACAGGGTTCACGAAATTCACATCCTTTGCAGGTCTTTCGACCGAGGATAATTGACATCGTGACACAGGTGGTCTACCTTCTTAGGCTTAATTTGCCGTCTCGTAATTACGTAACGAAAGGAAATCGAATGAGAACCAAACGAGTAAAGTCCTGCTCCTACTGGCCTTGTGGCATTGTGTACAATGTCCTCTAACACTAGCTAACGGTTAAAGGTAATATTTCATATTTAATTAGGTCAAATTATACTGGTCGCCGAATTTGCACTTTGTAAAACGAGTTTTTGTTTCTGTTCTTAATTTCTTAAACAAGTCAATTCAGTAATGTCGAGAGTACTGAAGGACATTTGAAATGTATATTTGATAGGAAATTGAAATATGTATTTATTGCTCGCATTAACATAATTACTGTGATATGTAATTTATTGTGTCATCGTATTGTGACACACTAACGTTGCCAATAAAACTGTACCAACAGACCGCTTTCGTACTGACGTTTATGCTGATGCTTCAGATCTTGTCTTAAGCACCATTTTATTTAATTCATAGCTCTATAATTTAGGAAATATAAAGAATGATACTTGTATGTTTGGTTATTAGATTATGAATCTTACAAAATAAATTTAAAAAATGAGTGGAATATTTAAGATTAGTTAACATTCACAATATTTCTTGGGATTTAAACTGTTCTAAATTGTTTAGTGTTTTTAAAAACTCGGGTTGTAGTAATTTGCTTTAAACAGATGTAATTTTCATTTATAACACACGATAATTTCATTGTCACAAATTTTCTTCCTGAAGATTCTGATCAAATGTTACGTACAAATCATCTTTATAGATTATTCCAAGAGATTTTAAAGTGGATTAAGCACATCCTGCTTTGAATTAGTTTACATTAAGTTCCATATTTCTCAAGATGTAATGCTCTATTGAGCACTTAAGTGCTCGTTGGAAGCAATATATCTGCATTACAGTAATAAGTGACTGTGGGTTACGTTAGGGAAGTGCATGAGTATATGAACGTATCTATGATATTTGATGAAAACCAGTATGTTATTTTGTCTTATTTCTCTCATAATGTATTAAGTCAAGTTTTGAAAAACTCTCGAAAAATCCGTTAATATTAGTACACTTACTTTCGTGCAGCTCATGTGTAAAATTGAGCTCATCGAGAAATTACGAAAAATATTAGACTACCGCAAGGTTAAACTGAGATAAAAACAAAACTGCAATTTATCTATGCGAGAAGCACACGATTTTCAGGGAAGAACAGTATTGTAAACTTCTCGACAACCGCAAATAATATTAAAACTACTGCATGGATTTACATTCGCGGTTTTATCCATTGTTTAGAACGTTTACACCATGAAATATCTTGATGTATATCATGGTACATAACATGAAGTTGACTCAATAGTTATTTTGTAAAAACCATAAAGGCAAATCTTCCTGAATTAGTGTCTCGATACCCCTGTTACGTTTCACGCTTCACTTTTGTGAGGCAAAATGTAAATCTAAAATTGAATTTATTAATTAAATTAATAATTTTTTTGTTTTATTTTCTTTTTCTTTCAAGCATTCACCTATAATACCAACGTAACAAATCTCTAGCACAGATCAGCCCAACTAGCTGTAGGAGAGCGCGGGCGCTCGCGGTGGTTCGGGCCAGATCTCTGAGTTCAGTGGAGTGTCCTCTCGGGAGGAGAGGGCGCCAGTGAGTGGAGTCGACTGAACTCCGCAAGGGTTTGGCGCATGCCTCGTGCAACGCGGAAGTTTCCATTGAGAAGTACCTGCGAACTGGGCTCAACAAACGCATTGGTATTTCGCAGTATCATTTATTAAATTATACATTTTAAAAATCAAATTGTGTACAAAAACCTACGGATTTTATAACATTTGTCTATCGTAAGGAAACAGTCTAGCCGACTAAGACTATTAAAAAGCGAAATAAAGTAAAATATAAAAATGAATTTGATCCAAAATAAATTTACAATATTCGTGCCACGACCGGCAGGTTCTAAGGTTCCAGACCGGACGATGGAAGGAATTTCCACTCTAGCTAGATAGCTATATACGAGTATAAGTCAGCGTTTTCTAGAGGAGAATTCTAGCGGCCGACTGCTCTAATCGGTAGTTTTCCGTGGTTTCTCCGATCAACGCCAATCGAATACCGGAGAAGTACCGTAACAAATGGGCCACGGACCGCGCACGATCTTTTCTTCCTCTTCCTTGACTTATCCTCACCCTTTACTCACACTCATATACTACATGCACTACACTACCACACATGTCAGAAGACCACTCGGGAGTTTAGAACTTGTCCTGGCCGCTGCTGGTGGGAAATACTTGAATGGGAAAAACCCGCATGTAGGTCGGCGTCGAATTCCAATATTCATCGGCGAAGAACGCCGCCACCCCTCGTGATAAAACATGTACTACACTCAGGGAACTAATGACCAAAATAGTTGACGCGCCTGGATACAAAAAATAATCGATCAGTCAATAATAGAGATCGAATAATATTTGGTGATACATATTTTCTGTATTAAGGATGTTTGTGTGGGCTCTTCTTTTAAATGCAATTCTCTTAAAACGGCATTTCAGCTACATTCTTTAAGTCCCGTTTGGGGCGGTGTCCAGTTGGTGGGAGACGCCTGGCTTGGGAAAACCCCGCCAGCCGACTTGTAGGTCGGCGTTGGTTCTCACCCTCTAGCAGTGCGAAGTCCCCGCCATCTCCCGCGATAAAAATATGCACTTATGTGATTAATGACCTTAGTAGTTGACACGCTCGGTAACCCTAATCAATCAATCAAAACTAAATGGATTCGCGCCGACTTACCTATTTGCGCACACTCTCCTATTCAAAGGCCGGAAAGCGAAAGATAATTCTCAAAGCTCCTATGACATATCCTAGGAAGCCGGTGGCTGCTTGCGTTCAACCGCTCTGCTGTCCTCTCCCAAATCCATTTCCCGGTCCGTCCCTCCCGAAGAAAAACGCAGTTTGCGGGCGAATTTCCTGGCTCCTGAGGAGCGAGAGGACTCGCGGCGGCTTCGTGAGCCACCGAGTTGAACATGCCTGCTTCAACATACGACTTAAAACGTCAAAAGATAAGATAAAACATTTAGCACGCTACAATGGAAGTGACGAACAGACAGAAATCCATTTAACAAACGAAAGAGAAGGGATAATATAGAGAAACAGGAATTATGGTGGAAAATGGAATGGTGAATCGGCCTAACGTGAGGTTCGTTTATGTTTATCTAGTGCGAGAAAAAATTCCCAACGAGAAAGAGAGACTTTGACTGAACAACTTTCCCAGCAGCAGAATTACAGAATCAGGCACGTCAATCGAAGAAATGTTAGAAGAAAAGTCTCTTTGTGGCCAGGTAGAGAGTACGCTGCCAACAATTTTGCCGATCACTCACTTTCATTAAGTACTGAGTTCGCTGTCTGCTCCAATTGTTCAGCTCACCGGTTATCCAAATATGTGTCGTTTTCGGCATTATAATATCGCCTTGGAAATGACATTATTTATGAGTACAAAAGTTTTATAATCTGGTTTAATGTTCGCTTTTAAAATACTGAGGTAGAATTGCCATGTAGTGGGAGATGGACGGAGTGGGATGGGGTTGGGAGCTAGAAGGGGTGGGGTGGAACGGAGTGATTTGAGGTGGTGTCTGATTAAGGGGGCGATGAATCGAAGCGGAGACGTAAGTATAATTACTTCCAATTGAACATGGAGTGGTATTCATTCCTATTCCTCTCTAATAGTTGATTGCCAGAAATACGTGAGCAAATCCAGGTTCTTCAGCTAGTTTAAATATATTTAGTTTATGAAATATGCGTGTATTTCATTTGTACACTTAATCTCAAATGTTATAATTTCATCTTAATATTTTGTGCGCAATTTTAAATCAAATACGAGAGAATAATCCATGTGTTTCAGGTCCAGTGGTTAATTCCGAAATGGCTTCTTCATTTATCAGGAAATGGTTCCCTTCATTTACCAGGTACTGAATTATTTGAGTTGTTTATTCAAATTACATTATTATAATTCCAGTTCATTCGTAGTATTTACAAACAATTGTGGTACTTAATTATGATGTTATTTCATGTGATGAATAAAACTCTTTGTAATGACTAGGTATCTCAATGCATCTGTGTATCTTGATAAGATATAAAGCTTGTCTTTTTATTATTTTTTTTTATTGTTTCACTTTCATAATTTAGTGTCAGGAGCATATTCCTCGTCGTGATGTTCCGTTTAAAATCCCTTTTCCCTCTTATTTTGTAAGAATTTTTAATATTTTTAATAAATTTTGTATCAATTACTTAATATCCAAATCGCTTCTATCAACAACCACTATTGTATATAAAGTGTTTCAGAATATTTATCATGAGCACGCTCTCTTCACAAAATTCAGGACGAGAGTGCACGGTATGAAATTATTTTGTATATATTTTAATGATATTCAGTGAAAATTGGTATCTGTATTAAATGTTGCCTCATAAGCGTATGGGTGTATTCGCTTACCGTGTCAAAATATAATTTTAAGAGTTTGATTGATTTTAGGAAATCTTATTTGCACATGTAATTGACACCTTCACTTTCCAGCCCCTCCCTTTCTTTCTTGGCTTCCTTCTTTACAAGCCATAACTTTTATAAATAGCCTCGCCCTATACAACTACTATATGTTTGACAGACATGTTTGTCATTCAACTGAACACCCCTTGAGAGAGGGTTACGAGAAATAATGACAAAGGTGACATTTTAAACCGATATTTAAACATTATTAAAAATTATCAATGCTGTATTCATATTAGTTTAAAATAATAAAAAGGCATGCGTCATAATTTTTGTGAGAGACGAATGAAAATTAGACAGAATTTCAGTAAAAAATTTAACAGGATGATTTCGAAGATGAAAGTACAAGTAAAAACACTCAACCGACTCAAAGCAACGTTTCTTCGAACCGAAAAGTTTCTTCGAACCGTTAAGATGCTTTCAATTTTTCTCTTGATATTTCATTGTTACAGTGTTATACCACTCATTTTCAAAATGTATATGAGGAAACTAAAACAGATCTTGGAAAAAGAAGTCATGCCTTTGACCACTTTTCGAGAATACCAACCAAATTTCACACCACATACGTACTGATGTGTATCGCTAATACACATTTTGCAAAAGAGTGATTCCGGGAATAACAAGTAAAAGACTCAACACCTTCCCGACATTCCCCGTTCACATACGATTTGAGAGCGGTCGAATTGTAACGTTTTGCGGAAGGTGCCCACGCGTTCTCCGTTACGCCGCCGCGCCGCTGTGCGTATATGGATTGGCCACTGCCCCGCCCACGCCGCCTCTGCCCGAGTGCGTCCGAGGCCTTGACTCGGTCCCCAGGAAGCACCGTCGCCACGTCACCGACCCGCGCGTAATTGTATTTATTCGAGCAGGATAATCCCACAAGCGACCGCCGCCCCACCCCCACCCCCGCCCCCGCCCCCTCTGAATTTACGAAGCGGCTCCGTGCAGTAATGGGCGACGTACAAGAACACAATTTTGTTTCATTCAGCTTACCAGTATGTTCCTCTGCCTCGAGATTTGTTTTTGTAATAAAAAAGATTTAATGGTTATTCCGTTAGTGAGTCACAGTCATTGTGAACCGCATCGGCCCGCGCTTGCGATTGGTTCTGGGCTGAGTATAAAGAGAACTAAATGTGGGAAATTTAATACGTCGTAACTTCGGCGCTAGGACAATGCTTGAAACACGCGTGTAACGCTGAGTTATGAAGAAAGGAGTACAAATTAAAGTTTGAAATTAAATTTGTTTTATCGTAAATATGGCCGATGCAACGTGCAGGGTCGTCAAGCCGCGGGCGCTGCGGTAGGTACGCGCAACAATGGGGACCACGAGCATCACGCCGCCCACATCCTCCCACAGGAAAGTCAGGCGGCGATGGGTGTCTGGCGAACGTCTCATCCACTCCTTACTTAATACTTTCAATGTCAGTGCTGTCAGCAATCAGACGGTTCGTTGTGCTCGTTTGGCGGATGATGTTTTTTGAATTGAAGGATACTTGTTTCCTTTTATGACGGGTACAGTTTGTTTATGTATTTATCGTCGAGGGTTGGTTTTATTGCAGTACTGAAAAGATCTTTTGTGTCTTAGGATTAGTGTAATGAAATCTCCAATTTATTAAGCGTAGAGCGCACATTACTTCTTCTCTAGAAAACTAGATGCAATATTCAAATCGATTTGTAGATCATGTACCATAGGTCACTCCATATTAGTGTATATCGTCGTCACAGGTCTCACAGGTCAATTCCTTTAGGTCACATGTGTAACATGCGTTTCAAATTGTTGCTCTGTTGCATTTTTTACAAGGTTGTCGAGAGGTGAGTCATAAATTCTTCGTGAGTTCGCAATGGGCTTGTATAGTTTTTATTCGATTTTGGGAACATAACATTAAAAGTACATAAATGAAACGGAAAATATACCGATCTCAATTATACTGCCTTTCATTCACAAAAAAATCATTATTGATTATCATTGATAATCAGAAAAACGATTGTTTCGCACACTTATAAATAGATATTAGAAAATCTGTAATGAAATCGTGCTTTCCTTTCATTTTTTTGCCCTTTGCAGCCTTGTGTCTTGACTCATCCTTGCTACAAAATCCATAGCAACGCGATTCTCTCCTGAAAACGATGATTTACAAGTCTCCACCTCCCCACGTTTACGCCGTCACGAACCCCACGACCTCGACAGCAAACGTTATAATCAGCCTTTTCACAAGCAATACATCCACAGGTAAATTAAACAGTCTCTCAACCTTTGAGAGAGGGATCTTCTCATTAGCTGCACACACAGGGTTAATTTCCAATTTCAGTAGGACAAAATGTTATAAATAGCTGAAATCAAGACGCAAATCAATAATGCAAAATTATTTTCAACATAATCAAAAATAAGTTCCTTGATTGGTTGAAGACAATTGTGACTTAAATTGTTATCAAATGGTACACCACTAAAATTACCACCAGTAAAATTATTTGAAAGCAATCAAGAAAAATAAGCAAAGCAATCAACACCAAAATTCAAAAAATTTGAAAGCAATCAACACCACTAAAATTATTTGAATGCTATCAAGAAAAATTCAAAAAATAAGCAATAACATGTTTACATTATTATATTAGTACATATTAATTCTTTTATAAATTATTGAAAGTCAAAGAATCGCTAATTTAAATATATCAAATATGCAAATCAGATCCCACAGGAACCATTTGACCTTCCTGCTCTTTTACACATTCCCTCACTGAGGCATGTTTGAGACACAGGTTTCACTTCCCTTTGCACTTCTCTAATCTTTTTTATACAGGTTGGTAAGCCCGTTCTAGTTCTAATTCCGATATCATATTTTTTTTAAATATTTTTCTGTGGAGAAAAAACATTTAAAATAATAAAAACATGAAGTTTGTCCCGGTAAAACGTTCGTTCAGACCAGAGCGGTGAGTAAAAGAGGGTAGCGGTGCCGCAACGGAACGTTTCCTTCGCCAAGGCGGCGGCCTGCGATGAAGAGGCGGCGGGCTCGGCGTTCAGGGCGTTCCCAGGGGGAAGGGTCAAGGCAGACACGTGCGGATCCAGACCCCGCGCCGCGCCGCTCCGCGCACTCGCCTCCGCCCTCCACTCCGCGCGATCGCCTGATAGGGCGCGCGCATCCACGCGGCGGCGCCTCCCACGCCCACGCCCGCGACCCGCGACGCACAGCGGTGCAGGGGGAACGGAAACGCGTCATCGCGGGTCGTATTGTTATTGTTTCCACTTAATTTATCGCAAGGGCGACTGTGCTGCGGTAGCGATTGCAAGTTACTGCGCTTGCCCACTTCTCTTACATTTGCTCCGCTTAATATTTCTCGTTTGTTTCCCTATTCCATTTCAAGTAAAAAAATTAAAATTCCCAATTTCCAATTCAAGTGAGATGGAGGCGGGTTTATAAGTGATTGGCTTTGATCACGCACAGCATCCTGCATCAGCATTTATAACAAACAAAAAAAACCTTCCTACTCAAGACTTCTGCTACAATTCCTCGTTGTGCTCGATCTTCCCAACTTGGGAATGAGAATTTGTTTTCAATATTATTCTCGCGTCAGGCTGGCGGTCCATTATTTTGTCAGGATCTAAAAACTGCATTCCTCCGCGAAATGTATTCTCCCTGTAGCTGATTATGCCTCAGAGATGTCAGATTTTTGTGTTAAATGTTCTTATATGTTAGGAAATTGCGTTGGGTGCCGATGTTTTCTGTTAAAAACATTTTGCTGAAGGGGATTTTGCAAGACGTAGGTATCATCCGCAATATAATTTTAACTAGTGCACCCGTGCGAGAACTCCACCCTCTTCTTTATTTTTCCATTTCCTCATTAAGTCTTCAATATATCTTTTTCCTCAAAACCTTCTTATCCTCCGTCACTTGTGCTATATGTCTCCTTGTAATTGATAACTATAAAATACACCCTTGTCAATACAAACTATTCTTATTTAACGTTATTACAGAGCAGAGAGGTGCACCCATGTAATTCACTCGCGTAGAATAGCAAGTATTTAGTTTAATTTCACATACAATTGCATATTCTGTTAACTCTGAACTAGTGGTGTCAAACATATGGAGAATCAAGACGCGTCAAACCAGCATAAATCTAATGGAATGTACAAGATGATCTTATGCTATAGCTTACGGTGTGAGAACGTGTTTCTTTGAGACCTTGGGCCTCAAAATTTTAGTTTCAAAGGCCCTAAAACGCTTCATTTAGAAGTTATTTAACGAAATAGATTCGAAAATGCGGCCGAGTGTTGCGGGTTGCATTAGACATAAATATTTAAATGCTTTTTTTTTAAAACAAATTCTTCATATGTTTAAAGTCAAAGTGCAGTTCGTCTTTCTTTACTCTCTTTTTTTTTCTCCGTGAAATTCTCTTTCTTTACAGACCTCAATTATAAAGACTAGTTGCGTGTGAGAGCTGCAAAAGCGATGTATACTACTGAAGGTAATTTTATGTAATAATCATTTAAATATTTTTGAATGAAATAATAAAGAAATAAACATAGAAACGGTTTGAAAAGCAACTACTGAAGTTGCGGTCTAATGTAATTCTTCTGTTACAATTAAGTAAAAGCAACAAAAACAACTTCCCTAGAAGATATAGATTTAATAAATAGCAAACGTGTGCAAGAATGCAGAATCAACATTTTCGCCGAAGCATGATGTTGATATAAAATGTTAGAAATAGTTATTATAAAAACCAGAGATGTATATATAGAAGAAAGCATTCGCCGTTGGCAGAAAGGTTCCGGAATACCTAGTCCTACACAAATCATGGTGTTCTCTATATATGATAGGGTAATAAGTCGCAACTTTGGCAACTTTGCCGCTAAGGCGTTCCATACTATTACGAGACCTCATCTTGTAATTCCTACACCAACATTACAGCACGGTACAATTTATTACAACATTTATCTCCAATACGGTTTAGAACTTCTTGGAAGACTCATATTCACACCTTAGTTTTCTGTGGGCCATCTTCGGTGTATTGCTCAAGTGAAATATTAATAAACATGTGATGCAATGATAAACGATTTAAATAAAAATCATCGTAACAACGTATTACCTACGAGAAAGTTATTTCAAATTACAATTATTTTAAAATTACCATGACAGAAAGAGACCATGACATTTCTTTGACATTCCTTTCAGATCTTTTCCATTACCTCTAGCTTAAAAGCGATATCGTTGCAGAAAATATTGCTTTCCCTTAAACCTCTCGCACACTCGGTGTTGTTTCCAGGTGTCTAAACAGATTTGCTCAACATATTTATTCAGCCGGAGGCAATAAATTAATTGGGCACGTTTATTTCTTTTTCATAATTATCGTGCGCAGATGCAAGATTCATGAGCGAGCTCGGCTCCGCCCGCTTCCCCGGCCCATGCCGCCCGCGTGCACCGCCCCCGACGCCCAGCCAGATATCTCGACGCTGCGGGACGGCGAATCGCCGGTGGGAGGTACTAATTGATGTGTAGGCGAGGGTTTAGCGTACTTGCCGCGTGCGTGGTTAAAGCGGTGTACTTGTTAATGTTTTGTAAGACCTGAAGCAAGACTATCTTTATTACTCCAATAATAATTGCTATATACGTATTATTTTGAAGAAAATTGGTTAAGATAAATGATTACAAGTTCTAAAAAAATACAAATTATTAAAAAAGTAGGCAATATTAGCAGAAGAAGATGAGGACTTATTCTTATTACCATCTGGATGTGTGTGCTAGTGGAAACTATTTTTTGAACATCAAAAATGAATGTATAAGTTGTTTATGTGTAAAGTTGAAACGAAGAAACTACTGATCACATTTTCTTTCCCTTGCATATCAGTACAACAACACGAAACTGAATTATTTTATATTATTAGCTTTGATTAGGTATGTTAAGTTAGAAAGCAATAATATGACGACAGTTTTTTTAGAATTGTCCATTTTGTATTTCAGTTTTCGTAGCCTATTGTAATGATTACGACAGGCGTAACCGTTGTCTTATTCATGTAACTCTTCTACATAATAAAATATCTGGGGTGAATGAGATATCAACCACAATAGTATACAATGTAATTTTAATGTGATTACATGTAGTCATTGTGGTTGATATCTCATTCACCCCAGATATTTTATCATGGAGTACCACAAAATCTCAGCTGCCACCACAGAATTTAACTCTTCTACGTTTACAATGGTGCATGTAAATCAAAGAAAATAATTGAAAATTGTTTGTTAAGTTTGTTTGCATACTTTTTTCATATATTAGTCATATTAAAGCATATTTATGTATTCTTCTTTTGTCAACGAATATAATTTTGTACCTGATGATGCAGCTGTTCGTGATTACAAGCCCTAGTCCCTAATATTTTACTCGCTTTGTAAAATGATATTTTAATTTTACGTGATTTTCCAGTAACTGTGCCCAGTTTTCACTTTATCCAAATTGGTTTAGATTCTCAGAGTGAGTTATGTAGTTATTCGAATCATCGATAGTCAACCACCTTTGCTGGCGAAAAGTCGCGGAGAACATGTGCACGCACAGTGCAATATGAAAAAACCTCCTGTTTGCTCTTCCTTTCACGTACTCTCACCCAGCGTCCATCACCTATGTGGACAGGGTGATGATCCCACGGCGAGGAAGCCGTCTGGGGAGGGCCTTCTCACCCGATCGCCGTCTTCGCGTCAAGCCACCGCCGTCGTTGATTCATGGCGCCAGGGACGTCGAAAGCGAGTGTGCACAGTGGGTCCAAATGGTACTAAATACAAGTAAAGTATTTTTATGTGATTGCGAATAAAATGTTACAGTGAGCGCAAAGTTTAAAAAACGGATTCCTGCACAAGATCGTTAAAATCTTAGGGTACCACCAATGCGAATTCCAAGGACGATGCGAGTAAAACCGCTGGTAGATTTCAGAAAGCGCTCAGTATCTTCAAAGTAGTGCGAAGCAAACAGTTCAGCCAACCAAAACAGTAACTTGTATAAATAAATAAATATTTCCAGGTTTCTCATAAACTTTTTTCTCACTATTTAATTTTTTACTGAGAAAAATGTCCAAATGGCACTTGGAACAATTTACTTACAAAAATTATAAGAAATGATGTCTTCTTTTGAAATTACTTTCCACGGAATTTTAATCAAAATTTTTTCTTTGTTTTACAGACTTTTAATATTCTTAACATTATATCTTCCACAATCGTACCATTTTAGCTTGTAATTAACGGTTCGATATCGCAATGCATTGAGCATTCATTTTTCTCCAAAACCGTAGATAACATAATTTAACAGATTTTAACCTCCTTTCTTTTTTCATGTTATTCTTGTATTACGTGTCTATTTTTTCGTTTTATTCACTAGTTTTTGCGCCCTTTTTTTTTTAATTGTAAATGCACTTTTGGAAGCACTGCGCCGCGCCGCGCCCCCCTGGCCCCGTCCGCGCTTGAAAGATATACCTAAATTATACCTGGCGAGTGCTCACGTTGCGGCGGGGCCGCGCCGCGATTTATCACGCGCTTTCTGGAGCGGAAAGGTCGCGCTGCCAATCTGCGCCACCACACCGCGCCGAGCCGAGCCGCGGTCGCACGCCCGCGCGCCCGCCCGCGTCCTCCAGCCGACGAAGGCTCAGGAGCCGAGAGTATGGGCTTGAGTTGCCGCTCGGGGCGGGGGAAGAGGAACGGTGGTGGTGTGTTTGCGTGGAAATCCGTAGAGAAGCACATATTGGAAAGTGAAATAGTTGTGAACTCACGCCGACCTGGATGGCCGAGGTGGTTAGAGACCGTTATATACCGACTCCGCGCCTAGGGCTGCATGGTCGCGCGTTCGAGTCCAACCGTGGGCATGGTTGTTTTTCCCTTGTCTTTCATGTACGTGTTTTGTCGCGGAAGGCCTTGTGAGTCTGCTGACTACAGACCGAGGACCCCCTATGTGTTTGTCTAGTGTTAATGTGTGTCACCATGAGGGATATTGTGGGTATCCAGCGCCGATACTCGAAATCGACATCCCCTGAAGCTGGAAAAATCTCTAGGAAGAAAAAATAGTTAACTCTCTTCTCGGTTGTCAATTGTTGCATTAGCATCTAGCAATAATGGTCGTCTTTTGTCGTTTATCCCAGATGAGAACAGGTCATGAGGTATTCCTTGAGGCGGTGTGGAGAAGTATTGTATTGTTCGGTTAACATTGTGATCCGAAGAAATGAGCCATTTGTAAACCTTATAGTGACAACCTCCTGGCTGAGCTCACCGACACAGCGATCTGCATTAGTTCCTACGATACGAAGCGAGGAATTCGACTTCAGGCTGTTTGGAAAAGATCCGTAATATTTCATGGCCATGTTTATGGGAAACAAACCATTTGTGGCCATGTGCTGGGGGTTTCGTTCTTCTCTGGCCTGTATCATCATCTAGTCGATAACACTAGTGCTCGCCATTTGTCGTTCATCCTAGAAGGAGCGAGGGCATGAGGCACTTAAACCTGTTGCTCGTGATGATGTGAAATAGATACGTTGTGTTCTATTAAGAGAACGGTAGATCGTGGCAATTGTGACCTCCTGTAAACTGAGCCGCTATGTAATCCATCTAGTGGCAGTCAGTAGCTGGCATCAACGTCTAATCGTATACGCAAGAAGCCGCCACTTATCGTTCATCGCAGCTTCTTGTCCACCACAAGTAGACGAAAAGTATTTTTCATATTAATTCAGAGAGATATTTGAATGAAAATGCTCTGTAGTGTATAAATATAAAGTCTACTGTTACACTTGCATTGTCATTATTGTTACGAAGACTCTGAAGGTGGGGATAACAATAGATAAATCGTAATTTCATTCATGTGTTTTTGACAAAGTTTGAAATACGATAATAATTCGTAGTGACTGGTGCAATTCATTCCAAACTGCTTGAGTTTGCTTTGATCGAATATGAGACTTAGTACGGATCTGAGAGCGTATCTCCAAAAGTTCACAATTTCGAAAAGGAAAAAGTGTAATCCTTGTCAAGGAACCACTCTTGTGCTTTTTCATCAGCGGTAGAGATGAGGGTTTCTGATTAGTTGCGGCTCCGGATAGACAAGTGGAGCTTTTTAGATTTTGCAGAGTGCTGAACACAATTAATAAAAATTGATGACCGCAACATGGGTTTTCCTCCAGAGGATTAACTTTAGTTGCATCTTCAGATAGTACATCCTAAATGGAATATATAGTAGTTACCTAGCCCTGCGGAGCCAGACACTCTTTCGCTTATCATATTTGTCTTATATACTTGAAACGTAACTCTCAGTTGAGGATTAGAATGTCATCAAATAACAGGTTTAAAATAAAATGTAAACGTCAAAAAAAATTGGGAACGACATTGTCAGTCTCTAAAACACTGTGATCTTGTTGAATTGAAGGCAATTGAATTGATATTTCTACAATAATGTTATATTAGTATACAATACTACGTATTGCCTCCAATACGGATCAATAAATTGCCGATTCACAAACTTGCATTGTAAGAAATACATTTTCTCGTAAAAGGAAATCTTCACTGTCATCTAATGGGAGACGTATTAACTCATTAATTGATCAATTCAGATTCAAGAAATTCAGATCTTACACTGTAGCAAAGCAACATTATTTGCTGGATTACAGAATGTCAATAGGTAAATCAGTGATATGGACGTGTAATGTGGACTTTCCATTATCTTTAAAATAAATGAAAATGCTCATTACGTTAGCCTGCTAACCGCTGGGTTTGCAGAGGTACTGAGCTTTGTAATAATATTTTCCATGAAGACGGTGTTGCAACTTTATTGACAGAAAATCATATATAAATTAGATCAGTTGATAAAAAAGTTCCTTCTATTTATTAGAATTAAACTTTCATTGTGAATAAATTTAAACTTAAGTCTTTTATAATGTTCAAATAATTTTTTCAAACTTAATATGACCGTTTTCTTTAATGGCATTATTGTTACGTCTTCGTATTTTTCCAGAGATACTTTGGAAACACGTTTTGTTTTATTAGTACTGCATTTGGTGCTTGGAAGCTATGACGGCACCTTAATCCTTTTCTCTAGAGGCGAGGACTGAATTCACAATAATTCAATTACTTCAAAAAACACTCTCCTGACAAACTCTAAGCACGCGATGTAATTTTACAGAAAATAATTCAACGTCAGGTATGATTTATTCATACGATATAATTTTCATCTCATTCCCAAATCAGTGTACAGTAGCAGTGTATTGGGAAACAGAGACAAATGTAGGCGATGTCGAAAAGGAGTTGGAGTGATTAAAATGTCAGTAAAATGATATTCATAGTATGGCTTGCGGGCGTTTTTCTTCTAGTATTGAAATACCAATCCTCAGGAAATATTACATTTTAAATTCTATTACGCTTGCCAAATAGAAACTGCTTTCGCACATTTTTAAGAGACTACAATATGATTCATTACATTCTTTTCTATTTTCATTCTTTACGTGAGTTAAATAATATAGAAAAGGTGGGCCCCATGTTTCTTTAAACTTTTAAATGTACCTCTCACTACTGAAATTACTTGGAATAATAAACGCTTCCTGATTCATAAGCAGCGTGACTTGTATTGTGTTCTCGGTTTTGGTGCTCCTTCAGTCGAGTTCTAATAGTTTCTCTTGACAGTTCATTTACCAATGAAATATTGCATGGTGCCTGTTTACTTCGCCAGTCCATTACCGCTGCGCTGAGGACAACTTTCACTCGGAATCAATCCCACGGAAAGCGCATTGCGCCGCGCACATGGCCCGGCTCGATTCGTAGGAGTTCGGGCGCAATAAAGCTCCGGTCGTTGTGGCCGCGGTCGCCTCGCCACAAAGAATGGGGTGTAAATCCATGGCGATATTTCTCATTGACAGCGGGAGTGGTTTCCTTGCACCAAACGAGATGGCGCGATACGCAAGAGGCGCGATATAATGGGCTGAGACCAATCGTAGGAGTTACAGTGGCCGATGCCGCAGAACTTTGCCGACACCCACACGACCCGCACACTTCGGCGAGACAAAGCCTGTGCTTCCTTCATAAGTATTTGACTCAATTTCTCCCAGTGTGTTGATTGCTGCTTAAATAAGATTGACAAAGTGAGGGTGTTAATGTAGAGGGAAGTATTTATTTTCTGTTCCTTAAAGGCTTTGTACTTCATTTACAAGTTGTCAATGAGAAGTGCCCGATATATTTTCAGAGGCGGGAAAGACTGAATGTAAATTCTATTGAAATTCGTTAGTATTAAATATCTCTTGGAATGTAAAATGGCTCGATACATTTGTTCTAATCCATACAGTATTTTTCATCACTAGGGCATTTGATTGTGATATCCTTGCGTGATATTTCATCGTCCTTCGTACAAATTCATTTCATTTGTTAGACAGTTATGAACATTGGTTATTCATATTTCCAACCATATATTTTTAATTTGTATACAGAATAGTGCGACTCATAAATATCAAAAGAATAGAACTAAAACCAAAATTAAAAGCATGTGTGTGTGTATATATATATATATATATATATATATATATATATATATATATAATCTCCCCTCCCTCTCTCCGCCCTCCTTTGATACCGCGACGCCTCACGTCGCGGCGCCAATGTAACAATATACTACCTCTAATCAACCACGATGGCCCACGCTAGTGCGCCACTGTAACATTCTCTTACAAAACCTCACGACGATTGTAATCTTTTCCTCGTCACGCGCACTATCTTGCCCTGCCCTAGCCCTGAATTATAATTGGGTGCCACATTAGCGATTGCCCGTACCTCTGCTAGCTCGTACTATTGTTTATTTCTTACCGTGTCGTAGTCCGCGCGCTCACTCCATACGGAGTTGAAGGAAGGGTCCGTTTCGTTCGTGCCTGGGTCAACATTCATACCACTACAGAATAAAAAGACATGGAATCACGGCAATTATGAGCCATTGGGATGCTCATGCATTTAATTTAGGATTTTTTTTCGCTGATATCCCTTTTCATTAACACAATCTGCCCCTCCGACTTACGAAACATAACAATACGAATATATAAACACACAGAAAAAAAATAAACATACACACTGAAATTACAATACAAAGAAAAATCTCATCCATCCATCAGAATGCGCATTCTGTCGTGACCTTCCTTATTATCCTTAGCCTAATAGCATAACTTGGTCTTCGACAGAACTTCTTTTCTTTCTTTTGAATGGAGCGTAAACAGATCAGAAAAAAACAATACAGTTATTGCACAATTCGTGCCACTTCCCTTTTTTTGCAGCGATGTCACCTTCCGTCAGCGCCCGTCGCTGGTAGCTGTCACGTGCATTATTTACGCACGCAGTTCCCCGTTCAGCTGCCACCAGTTCCTCGATGCACTCCTCCGTTTAAAGTTTGCCAATGCATCCACAATTATTGTTTTTTGTCTTAATCGCGTCTTCCCTGAATGTTATTTCTATATCTCGCGATATGTATATCTTTCGCGACGCTCCTATTTCCTGACACCTAATTTGCGTAAATTTTGTCTATGCGGATTTTTTTTCGTGAATTTCTAAATGAATTTAAATAAATTTTCGATACACTCAGTCTCAACAATTGTTTTTATGCAACCAAAATAACTTAATAACGTTTTACACGACACTTCCGCAAAAATTTTCAAGAACTTAACACAACATAAAAACGCGTGCGATCATCCTCACGTCCGAACTCATTCTGTCTGTAACCCAGTTTGCATTGTTGGTCTACACAATCCAAGTGACTGTCTTTTTTCCAAACATATGCCCATCACCATAATAAATGTTCGAAAATGTTTACATTTTTCACTGTTTTGGGGCATCTTGCGTCTTACTCTCTCTTTCATAGTTTTATTAACTTTTGGTTTGTAATTATCACATTACCGAATTCCCCTTTCCCGTTTTCCTTTTTCCAAAAACCCTTTATTTTCCGTCTTCCCCACTCGTGATGACGTCACTTACATCTTCGGTCGCTCTTTTAATTCTTTCTTAGCTCGCTATGCTATGGAACTGGATACTGATTTATTAAAGCCTTACATAAATTCCCCCCCGCGCCGTAACTAATTTTGCCCTGATCTAAATATTTTTCCCTATAATTTCTGTAAGTTTGGCCAAAATCCACCCAGGCATTCACTGGATATTCAATAAAACTCGTTTTATTATATACTTTCAGAGGTACAACAATGGTCACCATGTCTTCAACTCCGCCGTCATGCATGCAATTTATACCATTTATAATATTTACGGAACCCGTGGCTCGAATAACGTGATTCTTGGTTCAAAATGTTCCTAAATTTGGGTTCTATTCACTGTTCACAATGCCTATTGCCCCCCCCTTTTGTTTTCCATTACTTTCCTAATAATTATTATTACGCGGCGCTGTCGTCTATTGTTTCTTTAATTATTGGCTCCTCTTTGCTTATGTAGAAGTTCCTTGTCCCACGCATTCTTGCGGGCTAGTCTCACAAATCATTACATTATATATATATATATATATATATATATATATATATATATATATATATATATATATATATATATATATATATATATATATACACCACATTATTTTAATCCAAATTACAATTGGATTCAGTGTTTATTTTATTCAATTTTAACCTTATAAGAGAAGGAATAACTTAATTGAATGTAATGAATTAATTGAAATTAATATAAATATCCTCTATGATAAAGAGAGATTACGGTACTGTAAAATACCATCCACAAAAAACTCCATAAAGTGTTATTTTTTGTTGGAGACCTTATCAACCAGGATTATCCAAATATATAAGGCCAAAAATATGGAATTTATTCGTTATGCAATGAAGAAATATGTAGAGGTATTTGAAAAACAGCAGGTGGGGTGAATGACTGATGCTATGAGTCTTCGACATATAGTCCTGTAAAAGAGATACATGTAAATAGATTTAAAAGTAAAAATAATATTACAATTGTTTATAATTAAAATTCGAATTTTTTCTGCTCCCCCTAGGAAGTTATCAGTTTGGAATCTTAAACGAGGAGGCCTGAATCATGACGTAGTGAAAACAACCAATCTATTGATTGGTTGTTAGTGATTCCGGTCGCGTCAACTGCTAAGGTCATTACTCCCGTAAGTGCAGTGCATGTTTATTCGGGATGTAGTGGTGCTCTTCCCCCTCTGAATAGCGTGATCCGGTGCAGATCAACTGCCGACTAGTGGGGTTATCCCAAACAGGTAACTTCCACCAGCGGGGCACTAACCCAGCCGGGACAAGCTCTAAGTTCCCAACCGGTCTCCGGCATATGTGGGTTTCAGATGTTTTTGTGTTGGGCACCATCTTATGAGATTTAAACAGAATGTATAGTATTTAAACAATGCGTTGTTTCTAGCATGATGATGGGGCAAATTGAGCATCGAAATGTTGTTTTGAAGAAATATCAATAATTAACTGCATTATTGACTTCAATTATTCTTTCAATAAACTGTTCGTCTCATAAATCACCAAAATAATTTACTGTGATAACGTTATACTCCCATTCGAAAGTTCCAACACGTAATGGCCTTGTATGTTACCTCCATACGGGATATGAGCTGGTAATATTGCAATTTACTTAAACCTACTTTACGTAAACGATATGCCCTCGACGATTCGAAACGGAAGAACGGTTCTCTTTGCGGATGATACAAACATCCTTTGCAATAAAGAAACCGTAAATAGTACAATATCAGATGTTTCAAATTGGTTCCGAAATAACAAATTAATAGTAAACGAAAAGAAAACGGTTTTAATGCAGTTTTCCATTTCAAATAAACAATTCTGTGCTCCATTGAAAATGAACGGTGTACCATTGACTGATGTTAAGGCAACGAAAATTTTAGGTCTCTCAATTCAGTCAAACTTTAAATGGAACGTCCATTTAAATGAATTGAATAAAAAATTAAGTTCATTATGCTACGCGTTCAGAATTCTTTCAAAGTCAGTCAGCCTTCATACTGCTCGTTGTGTATATTTCGCGAATGTTCATTCCCGCCTGAGATATGACATAATATTCTGGGGAAATACATCTTATAGCTCTCAGACTTTTAGATTACAAAAACGAATTGTGCGAATAATAACCAAATCCCACCCACGTGATTCATGTAAGCCTCTCTTCATTAATCTAGGAATTTTACCATTACCGTGTCTGTTTATTTACGAATCAGTGTTTTTTGTCAAAAATGACTTGCTTAAGGGCATGAAATATTTTCAGAAAATGCCGATGTCTATTACTATAACACTCGACGTAGAAATCATATTCATCAGTTGACAGTATCAACAGCTCATTACAAAAAATTCACATACAATACATGTACATTATTTTACAACACTTTGCCAGATGACATTAAACGATTAAATTCGATAGAAAAGTTTAAATCCCAAGTGAAATCGTTTCTGCTGCATAACTATACAATTAGAGACTATACTGAGCATCACAAGAAAAGTAACGTTAATTTTAACAATGATACATAATGCATTACTTACCATTTGGACTGTATAAATGTGTATAAACAACCTGTAACAACTATTGTACTACAGCCTCCGGGTCAATGACCCCCATCTCGATCAGGTTTTTCGTCCAGTTTCCCTGGTCCATTGAGCAAATGCTGAGATGGCCCCTTGTTTTGCTTCTGGACATAAATGTAACTTCATTTTCTGTGCACGTCTTCTAGAATTCAGTGGGAAATACAAATATTCAAATTATCGTTTCCTTGTCGCGGCAGGAAGTATTATTCCGAAGGACAACATGGATAAGAGCCAAAATTTATTGCTTATTTATCCTTGAAAATAGATTTTATTACATAGAAGGGTGTTTTTTTTCCTTCTTCAAAATTTAAGTAATATATGACTTAGTGTAGGGATCATAGGATTTTGAAAATGTGTACACAATTCACTTGTCCCCATAGCACGTCTTACGCAGTTTTAACTGTTTTTTGACGTAAAATAAAATTTTAAAAAATTAATTTCAAAACTATGCTCGCAGTAACAAATAATTACAGGTAATTATGTTTCGAATAGTTAAATTTTAGTACAGCTGCATATTTTACACTTTTTTACTAATCTGTGCAAAAATGTACATAGCACATTTGCTGAAAGCACATAGCTCATTAGCACAAATGCTGAAAGCAAACAAAAATGCAGATAAATTCCAATTAGTTCTGAAAATTCTGTAGCAACATCTTTTACAACTGCATTTCATTCTTCCCCGGATTTGCTTAACACTTCCATATTTTTCCCTAATTTTTGAAGATATTAAAACTCCGCAAATTCAAACTAATTTGTATTCACTTCTATTTCTGCAATTGCTCTATTAATTGTTTTGTATGCAAAGCTATATAAACATTAAAAGGCAACTGTTTTGAATTTTTATGTGTATAAGGTGTGATTTAAGTTATTAAACTTAAATAACACCTTAAGAATAAGTTCTGGGTCACATACATATGAAAATCGGTATTTGCACACCTAGAACGTAAAAGTGAAAATCGAACGTAAGAACGTTCGTTCATTCATTCTCTAGTATTACTCACTGTTTTGTTTTTTCCGTATTCACTTGAAATTCTTCAAATGTAATACGTTCAAAGGTAATATTGTTCGTAGGTTTCCTTGAATGTATTTTTAAAAATACGAATGAAAATTAAAATTAAATCTGCAACGCGATTCACTTGGTAATTCAATTGTTCACAGAAAGATGGCAACATCAGTGTTGCCAACGCCGTGAAAGAAAATTATGGCGTATAGAATGATAATTGCCTTGGGAATTGGAGTACAATTAATGCCACATACATAGATATATTTGGATGGCGTGGGTTCCTATATATAATTCCCCGCATACTCACTAAGATCGCAGCGCCGAAACACCAAAAAACAGGTTTTTGGAAATTTCTTTGAATCTTATGGCCGGATTCGAAAACAAATATTAGTTCATCAGGAGACCGAGCCGCGTCAAATGACACCTCACCTATCTCGACTGGTGTACAGGAAGTGGTCTAACCGTGAGTGAGGGATCCGCACATTCGCACACTTGTTCAAATACTATATAGGAATTTACCCATTACAGGGGGAAAATTTTCTCTCAAAAATTTGTATTTCGCAATCATATGAACGAATCTATCTTTAATCAAATAAATACAATTGATAATTTTATCCTTAAATTTTAACTCTTGCCGAAAATATTTTATTATTAAATTCACCTTTTTTTAATGGCGGTATTTGAGGATAAAGAAGACAAGTCTGGGCATTGTGTGTTGAGACCGAACACATCATATGACCTCTAATGTCGCATATTCGGATCTGCGGCTCAGTTAACATTACCAACCAACAGAGTCGACAGGTATCTCAAGCGACAGAAGGACTGTCAAAGTAAAAGTGCCGACTCCTGTCAAATGTAAACAAATATTTGACACGACACGACTTCGCAGAGTCGAGGAGAAAGGGAGAATGGTACCACCTAAGTTGACAGCTGGGAATGTGGCGACATTTGTATTGTTCACGACAGCGACAAATTCCCTTAATAATGATAAGTTGCTTGTGGTGTCGGCAAGGCAAAGCAGCGTGAATCATGAGGCAACAATGAGCCGTGCTATTTCTGTAACTGTTTGACGCGCGCTGACACCTCAGGGCGTGTCCTACTCCCACCCACATCGCCAAGGCTGAGCAAGGTTTCATATCCAATTCAGGCTTATGTTACTACGTTATCCACTCATTACATTCGAAATGAAACTATTTATGTAGAAAAAGGAAAGATTCATCCCAAAATCACGTCATATTATTTACAGAATGAAAAATGAAGACAATTGAAGAAAAATGCTGTTGTTTACAACAGATTTATTCTGAAATGTATATTGGTTGTTTTGAATTGAAGAAACTCAAGATGACGAAGTTCTTATTTATTTTATCACAAATGGTTTGTCATCTAGTACGAATTGAAAATATTCGAATCTGCAATAAAAATTAAGGATTCTATTTCAATTTTCTAAGCTGAAATATTGTTCTCCAAAAGTGAAATTTCGTTTTCCCTACCTTCAATAAGCAATATTTCACTTGTTCTGAAAAAACTCACATTAAACTTTCTAATGTTTCAAAACTGGATATAATGAACATATTTATAGGCCTAAATGAAATATATAGGACCTATTCTCACAGTGCCAGAATAATTTGATACTAAGATTTCTGAAAAGATAAGGTAGTCTTCAACTTCCATTAAGCAAAACCAACATCATCAAAACGTTCCACATAACTTCTTAAATCATATTGTGTTTATTAAAATACTCAATAAGTTTTCTCAAAAAGTTTTTACTTTTTACTTAAACTCTTTAATGCTCAAAAAGTATTATTTCTTAAAACTAGTTATTCTTAAACATAATCAAGAACTAATTTGTTGCAGTTTCGGACCCATTTTCGTAAGTACCATCCTATGTTTTAGAATCCAATATCTATGGATTTCTGTCCATTATTTGTAAGGAATAGAACTAATTATGATAAATGATCGAAAATAACTTTTGTGTTGAAAGAGAGAGATGAAAATTATTGTAGTATCTGCCTAAAATTGTTTGAGATGTTTAAAAAATGTTTAGATCATCCATGTCTCCCGACATCTTTTATCTGATTTGGTCACTCCGGCGCCTCCACTGTTCCCTTACTTCCAATGCCCGCTTGTTTGTTGAATACCACAATCGTTATTTTTTTGGGGAGGGGGCGTAGCATACTGCTTGACGCCCGAGCTGCCGCCGCTCCGCTTTTGAGCGTCGTGCGTCGGATGCTTATCACACTTACTAACACCACGATCGCGACGCGTGACGTCTTCATAACAGCCGTCCGTCGCCGCGGACCCAAACGGAACCGAAGCGGCTGTAGTTGCTGCAGCGGCCTCTGCCTTGGTCCAGCAATCGCGGGGCCAAGTCGCCCCCGCGCGATAGGCATCACGCCGAGCGCCGACCAGCAGCGCCACCCGCTGCCCGTTCGGTGCCTGTTCGACGATGCGGGAGGAAGCCACGTCAGACATAGCGGCTAGTGAGCTAGCAGTATTGCTCCTTGTGGTTCAGAAAACAAACAGTGATGGGTGTGAGAGCTGATTGAGATGTAGGAGAAGGTGTGTCCCGATGATGACTTCGGTAAGGATGACAACGGAGGCAAATCTTGGGAAGACGTCTACTCTGGTTCCAGGCACCGTGCATGTTATCAGGTTTTAAGATCCAAGTTATTTTCAATCTGTTATCATTTACATTTTGTTGAAACTTCTACACATTCCTAAATTTTAATTCACCTGTATTCTATCTGGTGGTTGCGATTCCGCTGCTAATGTGTTCCGAATATTTTAGGCTATTTTTTAGAACTTTTAAAAAGAATCCCAGGAGAGGACACTGTTTTCGCTATGTATTCTTCTTTATGTCTTATACTTTTTTGAAAGCCATGATGTAAAGTTTCGATGATATTTTAAAACAATAAGCTAATTTTAACCTGCTTTACAAGGCCTAAGGTACTGCACCACTCACATGACTGAAATCGAGGATTTGTTTATTTATTTGGTCAAAAAACAGTAAAAACTGTGTATGACATGTGGGGGAGATGATTATCTGCCCACGTATACCAGAATCCTATCCCAAAATTTTAACGATAGTTGAAATATGAATGAAAGTTAGACAATAATAATAATAATAATAATAATAATAATAATAATAATAATAATAATAATAATAATAATATAAAATTGGTGCAATGGTAAACAAACTGCAGTTTTTTTGCATTGCATTACATTGCTAACAATATAGTAACTTGCCCTCAGCTCTACTCCTACCACTTCAAGCAAAAGGAGAGCTCAATACAACGTGCGCCTAGTGAAGCTACATTTACGTCCAGAAGAAAAACAACAGGCCATCTCATTGAATTTGCCCAATGGATCAGGGAAACTGGACAAAAACCTGATCGAAATGGGGTTCATTGACTTGGAAGCTTAAGTACATTACTTGTTATAAGCATATTACGTCTTTCTTTAAATTAGACAATAAAAATGTAAACTAATTCATTATACATCATTGTTTTATTAAAACAAGAATTATTTTTCTTTTTAATGATAAGTACAGTCTCTAATTGTATAGAAACAGTTATGCAGCAGAAAAGATTTTACTTTTAAGTTAAATTTGTGTGCCGACTTTACCCGGATCCTTCTAGAAGTATCCTGGAAGAATACTAAAAAAATATTTTCTGGGTGATTGAAGTCACCTGCGCTGTGAATTGCATTTTCAACAAAGTTTAAATCGTTATGTCATAATTGATCATATTGACAATATGTGAACCAAACTCTGTGATGAAATAACTTTTAAATCTATTTCTATAAATACTTTTTGATGGAAATTTCTATGGCCGAGGATGGACGATCCAGGCATTAGTTTAACACAAACTATAATGTTTATCATGAATATATCTCCTGAAGACATCATTCTCCTTCAGTTGTAATATAATACAATCTAATTTAAAAATCCCCATTCATACGAACCGGGAATGCCTAGTGACTGCAGTGCTGGGAGATCTCTCTTCTCGAATGATATCTAACAACGTATGTTCGATTTCTCATCGAGAGCATCAGATTTGACACCGATACCTATAAGAGAGTTTACATTATCGAATGATTATAATTAAATCATTCTTTACCGAGTCTCATTAAGGCATCCGCTACATTACAAGGTTGTGGGATTTGCGTGCTCTTCCGACATCGAAAATCTTTAATTAATGAGACTTCGTGGCAGATTGTAAAGTTCTCTGAAGGAATAATGTGAGGCAGCAAAATATCAAAGTCATCTAAGTATTTTTACATATGTTGCACCTTGTAAAAGAGATGAAAATCGTAACTCAGTATTTTTATTGTATGATTACTTGACACCGAGAAAAAATTGAGTCCACAAAGTCAAAATATTAAAGCATAAGAGATGGTTGATATCCCCTCAATAAAACATTTTTAGACTTTAAAGTGTGAAACCTTTTTTAAAAGGAACAATTTGTATCAATTTAGGGTATTTTTCAATCCAGTTTATCCAAATATTGAATCTCGTCGAACTTGTAGTTTCACTCTTTACATACTGCTTACGTGATATAAAGAAATTATGTTGCTCAAAAAAGGCGATTTTTACACATAAAAACTCCTATTGCCAGCTTCTGGTTACGAAAAAGTCATCTTGTTCGTACATCTCAATCCAAAATTACTTCCTTGAACACGTTTAGTAGTCAGAATCCATGTTTTGTAGGTCTTTGATACAGAAAAATCGATTAATGGCAAAACGTATGTCTACCTGTTCGTCCGTTCGACCATCCGCTTGTCCGTTAGCCCATCCGGCAGTCCCGCAGCGCACCCATCAGTCAGTCTCTCTGTCCGTTGTTTGTTGTCAACCTAGAGACTAAACCGTTCATGCGATTTTCTTCAAAATAGTTTTTCCCCGATCGATTGAAATGAACTCGAGACCCTGCGAGATTGAAACGGATATTTCCATTTTGCAGGAGAAGGGATACTTAACATGAAGCTTTAACATTTTCAAAATGTTCTGAAAAATAACTTCAAATTTTTAATCAAATTTTGTTCTTGGGCAGCACAAAAAACTCTTAAAAATGGCTTCTCATTTGAGTTGAAATCTCTAATTTTTAGACAATTGCAGACATTTTTTCTTCTTCTTCCATCTACAATCTTGAAGATAGAAATTTTTTTCTTAATAAAATCTGTTTTTCAAAGACAGATCTTGAAATAAGGCTATATATAATTTTCTAATACGTGAGTAGCTTTTGCGCAATTTTGCAATTTTTCGTGAAATGTAGGTAATTTTTCAAATTTTTTAAACAATTGTTTTCTCAAAAAGGCTCAAGTTTTTTTTCTTTGACCTCAAGTATATCGAAGAACTGTATAAAAAGTGATACTGGTTTCATTTTTGGCAAAATCTCTACTTTTTCGAAAATTGCAAAAAAAATCCATTGCAAAAGTACTCTAAGGAAGATCGAGATTTTTGTCTTAAATGAGTTTTGTTCTTAAACATTAGATCTTTGAAACGGGTCATGTGCATTGTAACAATCTAAGATCCCCACGAACAATTTAGATGCAAAGAACAAACATAACAAGGAATGGCATGAGTAGGAGATGGAAAAACAGAAGAAAGCGGTGTCGCGCACTAATAATTTTTTTATAAATTAAAGAAGACGCGACAAAATCCCGATTTGGACAGTACAAATCAATAGCATTCATTTAGAGGAACATTTCAAAAGTTATTCGAAGCGAATCGCATCAGGGGTTTAAAAGATATGAGTAATTTTGAAAGTACACTTTAGACAATATAACGAGAGATTTTTACAGCCATTGTTATCATAAGAAAGGTAATGTAAAGAAGCGGTTTTTCCTAAAAATTAAGAGAACGCGTAAAGCGATTGAAATGAAACTTTCGGGATTAACAAAGAAAATCACGCGAAAAATTATGACATTACTCGCAACTCTGAAAAATATCGAGGGGCTGCAGTAAAGATGCCAATTGAAATTGTATATTTGGAATTTTTACGAGAGAACAATGATGCGTCGCGAGCGACGGAAATAAAGCAATTTTGGCGTTAATAAACATGAGGAGATCGTATAAGAAATAGTAATAAGATATAAATTGATAATTAAAAGTAGTAATAAAGAGAAATAGCCTGGAAAGGACAGAATTAAGTAAAATGGTATGATATTTTTGGTAAAGACACGTAAGCGATCGGTAAATGTTCCAGAAAAAAAGTTGAAGACACAACGCAACAATGTCAAAAAGGGATGATGCGTAGCAAGCTCGAAGTCAGACGTGGGGAGGACGCTCCGAAAAAAGATAAAAATTTTAGTATGCAATTGTGCGAGAAACACGGTGAACATAAATGGATATAGTGAGTTTAGGCAATGATGTTCGTAATAACAATGCGTAACGCGGAAATATTTTGTGTCGCAGTATATTCAACAATAGGACATTTTGGAGGAAATGTAGCACGCGATAGACAGATAATCGCGTTGTTAGTTGCGTAATGGAAATAGGATGATAGGGGAATGAAAGGACATGCTAAGAAGATATTAGCGAGCTCAAGAAAATTTTGGTAATGTGTGGGGATGGAGAAAGGCTGCGGGAGAATGGATTTGGAGGATGCTGCGTAATATACATCGAGGACGGCGCGCAGCAATGGTTTGCTGCGGATTACAGCGTTTTCTGCAAAAGGGAAGTTATGAAACTTTGTTTTTTTTTGTTATGAAATTCACATTTTGAAGGAGAAGAAAGATTAAAATTAGCTTCTGTACAAGATCAAGTTCTGTCTTAACGTAAAATAGATTCAATAGATATACAGGCAGAATGCGCATTCAGGTGTGAATGAGTTTATTTATAATTGTCAGTATGAATGGAAATATTTTGGATTTTGTGTCATGTAATTTAAGTGTATTATATCGTTGATGTGTTTATGTGTTTATTTTGTTTGTCGTTAAGTGTTTTATGTGAGTCATGGGAGAGCAACGACCCCAGTTTGTATTTATATATATTTCAACTGAAATAACGACTAGCACAGGAATTACAGAAAATAAATGGCGAACATCACTTGGTTCGACATTAAATTAAACGAACGTAGTTTAATTGTTACATGTAGCTAGTTAATGACCTACGCCCACATGCCCGAATAGTTGTTAGATCCTGTACAGGTCAGCCACAACCTCACACCCAGATTTTATGTGTAAGTAAGAAAATATCGGAAGTTCTGGGGGGGGCAGCTAGTCGACGGGCAACCTTGGAGGTGGAAGCTGAGTATAACCAGGGCAATTGATAAGAGCGGGTTTTGGTTATTATTTTGGCGTTATAACGCCGGGTGATTATAAAGATTATAGTTGATCTAGAGCAGGTAATGGTTCATTACATATTTTGGTGCGCCTAACGAGGAGCGATTATAGTTGTTTTATAGATATGAGGAGGACGGTTCATTACAATATATGTTTAGAAAAGTAGAAGCTGCAATATCTGCTCGAAGTAAATGCATTATATAAAAAAGGATTTTCAAAATCGACTCCGATTTCTTTTAATTTTTTCATGAGTGCAGCAAATACGATGAAGAAAATGTTGATGGTCCCATTCTCGGCGAACTTCCTCTGTATTTTTGAATATTGGAAAATTACTACTTGGACAAGTACAATACTGGCGGTAATAGTTTTTTTATGAAATATGTTCTCAAATAAACAGTTCTTTAAAAACCATCATGTTCATTTCCTCTTTAAAAAGTTTCAGACGTTTAGGGTAATTTGGTATTTTTGATTTTGCAAATTGAATTTCCCAGTAATTTCATTTGCTAGAATCTTTCAGGAGTTATGATTTGCACAAAACAATGGAATGGTGCAACAGGGCACCTGATATTCTTTACAGTAACTTCTTTCATTGTTGGGCAGTGTTTCTAGTTGTAGGGAACGAAGTTCTGATTGTCGAATTTGTATTGATGTTTTATGTATCTTTAAGTGAATTAAAGTTTCGCGCCTTTTGTACTACCATTGATAATGAGTTTCACAGGTCACTACTGAGATGTGTTAATATGGACAGAAATTACTGAATTATAATTTTGCGCAACCGCTTGTGGTGCGAGAAAGTGCGTGATGTTGTAATTCCACCTCGCAAGTATTTCCTTGTTCTCAGTATAAAAATGCTCCAGTCAGTGTTACTGAATGCCAGTTTCCATGGTAGGGCAACTTACAGTGACTAACACTCCTTAGTACGAGTAAATTCTTTCAGGTTTCGAGGACAGGTATCTGTGAAATCCGTAATCCTTAGTGATTTCACAAGCAGATTTTACTTACAATAAAGTTTTGCAATCAAGTTTTTTGGGTTGTGGTCCTTAACATCGATAAGTTTAATTGGTTATGCTTAAGTAATGTCGATTATGTTCATTGGGTAAAAAAAAATCATTGGTTTGCATTGTTTAAGATTATGAAACGTCTCAGATTATGCATAATAGATGATAATCTAAAATTATAAATATCCACTGTTGTCTGTCAGTCTACTTGACTTGACCTGGCGATGACATTTGATGCAATCTTGTTGCTTGATGACCTTGACAAATGTACTACCTCGTGCGGGTCCGGCTTCTCTGATGGCGATCGCGGCCGGTGTGCAAATGGCCGACAGCGAATGATGAACATGACTGACAGTTCGAGTGACATGAATGTGATCCATTGTTCATTAATTGTTTCACAAAATTCTATATCTGACCATCTTGATAGTTCAATGAACCACCTGCTCATATGTACCTCAATGGGACTGACGATTTTCTTTCTTTCTTCTTGCAGATTCTCCTTGAAGGATGAGATTGAAGGATGAAAACATCGTGGTATCTGTTTTCAAACAGTGTATTTTTAAAGGTGATAAATATTCGGTAAGATTACGGATGATTCAATAAGAAAATCAATCAATTCTATTGTGAACACGTAAAAATAGATTTAAGAAAAAATAAGAGAGGCACTTTGAAAACAGTATGTAATGTATGAGGAGGAAGTTCAACCTATGAACTTTTTCTTTAACTCTGGAATCCCTACTTCACCTCTGTTTCTGAATACAGACATTCATGACATAAGAGTTATTACTTTATTTAAATACAGTACATTTACCTCCCCTTCATGTCGTTCAAAACAAAATCCTACGCGTTTTGTCTCGTTCCAGTTTAAGCACTACAATTGGTTCGTTCGTTCTTCGCAATGTTTTCTAATATAACCTTAATGCATTCCTCTGCAGAAGTGTCCCCGGGAAAACAAAACTTGAGAGGTTGCTTCGGGTATCAGAGATGAGGTCTAAACCAAACTACGAATTCATTACGCTTCATTTGATTTGCAACACTCTGAGAGTAAGCAGCTAGGAACTATTACCGAATATCTCTGTTACAAGTAACGTAAATACGATAGAGGGGGCGGAGAGAACTACATTGGCGACGTAAAGTATCTAAACCCGGTTTCAAATACCACCAGACAACCTTTCGCGGGTTAAGATGTATTGAAGGCTTTAATTATAACAATGTATCTGGACACGTTTTAATGGAATCTTGGTCTTTAACTACTGGGTCATATAGCGACATTGGGGTAACTGTAAGAGAACACGACACGTAAGGGCAACACGAACACACACAAATATTCATGCCCTAGGCGAGATTCGAATACGCGACCCTTCCAGGTAGGTACGGCTCTACAGCCTTAGTGACCTCATCTATCCAGGTAGGTACGGCTCTACAGCCTTCGTGACCTCATCTATCCAGGTCGGCAACATCTCGTTTTTATTTTGTAAAAAAAAACAATATAAACAGCTCGTATTGATTTTATTTTTCTTACATTACGACAATCGGCATTTTAAAAAGTGTTAATTTCGTGTGAAGGTATATATTGATTTAGAGAAAAATGTTTTCTTTATTCAAGTTAGCTCATTTCAGGTATACTCATTGTACATCCTTCCACTCTCCCAAAGTTGACCAGAAAGACAAATAAATACAACATCGAATAATGATATGTATTCATCAAAATCAATGTCAAATAATCACAAATACAACGTGCGCATTGAAAACAACATTTACTGAGGCAATCTATACGCAATTACGAAGAAAACATCTTCGTCAAAATCTCTTAATTTGAGACAACTTTTACTTTTATAAATCCTGTGGAGATACATTGCCTAACCGCTTGACTTTGAGAAATTCCTTCTAAACTTTAGGCAGTCCCTCAAACTGACACTACCTTTTGTGGTTTCGTGTGCATACGTTCTTTGAGAAACAATCGAAGGAACATCTCAATCCGCCGCAGATGCAACCAGCAGCGAGCGTCTTCGAAGACAGCGCAGCCCTAACGAGCGACTGCGTTCTTCCCGCGTTGCAGCGGTGTCCGCGCTGGAGCAAGAAACCGCCAACGGCATAGCAGCCACGGACCGCCGCACCGCGCTGGGACGTCTCATTCCGGGAATGGGCCGCTTCGCGCAAGAAATCTTGCTGGCCTCTCTTTTCCCTTATTCCCGTGCAATTTTTTTTGTGAGCAGGCCCATCGAACATTGTTCCAGACATTCAAGTACGAAACTGCCAGTACCTACACTTCCATTTCTTCCTTACCTTCCGTGCATTCGCAATCATTTCTTTGCCCATTCACATGTTCACTTCCTTGTTTCAAATAGTGAGCGGGAAAGGCGCCTCACAAAACGGACCTAACTATGGGTCATTTCTCAAGTTTGTGAGTGCCAAACATAAAGGGTTTTTTTCACATAACTTCATTGTAGATAATTCCACAAGAATACCATTTTTGTGTCTGTTTGAAAGCACTACTGCACGTGAGATATGAAATTGTTCCCGAGAACACCGGTTACCGTGCAACTGCGTCCATTGCGACAATGTTTATTGTTCACTTGAAGCAAATTGTCAAGATAGTTGTGGAGTTTCCATAGTTACTCTTCGCCCCGAGATCCCCCTCAGTTCCAGAAAGCCGCTCAGCAGCAGAAATCCATCATGGGCGAGTGCATTCCTTTGGGTTCCCAGGCCGGCATCCCTATGATGGGACTCAACGGTTACGTATACGACCTGGACTATTACAGGCAAGTGAATGAGCACGACCGTAACGCTGAACGCTTAGGAGCAGATTAGAGAAAGAAAAAAAACGCATTATTTTCGTATCCGCAGGTTTTGAAATTATGAATAAAAATTAATTATTATAAAATTGCTATCAGAAAGCATTCTCACAACATAAGTGACCAAAAACCTTCACAATACTCGGGAGTGAATCATAAATATCTTGTTCTTCAACACAGATCAAAAAGCTGGCAGTGTCGGAATTCGATAAGTCGCGGATTCGAAGCGCAGCGGGCGTGGATGTTATCTTGTGTGTTGTGACATCGTGGCGCTCTCCCAATCACCACGTATCACCCTCCAGCCATCTTTCTTCCATTTCTGGCAGGGCTGGTTGGCACAGAAGCTGACGGTATTGGCGCCTAATTACGCATTACATCCGCGCTGTGGGTTCGATTCCTCCCTAAGACGTGGACATTGATCGTGTAGTGAATTTCATTTACTCATGATTCTAAATCCTTCTTAATTCCTATTCCTTCCCCGGAAAGTTGTTTGAGCGCGGATAAAAACTGCTGGGAGACATAGGGACCTGCGGGATGCAGGGTCAACGCCAATTACTACGTGTGTCCCGACTGCTTTTGTGTACGGATGAAACAATACGGAACTCGTAATACAGGACTACGCATATCGAATTTAGTATGAACTAAGATCACGACTCACAACGGCGCGATGGATTGGGACACTGGTAGGTGCCGTGGTGGCTGCATGTGAAGAAATGTCTCAGCCAGGGGAGAGGAGCACCGAAAGTGCAAAGAAGTAAAACAGGAATACACTGTAGATGAAAAGAAGTTCACAGCCATGAAATTTTGAAAACATTATATTGATTGCTTACAGAGGGAGTAATTGTTAAATGTTAATTATGCATCAAATTATTGCTACAAAAATGTCCAAAAAAGCACCATACAATGTATTCAAACACGCCTGCTGTATTGTCACATATACAAACAAAAAACGTTTTGGAAATGTCGAAAAACTTATTGTCCTGACGCTACTACTGATTGGAATGTATTGTTCCTTCAATGAATGGCAATGTGTATTAAAAATATTCAGATTTGTTACAGAATATATTTGATCTATACGTGCGGTGATAAAATGAATAGTGAATGCAAGGAATGTTGCGGAACGTGCTAGTCTGCCATCGCGGTATGTCTGTTTTGTTTGAATGCAATGGCAGGGGGGAGCGGTGCGCGGCGAGATATGTTTAGAATGAATGCTAGGGGAAGCACTGAATGGAGAGTCAGATGTTCTGAATAACTACAATCGGAAAGTTGTTCGCGATGAGTTAGTTGTTTTCAATGCTATGGGGGGAAGCGGTGCACGGTCAATTAAGATGTTTACAATGAATGTTACAGAGGAGCAGTGTAGGGCGAGTTGGATGTTCTGAATGAATGGCGAGTTGTGCACGGCCAGTTGTTTTCAATGAATGCTGTGGGGAGGAGCGATGCGTGTCAAATTAAGATGTTTTGGATAAGAGCAGTACGCGGCAAATTAAGATGTTTTGAATGTATGCAAAGGGGGGAGCGGTACTCGGCGAATTGAGAGGTTTAGAATAAAGGGAAGGGAGCGGAGCGGGGCGTGGCGAGCGCGCGTGTGAGTGCGTGCGCGTGCGCAGGGAGGACGGCAGCCAGTACTTCTGGCGCTGCCACGAGCGCGCGCGCTGCAACGCGGCGGCGGTGACGGGCGGGGAGCTGCGCCGGCCCGTGCTGCTGTGGGACGGCTCGGGCCGGCATCTGCACGCGCCCGACCGCGCGCGCGTGGGCGCGCTGGCGTTCGCGTGCGGGCTGCGCGCGCGCGCCCGCCGCCAGCCCTTCGACGACGCCCTGGCGCTGCTGCGCGCCGCCGTCGCCACGCTCAGCGACCCGCGCGTGCTGCAGCGCGTGCTGCCGCACCTGCCCGCCATGGCGGCCGCCGTCGCCGCCGAGCAGGCGCGCTGCCGCCGCCGCCTCGCACTCGCCGCCAAGAAGAACCACGCCGCCCAGCTCGACGACGACCTCTGACCCCCCGCGCCCTGCGCCCCGCCCAGCCACGCGGTGCGCTCGGAGCGCTAGGGCCGGGCTTTGACGAGGCGAGAGACTTGCTTGTATTGCTGCATTGTTTGTAATATCGCACCGTGCAATAAAAAGTGTACAGTTCTTTTTTATAAACCTTTGCCCTCTGCTTGGAACTCGTGCGTAGTTTTTCTGGTGGAAGTAGCAGTACGAATTTCTGTGACTAAATGTACAATCTCCCTTTTGAGTTTTAGCGAACGTGCACATACTCAATATGGCTTCTGTATCCTGTGAACTCGTTCCTTAAAACTCCTAAATTGTTCCAAAAAGGGAAGCATATCCGTATTTTAGGTATTCGAACGCGTGCACTAAAGTAATTCGAGGACGGAGAAAACCGTGTCGGTCAGTTAACCATTGGAAGCGCTCAAACTATATAAGACTTGCACTTGATAACTCATGTTTCTATGCAGTCTGACATACAAAACTCGACTGAGTTGTGACGGGCTTCCCTTGCAGCTCTTTGAAAATAAGCCAAGTATCGCACTTGATCGTACCTTTCCATTTCTAACCCTGGACGACAATGGCCATAAATGTGCTACAACATGTATAAGAAATAAATTAAATGAAACCACAATGAATTCTCCGGATATACGAAATGTTTGTTACACTAACTATGCGCACAACTAAATCATTCGATTCATGATAAACAAATTCGTCTTTTCAACTCCGTCGGCCATTGAATCACAGACGGCATTCTCGAGCATCAAATAACATTGTACGCGCAATTTCTCGCACTACCCATATAATTCATTAGAAGGTTACGTCCATGGCGACGAGAGCAACTAGCACTGCATGTCAGGGAGGGTCAACACACAGATTTCGAAAGTAATAGTACAAGCATTCAAGCACAATACCCGAACTGCCAAAATATCTTCACCACCTTTTATTACGTAAAACCAGAATGCTTTTACAAAAAGCTGATCATACTTTTCTTTTAACATTAATGTTTTCTCGGACCGTGGATTCATTAAGTCATTCAGGAAATTGAACCCTAAACACATCTTCATTATTGCCTAACAGGTATTAAAGCTTTGAATGGAACAAAATTATTTCAAGACATAAACTGTAAAATCATACTGTAGATTTATTGATACTAGCAAGAGTCAACAGAATAACAATATATCCTCACTCCTATATCATCGAACTTTTTGCAGAGCAAGAATTTCAAGAATTGTTGCTAGTATTGCTATAATGACATTGAATAGTATAAAAAGAGAAAAACTTAAGTGTGTATAATTATGTTTTGCTCAGTTTTCTGTAATGTTCTTTTTTCTTTTGAAGCTGATATTTATTTCTGTCAAAGTATTTCAAGTACGATGTTATTCACCAGCTGAGTTGAGATCGGAGCCAACTACTCTGCAATGACCGGAGGTCCTAGGTTTCAGGTGGCGGTTTCCCAGCGGTAGCGAGTTTTCGACGCTAGCTATTTCGATTTTAGATTGTCTGAAGGAAAATTCTAGCGGCCGGCTAGAATGGACTAGATTGGTTGTTTACCGTGGTTTCGCCGATCAAACCCAGAGCAGTACCCTAACAATTCTCTCACGGACCACGCTCCTCTTCCTTGTATCCTCTACATACATGCACACACACACATACACACACACGTGCACTACACTACCAAACGCGATAGGAATACCAGTCGGGAACATTGAGCTTGTCCCGGCTGGAGTGGTGCCCCGCAGGGGGAAGATACCGGGAGGAAGAAATTCTCGCAAGCCAATGTGTAGATCGGATTTCACCATCCAGCTGGAATATCCCTCCTCCTAGGATAAAACGTAACGGGATCAATGACTATATTAGCTGAAGTGCCATGAAACATCAATCAACCATTTTATTAGAACCTCCATGCCGAACACTCGCATACAAAGAACGCCTGTTTCTTGAGGTGAAAGCTGACAATGCGGAAACTCCGTACCTTCCTCAACGCAAATCATCCTCGCCCGCGGACAGAAGGTGCGTCGGAGGCCATGGCGAGGTGAGCCCGGTCGACTCGCCCGTTCGGCGCGGCGCGGCGGCAAAAAGCAACGCCGCCCCGCCGCCACATCACCTCAAGCGTCAGCTCAAGGCGAACGGAAGGCAGGAGGCGCCCTTTAAAGGTCATTCAATTACGACCACGAGTTACGCGAATCGAATTCTTCTCGCAATATTGGCATTAACGAACTGCCCACCGAACGGGTAATTCGTACTTGTCGGTTACGAAGATTCGTATAACGCACGCCGGGTCGTGTCGAACAGGTTTAATGGAGAACGATTCTTCTTGCGGGAGAAGGAATTAGCATGGCGGTGGAGCTCCGCACGCAACGAATGTTTGTGAGCGATGGCGATGTTGCGCTCGCAATATGTGTACTCGCGAGCTGCAATGGAATGAGAAGTTGCCGACGTGCGTTCTGAAAATGGAATAATTGGGTGCTGCCAGTTCGCGGCCACTTTGAGCGCCACTTCGCCGAAGCACGGGATGTGCTGAAGATGTTAAAAGTAGTTATAGAAACGCATAGTAACTTAGATGCCGAGAGCATAGTAAAAGAAGGTACGTAAAACTACTACACTGCGGACCATCATTTTTTTGCTTGAGACAGGGAAATTACAATTCAATCCTGCCCATGTCAGAGTAACAACGAGTAATTCGCAGGTACGTACTTTCTTAGTATCGTATTCTTAAGACTTGAAGTGGATTCAAGGCAGAATGATTAATGACTTTTATTTTTAGAGTTCAGTGAGTCAAACCATATTTTATTCTCAAAAATCTTTTAAAACTTTGTGTATGAGTCTTTGTGAACACTCTACACTGACATTCTTAAAACATTATTATTATTATTATTATTATTATTATTATTATTATTATTATTATTATTTAACATATTTATTCTGTTGCGAATTGGCCACCTCGGAACCACGCAAAAGTGCAACCCAGCGAGACTCAGTTCTACTCTAGTATTTATCGAGGGTAGAGGCACGTGACTTTTGAGGGGGGATCAGCTTTTTCATGCTGAATCCGTTTGTACACATTGGGTTGTGATCCTTGGGGTATTATTACTATTATAGTTATTATTATTATTCATTCCTATTCTTGCTAATTTCACTTTTCTCTTTTCTTATGTGAACAATATATATTCTTTATTTCTGGTATATTTTGGTAATAAGTCGCTATTGAAATTGATACAATTGCTGTTGAAGATACGTGCAAATATGTCACTCGCTAGTTCTAATACATTAATGAACACTTCCACAATATTATTTAATACGTGTGAATGCATGGCATTCCGATACTTTTCCTCCTCGATTTGGGAAGTGCAGTATTAAAATATTGTAGTAATTTGGAGAAAATATTACAATTTAGGTATTAATAATTATTGGGAAGGATTCACAAATTGAGTAACAACCGTGACGTGGCAAGCTCCAATGGCAGCTGAGGCGGCCTGCCCACCACCACCCGTAAACCTAACCCAGATGTCGTCGTATATTGAGCATCGATTTCATAACCAATTGATTCAAGTAGATCATAAGGCTTGGTAATTGAAAGGGTGGGGAAGCGAGGTTAGTGATACCGGCAAAAAACCTACCAGAGTCCCTGTTATTAGGTAAAAGTTTAGGTAGGTAGGTTTAGGTAAAATTGAAGATTTTTGTGACACGTTTCATTTAAAAAGTAACATTTATTTCTCTATATATTCCACCCACGTAAATCATTGGAATCAGGGAAGTCCATGGTATGTGGTGAGACCTGAAGAAGGTGGAACAGCATAACCGCAAGTCCAGATGTTTTCGCTACCTTAGGTTAGGGATAACAGAAGAATTGTACGGTTTTTTGGTAATTTTAATTTAAAATGTATTTATTTCCCTGCGAATTGCCACATGTCTTTATGCCAGGAAGTGTGTATTGGGTAGAGATGGGGAAAAGGACGAACATAACGCCTAATCCAGTTTGTCTCACTGTTATATTTTGTGATAAAGTTGCATTTTTACGATTTTGTATTGATTTTTTTAAAATAAAACTCGGTGTGTTTCATGGCCACTTTCCTCAAACTTAATCATCTTTGGAATGTCACTACGAGCTTCAATACCGGAGGTAATGCATCTCCCAATATTTTTTGGTGTTTGGCGTATACTGAAGGAGACTCAGCGATAATATATTCTTTATACCTTACCTACTGAATTTGTCCCTTCCTTTCCCGCCCCCGCCAAAAAATTAATGCTGGTAATGCCCAAAACGCTAACAGGCTTAGGGACAATTTCTGGGATGTGCCTAAATGCTATTTTTCATAAGAAAAATGCCAAACCCTTAAAAATCTTAGTTTCACCTCTCCTACCCCCCGTACTCTACGACCCATTTCTTTGAACCTGTCGCCACTTGCAGCCCCTTAGGAAAGCTCCAGGCCCCTCCGAACAAACAGGCTGCTTTGAAAAGTGCGAGGCTGTTTTTCGTGACGGACGCCGCGCCGCCGCGGGGGTCAGGTGTCACCGACGCCGCGCCGCGCCGCGCCGTGCCACGGCCCTGGGCCGAGGCCCTGAGCGCCACGCCGCACCATGCCGCGCCGCGGGGCGCCGCCGCCCGTCCGCATTGACCCGCTTGCGCCGCCAGCGCGCGCCGCGGCCCCTTGGCACACTTCCTCCAGCGCTCCCGCCCCGCCCCTCGCTGGCCAGGGGATCGGCGCGGGCCAAGTCTTCGTACAAGTCCTAGTGTTAATCATGCTTTGCTATCAAACGTTCTGCCTTAAAATAACTCTTCTTTCCTTCGCTTTTCTTTCTTTTCTTTTCTTATTCTTATTCTTCTTTGTTTTTCTTCTTCTAACTCTTCTTTTATTTTTCTTTCTTCTTTGCCTTTCTTTTTTCTTCTTTGTTTCTATTTCTTCTTCTCCTTTGATTAATGTAAATTGAGGAGGATCCCATCGCCCATCAGCGTAAAGAATACGAGTAGGAGTGGAGAGGATAGGGAATACATCGCACGCTGTCCGTGATCCGTTGTTCCGGATACGACTCCGGCATCCATCTGGAATAGAAATAGAAATCTTAACCAGCCTCTACGATTAGAATCTTCTGACTCATCGCTGTCATCGCAAAACCGCCACATGTGTGACTGGATGAGTAAATTTTGGCCCAACTGTAGCACCTAGGACAGTGTGATAGTACTCATTCACTGCGATATTAATTCAATAACAGTGAGAAAGTGAAGGGAATCTTATGAACTTACTGTAGCAATTGCATTTGTTTGTGACAGCAAAAAGAAAATTATGCCAGTATCTATTTCAGTGTGTTTCAGAGAATTAGGAAATGAAATATAATTATCTGATTATAGAAATAGCTATATTTTTTAAAAAATGGAAAAATTTTTGAACTTAAAAATTGTTTCTCTTAAGTAATCAAAGTGTATTTTCTATATGTACTCATTTTCATTGCTTTAGAATAGGAATATCAAACCGCTCTCTCCTGGGAAACCCGGCGCTCCTCCGAGCATGGGCAACTTCCCTGACCCCGCTCTCATTTGCCCTCCAAATCCAGCAAGGGCTACACGCGCCAGCTGAAGCGGCCTCAGGCGGGGAAAAGTCGCTACATACAATAGAGTGTTTGCCCGATTTGTTTTATCAAACAACCGAGATTTGAACTATAATTACTATATTCTTTACTAATTATTACTATTTCATTTTTATTTTCTTCTTAAATTCTACATTTTTTATAAGGGACAGAAACATGTTTGAATGGTGAATTCTTTATTCCTTATTTTCGTTTTGTGTCATGTTTTATTAAATCATACATATTTGTTGCATATTGCAATGATGTCAATTAAATTAACATGTTTCTATAACTATTTGACAACTCTTCCCTATGGCCAGACAGCTGTTTTAACGGAAGAATCTGTCTCTTAAACCTTGTAATCTGAAAGTAGGGAATTAATGCAATTATTGCACTCATAAGTAAACATGATTGAAAGATCATAACACTTTCGATTCAAAATATGTAATTTTACTTTTAGTTGACAATTTGAAATTTTGCTGATGATAACATTTTAATGGATCATTTTAGAAGAGTAAATGAGAATTAATGGAGCTAAATATGAGGCAATAACTGTCAACTAACTTGTCTAAAAGACGGATGTAGTAATTTGTACAACAACTCTTAAATGTTGTTCTGAATACTGTACCCACTAACAATATTAAGCTAGTTGTCTGCAAACTTGGCATAACTACTGTACATCATGAATTCATCAAATAAAAAGCTAAACGTTATTAAAAATGTCCCTGCTATACACTGTTTCTGCCTCCTTGCATTTTGTGCAATGTAGTATGCATGAATTCAATTGTTTCTCTCAAAAGGGTAACGATAAAAATTAAAATATTTCATGACGTACCAGTACGACAGACATTAATTTGCTTTCAAAGAGAATGCGGTTAGATCGTCCTACAGAACAGGTTATAGAGAAAATTCGGCTGTGTATCGATTACTGTATAATTGAAGAAATGGTCGGCATGCATTTAATGTATGTACGTACGTCGAACGCAAGTCACAGACAGACAACCGTCACGTTTCCAGAACCACCGCCAACTGCATTATGAAATGATTTTACAAAGAGACCCAAGGATGTGGGAGCTGACATCTTGCGAATGAAAGGAGAAAGCGAAGGGCAACACGCTCTTCACTTTGGAAAATATACATACTCTAAGCCGTATGTCGCGAATTAGATCTTCCACAGAGCATCGGGAAGCGTGAATACCTGTACTTACAGAGGTGGCACAAGGCATCAACTAATGTCACTGCAGTGCCTATGACCTTGAAGGTTCTTGGATTCGTGTCCCGACGGTGGCAGGATTTTCTTCACTAGCTAGATAGCTAGGTCGAATTCGGCTGCTTTCTGGAGGAGAATTCTAGCGGCAGGATACTCTGATCGGTAGTTTTCCGTAGTTTCTCCGATCAAAATCAGGCAAAAGCCGGGCAGAACCCTAACAAACGAACCATGGACCGCACACCATCTTTCCTTTCTCTTCATGGTCCCATCCTGAAACCTTACACCCACACGCTTACATGCACTACACTTCCGTACATATCGGGAGACCATTCTGAAGTTTTCTGGTGGGAAATATCTGGGTTGGGAAAACCACGCAAGTCGGACATGTAAGTAGGATCTCTCCATCCCGATGATGGATCTCACCGGGGGAAGAACACCGCCACCTCCCTGATAAAAACATGCTAAGCACTTGGTGGTCTATTGACCACTTCAGCTGACGCGCCCAGAAACACAAAATAATCGATAATCGGATACCTACTGTTCCTCACATGGTTTTATTTAGAGACGAACAAACCGCTTATGAGAGGACGAATACAGTTTTCTGTCAAGTACCGCATCTGAGTGAAAGAAATTCTAAATCGTAATTCGTGTTCAATCATTTATTGGATCATATAAAGCAGTCTATCTTCAACCTGAAGCTGACAAAATGAAACTGTTCGAATATCAATTGAAGTTGTGCGCCCAGAACTAATGAAAAACTTCAACATTTTCATGAAAGTTTAGTATACTAACTTTTTAGAATGTTTCATGAATCTGTAGTGACTGTATTTTATGAGTATCTAGACCTCATGCACATTTCATACTGAAGATAAGCTAAAAATAATTATTCGGGCATTCCTGGAGGGTTTTTTATTTTCCATCAATATTCGATCGTCTTCAGCGATCATTCCGAAGAGTGGCATGCTGCCACATCCTCTGTATAATTGGAAATCGAATTACAGAATGCACTTGAATTACTATGCAATTCAACTTGAATAAAAAAGTATACATTTGGAACTTCCAAAAATGCAACATACAGAAAATAAAACCGAGATAACACTGAACTCAAATCGTCTCTCTTCAAAAGTAACCGACAATTTCCAAAGTAAAGCAAAATCGATTCTTGAGATTTCGAGACATTTTGCTGCCTTGAAAAGGGGAATCGCTGGAAATCGCCTCACGACATTACAGCCGAACATATCTATTTTCTAGTTGATAACATGTTTCCTTTTCGTATACTTGCGTACAGGGAACGTTAATTAATGTTGCGGAAAATTGGTTTCGAGATTCCAACGCAAATACACGTTTTGGGGTCCCATGATACCGAGCGTTGGTTTTTTTTTTTTTTTTTTTTTTTTTTTCAAAAAAAAAAGTCTATCTGCCCGTCCGTCCGTCTATAAACACTACTAGCGCCTAAACCATGCGGACGATCTTTTCCAAATTGAAGAATCCTGTCCATTTGGCTGGAGTCAAAGCCACCAGTCATGAGTGCAAATAGGATTTCACTTATAATAAAAGTATCCGAGCACATGGTGTAACTTCATGAGTATATTTATTATAATGTAGAGTGTTGTGTTGTGAGAGCAAGAGCCAAGAAATGAAGCAGAGAAAACTACCCTCAAATCGTCTTGCTTCAAGGATAATCGTTCAGAACCTCTCCTGTACGTAACAAAACTACTCCACTCAAATTTATTCACGTATATTTTCCTCTTTACATGCCCGTTTTATTTTGCCTCAAGGCAAGCACAAGACCGCGGCCCTGCCTCTCGTGAGCTACCCTACTTCCAGGCCTTGTCAAGGAGGCGCCTGGTTCGACACCCATCGTAACACGCGCCTGCGGCTGGCAGATTCCCACTTTCATTTCTTGCCCGGCCTCCGTAATTACGGCACCATCTGTTCAAGAGGTGTTGCTGTTACGATAAGCTGTCAGCAAGGAAACACCTCAGATGGTCTGATTCTTGGAAAATTGTTCCTGAATGATGCAGTTAGTCTTTACGAAGAAATACACGCAGCAAACGAAGCGACGGTATATTATTATGTAATAAATTTTCCTCAAGTTTTTTTTTTTTGACTGAACAATATATTCCATAATTTTCTAGAATGATTTGTTGCTAAAGGTAACATAACTATCAAATTTTTGCGCAACATTGTTGCATCTCCACTTATTTAACAACAAACCCGAAAAACCTGTAGTTTGCAATTCATCACCATCTCATTCAAGGTATTCAACAATATAGAATTACACTATATTAACTCCATTTTAGAAGAAGTGAACATCACAACTATTATTTTGAAGTGATTTAATAGAGAAACACGTTTTTTTGTGGAAATATTCATATAGTTTTTTCATTGGTGGGAACTTTTTATTATACATCAATGTTGTCGCAAACTTCCTAGTGGTCACGTTACAAACGGCTAGAATCATCAGTAAGAAGCTTGTAATATGAAGAAATTGGCATTCTTAGGAAAATGTTTTTCAAAAGAAATTTCAGTTTTATTTATAGACAGCAATATAAATCTGCTTATTTGAGAATATTTGATTCTTCAACATAACGCTGTAAGAAAATACCGACCCCATGATCAGAAATCCTTGGGACCTTTGCAAGTACGGCATAGAAAACGAGCATGCAAACGTTATCTACCATCAGGAGCCAGTGATAGGCTTTAAAGTTACGACTTGCATACGTTCTGCACCACTGATAAATCCAAACGTTCTTATTTTTACCGTCACAGACAAAAGAAAAGCGAGCTTATCCCCCACGATATAACTCGTCCGGCTTCCCCCGCATCGCCACAACTTACTCGCCGCTGTCCGATTAACACACGGCGGGTCGGCGCGTCGCATCGCGCGCGTAAAATATCGGCTCAAATTGCGCATCGGTGCCACGATCGTGCATGCCACCCCTCGATTGCCTGCTGCATATAGTGTGATTCAAAATTGCCTTCAGACCTCTCGAAGGAAGGGAAGGTCACGGAAAAAATCGTATGTGATATCGTGTTCTTGCAAAAACATAAGCGTATTGGAAGAAAAGCAATAAGAATAACTGCCCCGTCGACCGTATTGGTGGAAGTGACACAGAGTGTGTACCGACTCACCGCTTCGGTCCGATGGGTCGCGCGTTCGAGCCCCGCCTTGGGTATGGTTGTTTGTTCCGTGCCTTTCATGTGTTGTCGCGGAGGGCCTCGCTTTCTGTTGACCTCAGATCAGAGGAGCCAGCAAGTGTGTTGGTGTTCAGTGTGTGGTCGAATATGTGTCCCATTTGGATGTAGTTGGTAACCGACTATCGGCTGGAAAAAGCCCTAGGAAAAAAGTACTGGCCCACGTTGTTTTCGTGGGGGTCCATCCAGAGGTCGTTTGCTCGGTGCAACTAATAGGACGTACGAAACGATGATCCTGAGGAATCGGCGAAAGTGTGGTGCTTAGTGTTTTGACTGCGAACACACACCGTTTCATAATTCCCATCGCTCTGTCGGGCACTAGAAAAAAAGTACTCTGTCGGGCACAGCGTCTTACGTGTTACGTTTTACCTTATGTTTACATTGTCGTCCAGTAAAAAAATGTTGCATATAACTGTGGACTTAACTGCAAATGAACTTGTTCATTTTCTAACTTACTTATCGTGATGAGACTACTACTACGGTCATAAGAGTTAAATGTTTATGAAACCATCTTCTCTTCTCTAATGAGGAAGACGTCCTTTTTAGAACCAGTGCCTTGCCAAGAACGATAGATAAGCTTCAAAGTTTTCGTCAAATCCTTAGGACCTCGCTCTATATGCCCCTTGGTTTACCAGTAACAAAATTGCTCATAAGTTTTTGCCAGTTGAACAATTTTCTGAATATACATGTATTAGGAAAATTGCATATTTCTTTTTTCATCACATTTGCTACAATCTAGGCCCAAATCTTCCTCTTCATCTAATTATTTTAAATCGTATCCTGTTTTATTTTTACTTAATTGCGAAGATAATTTTAATTCTTTAATTATGAAGTAACCCTCCTATTTTAACACTATCCTTTCTACACTTAATTATTCAAATAGCAGTGTTTTGACATTCATAACATTTCGTGCTCGTACATGTTGCTAGATTCTAAAATCTGAGGAGCCTTGCAGATGATTCATACAGTCAGTACCGAACATCATTTATTTTATGAAACTTTTTTATTTTATTACAAGTAACACGCAATAAAAGTGATGAAAGCCATCGACTACATTAGTTACAATAAAGCACATACGTTTCTTTATTGTGTTTAGTAAAAAAGATGAAGTCATTTGAAGGCAGTATTTTGCGGCATAGATTAAAATGATTTAGGTATTAAAATATAATAATGTAAAAGCCGACAGCCAAGGTCACGATGGATTTGGCGTGAAAATCTTCCTCATGTGTAATATTAATGTGATGATAAACATGATGGATTTTCGGACAAGCTTCATTCATGCGTTGTCCATAGAAGAGCTAAACGGTAATAAAAAATAAGACAATGAATAAACAATAAAAATATAAAATAGGATCATGAGTGGCAGATTTAATGAGTGAACAATTGATCTTCAAAATTTAAGAAATAAAAACCGCAAGTCAGGGAGAGGCTAATATATCCCCTGCTATTCAACTAGACCGCGCTTCCCCCGCACCGCCACAACTTACCCTCCACGCCGCTGCCCGATTAGCGTCGCGTTGCGTCGCATCGCGCGCGTAAAATATCGGCTCAAATTGCGAGTCGGGGGCGCGATCGCGCCCGCCACCCCTCGGTTGCTGGCTCTGCCTCGGGGAGCGCTTGCGTCGCCGCCAAGGCCAAGGTCGCTGCTTTACGTCGGCAGCCATATTTGTCTGCGGCGCGCCATACTTAACCTCCACGTTTTGATTTAGTACGCGCGACGCCATCTTTGGGAGCCGCTTATTTACTCTGCAAAACATTTTATGGCTATTGAAAAAGAATACTACGTGATTCTCAAATTGCGATGGTGCATTAGGGAGTTAAGTATTACTTCTCACTGCGAAGATGGAATAGCAATAAAACTGTCTTTCAATGGTGTAACTATAAAATTCGGGGGCTCGTATTTTATTAGCGTTCGGAAATAATTCCGGGTAGCCTGCAATCACAGTCTTAAAAAGCGCCAACATCGTTATTATGAGGCATCCGGGGCATCTGCCGGGAGCGAACGCTGAGCGGGGCCGTAGATCCGCTTCTGGATCCTGTTCGTGGGATGATTGGTACTCGTCCACGTGCAACTCGTTTCAAACGAGATCTGATGAAACGACTCTGGTAGCACCAGTGCCATACCAAATAAAGTTTGTTAGCTAGTTGCTAGATTATGTGATATTCTGTTATAAAAAATGTTGTTGGAAAGTAATTTAAACATATAATTAATATAGAAACATAGGACGATACATGTAACTAAATTGTCAAGATAATTTCAAGTGGTTGGAAAACTGATTTTAAATTATCCCAATTTTAAGATATGCTTCATGCCATAAATTGCTAGATCTAGGATAAGAATGTTTTTTCTTACATTTCAGGTCAAAAGAAGTGAGGGAATGCTTTGCATCTCAGCTCGAGATCAAATTAGGAATGCTAACACGTTCATGTTCTATATAATATTCACATACTAGGCCTTATAGTGTTTTGTGAACTTATAGAGACGCCATGGCGAAAATACTCAAAACCCTAAATTTAACTTATTTTTATTGTGTCCTTTTCTATTTATTATACTAATGATTTCCAAAAAGGTAACTTTTTGACTGTTAATGGAGAGTAAAATCCATAATACATTACGTGGTTTAGCGTTGCCTTTGTCGTTCAAAAGGTCAATTTGTTTTGTTTTCCAGTACGACTACCGGCAACTGTCAGGGCCTTCTAAAGGTCGGGGAATTTCAAATAAAAAACTTAATTTTTTATGCGACTCTTATTTAATTTATTCTAAAATATGTTAAAAAATGTAGCTCCAAATGCTAACTCGCCAAATAGTAAGCTGTGGTAACAAATGAAAATGTTAACGTGTGTCTCCTGTCAGATATTAAAATCAATCCATTTATCTGTCTCCTTTGTTTCTTTTGGAAAATGTTCAAATGAAGACAATAGTCACAACTTCAATTGTCTTCCATAATTCATCTCTTCTGAATTTCCTGTATCCATGTATCCGAGATTTTACAATAAGTATGCTCTTCATAATTACACGACATTACCAAGGAAAATCCTCGGCATTTTATCAGCATTTAAGGAATGAAATCCATGTAAAATTTGATTATTTTTATACCAAATAATTAAACAAATAGCGCTACAATCCTTCGGTCTTTTTCTTTCCTATCGTGTAGCATCGATTGTGCTCTTGTATTGTACTTCTATACTGTATTGTAACATTGTGACTTAAAAAATTACACATCGAGGTTGGTGCTTGATATTAAATATTGACATACTTTTAATCACTTCCTGGTATAAGGTAATATGCATTTTTAAATGAGACCTTTCAACAACACTTGTCAACAGCCTGATAGTTTATTGCAATGTGTTTTAAATTAGTCTCCCTTACTGCATTTTTTTATTTCTTGCGGAAATATTGTCGAGTTACACCCTTATTTATTAATATTTTCGAAGTACGTCATTTGAAATACACGTGCTAGCATTCGCTATTTCTTCTCAAGCATAATATTAACGTCCATGTCCCTGTAATTAACTTACTAATAGACCAATTTGCAGGAAACTATTATGGACAACCCTGCTAGCCACCTGCATGTAATAGCCCTGTGTTGACAGACGCTTCTTCTTTGGGATTAATTGCACGTATTATACTCCCAGTTGAAGCCATATAATATCTACATCATTTCACGATTAAATTCATGGAGGTAATGTAAGGGGTAATGGAACCTAATTGACTCGGTGTTCAGAATAAGATGTCAAGTGCGCCCGGAAGAAAGTGGACAATTCTGGGCGTTGATAATCATAAATAATCGGACTTAACTCGTGCCTTCTGCAGTGAGAATAATTTTGGGTTTAATGTCACTAATAACAGGCAGCGGAAGATTAACGTAAGAATAGGACTATAACTTGCGCTGCTCCTGTAAAAGGCCGACATTCTTGATGATGATCTTTCGCCACTTCAAAGTAAAAGAACATACAATATATTAGCCCTTTTGTCGTGTGGGTTCCTTCTTTGTTTTATACTTCATTACTGTTCCTCCTTTTTATTTCGCAATTCATTCGCAAATGATACGATAGTTCTTGGGCATATTGTTAGGAAAAATATTGAACTGCAGTTTCACGTCATTAAAATATCGTTTTGACTTTAGTCTTGTTTCATCTCTACTCTTTCTTTCTTTTGTACACTAGAGTTCCCTTTGTACTGTTTAGATTTATTAAAGATGAACTATAAATACTTCTAAATTACGAATATTTCTCTCTGACGGCTGCTGTTGTGCCCCACCTCTCACTCGGAACGTAGTTTGCCCTGAAACCGCTTAATCAATCAGGCGCCGTATCCCAATAGGTAGTGAGTACATTTTACTCAACGCAGACAGCTTTAAACCCACATTGAGGGCGTGCATTTTGAACGTTTTATCCGTTGCTATAAGCTGCCTTATAAGATTCTCAAGATGAATACCGTTATCAAAAAATATAGATTTTTATGGTTCATAGATACGAATAAATTGTATATATTAATTTTGAATGTTCGAATTTTTAAGGTAGAATCAAGAACAAACATCGTTACTTCCATGAATTACTTTTAAACTATTTCTTAGATATGTTTTCTCTTGAACCTCTGTTGCGAGTTTAATATGGCCCATCCAGACATATTACTATCTTTGTCGATTTATCATCGGAAAACAGTGTTTTTTTTATATTTATTATAAAATATAACGCCTGTATTTTGAAATGACTTTGTTTTTTCCATTTGGACTTATTGCTTGGATGTTATTCTCAGATTAAATATTTTATCTGCGTCACTTCTTTTACAATTCATGGTATGAAACCGTGTGTGTTCTATGAATACTTTGTAATTATTGCTCCAAAATGTATTTATGTATTTCTTTAAGCTAACAAAACCATTCCTCATTTTTAGATGAAACGTGTGAGGTTGGCTTTATTATCAGCATATGCTGATAATATAGACAGTGACCAGGTTTTGAAAAACGAAAATATTTTCACGTTCTAGCATCATTAAAAACCTGAGGAATGAAGTGGTACTACTCGCGAAACTTTTCTTGAACGATGACCTTGCCTCCCCCCTCCCTTGAGCAATAAACAGTTAAAAGCAAAAGCTCTCAGCGCGCACTGGTGACAACGTTCCAAGCATTAAAACTTCGTTGGCGCGAAACATAGGCTAGCCAAAGCTAGTTGCTTTCTTAGCCTAGAACTTCTGTTTAGCTTTATTACCATTATCTAAAGAAATGGCTGAGATAGTTCCAGGTTCTTCAAGGGAGTTCAACTTCTATTTACCATCCCTGTTGTTGCCTACCTAGAACGATGACCTGGCTGCACACGTAGCGGGTTTGACTTTGGTTTTTCAGACTTTGGCATTACTGTAAATACTCGAGTGGCCGACTTTGTGACTAATACCCCCACTCCGCCCGCATATTTTCAATCCATCGTTCAAGAAAAGTTGCGCGAGTAGTATTTTATGTTTGTGAATGTAGAAATACTACAAGCCCAACTTATCTTGAACGATGGATTGAAGAAATGAGAGCGGAGTGGGGGTATTAGTTACAAAGTCGGCCACTAGAGTATTTATAGTAATGCCGACCTCTGGAAAAACAAAGTCAAACCTGCTACGTGTGCGGCTAGATCATCGCTCTGAGTCGGCAACAGCAGGGACATTAGATAGGAGTTTTAGGTGCCTCCCTTGAAGAGCGTGGACCTGCCTCAGTCATTTCTTTGGATAATGGTAATAAAGCTGAACAGAAGATCTCGACTACGAAAGTATCTAGCTTTTACTAGCTTCTGTTTCGCGCCAACGAAGTTTTAATGCTCGGAATGTTGTCATCAGTGCTCGCTGCAAAATTTTGCCTTCAACTGTTTATTGCTCAAGGGGGAGGGGAGGCAAGGTCATCGTTCAAGAAAAGTTTCGCGAGTAGTACCACTTCATTCCTCAAATCTATTGAAATAAACTGAATATATTAATGATTTATTTATTTTAATTCTGACTCTATCTTCGGCTTTCTAATATTATTTGATATTATTCCAACGTAATCCGTTCCGAATTTGTATAAATGGGCGCCAGGAAAAGATTGCGCTAATACTATCATACAAGTCAACCTTCAACTCTAATTATAAATAAATTAGTTTCCGGCTACCTGGGTCGATGGGTTTCATAGAAATAATCACTATTGTATGCTAATAGATGATTATCCGATCTGCCATCTATACAGCGTGGTCGAAGAATCTGAAAAGCAAATATATTTCTATCTTGCTACTTCGTTACTAGAATTGGCTCAATGAGAATCATGTATTCATTTCACAAAACATGGAAATTTATTAAACAATTTTGGTACTTGATAATTCTACACAATATGAAAAAAAAACCTTGGTCATGACCTGTTCCAACCTTATAATGTAGTATTCGTCTTCGCGCGCTCTTGGACGAAGGTGCCTCGTTGTACCATCTTCATTCTTCTCCGACGTCGCTGTCCTCAGGTCCAGATACCATCTTCTCTCTTCTTTTCTTGCAGAAGCACACTTCAATCACCGTTCATCACTGTTTCCGAAGTTAATAAAGTCTAAGTCGTTCGCCAATTTACGAATTCCAAGTTCATCCCACGCGTATGCTGAATACTCAACGATCAACAAACTATCTGCTGTTAGCATTCCAGTCCAGTTACTGATAAATTCGCCTAAGCCCTCAATGTCCTTCTAACTCGTTCACTTGAAATATTTTAAGTTTTACTGTCCACACATAGCATTCAAATTCAAAGTTCTACCAATATCTACTCCCTAGTAGATGCTTACAAGTCCCAAAAAACTCCTAACATTAATTGTGCACGATCCGTTCAACACCACGGCATCAGTCAGAATGAATGCCTATCATATTCTTTCAACCCTTCAAAACTCGGTCCATCTTTTCGATTGTTTATTTACAGACAAGACTTGATGTACTTCCGTGCTTAGCCAAACCCTAAATTTCTTACAAAATGAACTAGCCGTCTTCACGACTGTCACTGCTTTTTCGGCCAATCCCTGAATTCCTTACAAAATGAATTAGCTGTCTCCGCGATTGTCACTGCATGAAGATTGTTGACCTTGACGATGGCTCGCTTACAGTTGCTATGCTGGCATATTCTCCTATATTTATCCCTATAATTTACGCTGTTTATAATAAATATTGTACCATATTATGTCTCACATATTGGTATGTCACACTATCTATATATTTCGTAAAATATTTTACTTAGTAGAAGGCCGAAACGTAATCTGCGATCTTTTCCTGTTTGTAGGGTTTCCTCCCTGTGGGAAACTTCGTCTTACGACCAAGATCCATGATTGGTTTGTGAACCTTCCTAAGCAACTAAAAAAGGATTAATAAATTTAGATGATTACAGGGGATACATTATGCATATGCCTGTCCCAACCCCATCACAAAGTGAATTCATCCTTACCTCTTGCGGAATAGAAAAGCACTCAAACACATTATTTTGCAAGAGTTGACTACGCTTTTTAGGTGGACTCTTTGACTTAAAAATTTTAATTTCGTTAAGTTGTTTGCATCAATACAAGTAGAGAGGGCGTCACATTCCCCCTAATCCCTTCTGACTCCACCGCCGAGGGTGCCACTGGTTGAAAGGGGCGTATAACAACTGCATGTAGCGTTCCTCTATTTCGAGCATGTAGCGTTCCTTTCGAAAGTCGTTTACTTACGTCTCCAAAAAGGAATAGCACTATTGCATCTCGATGCGTTTTCCTCCTTAGTGCAAGGTTTAATTTCTACGTTTTCCGTGGTCTGCTTAGTATTATACTGATCGATTACAATTGATCCACGACTGTCTCTTAAAAAAATATTTGCGCCTCGTTTTAGAATACTGCCAACGTTGAAAACCACACGTAAAATTTAGTGGAAACAAACCTTGAAACCACATATCACGAGTATCAGCCCGCTAACTGATCATATACACTTCCGAATATTCTGCCATGTTCACCTGTGATCAAAGTTTCCTCACGACTATTGCGAGAACTTCTATCTTCGTTACATATGAATGGAAACTTGACAAAAGCTGTTGACTCCTTCCAAAACATTGAATGAACGAAACGAGATGCAGTAGGGTTATGCCTTCTTAGTTAACGAAAAGGGAAGATGGTTATCTGGGAAGCGGGGGTGAAGGAAAAATAACCGCAGGATGCAGTCAGACGATTCTCGCGTGGAAGCGCGCGGGCACATCCGCCATTGGCGAATTGCCCTATACACCGCGCATACCACCGGTATACCTAGTAATTCGAAGTGCATAAGAAATATTTCATAAGTTTGGTGATCCTTTAAAAAGTTATTAAGATTTTGAAAGCTTTAAAACAGATACGAAAAATAACTGTTTTGCTATCGAAAGCCAGTCAGTCTTCCGCATCCGTAAGCGCGATGAAGTGCCGTAGAGTTAGAAGTTTCAAACAGTTCTTAATGCCGTCCAGAGAATTCGCTAGCGCAGGCGAAGGCATCGCATGCCAGCCGCGATAACCTAGGGCTCCTCATGATTCCAGGGAAGGGAGAGGGGAGGGTGCGCGTCGGAACGGTTGGCAGGCACCGCAAAATATTGCAGTAAACAGTCCCTCTCTGGTCGTTAGTAAGTTACGCTTCTCTGAAGTTTTTGTGAAAATGGAGTGGTTAATAGTCCAGAAGTTAGTGATTTGTTTAATTGTCTTAGAGAACAAATATTAAGGACGGAATTTCATAGAATTGGAATTTCAGAAAAGCTCAGAGTAAAAGACAACGGTGGAGGTGGCTCCCATAAAGTGCGGTATACTTTAAATAATGTTCAGGATTCGCCACTGGCGTCCGCCATTCCGCGCGCGCGGCGGCCGCTGGGCGACGCGTGTCGGCGCGCGGGAACAGTGGCCGCTCGTGTCGCACGTCGCCCCCCCTCCCCCTCCGCCCCTTTCCCTTCCTAGAGTGACCCTACTGCGACTGCGCAGACCAGTCAGAGCGCAACCTGCCGGCGATTTATCGGCCATTGTCCATTGTACGCCGACCGCTGCCCCGCATTCATCAGGACAAGTTAATTCGTGTGCGCTCGCTTTTTGGCCGGCACTTGTTCCACAACGAGCGTTCTGAACGTTGCCCTGGCTTTGTCCGGCGGTTTCTAGAAACACCGCTTCCGCGAGTGCCGACGATGCGGGAGGTACAAGACAACTAAAATGTTGTACTCGAACTTCTTGACAAGGCTGTGAAATGGAAGCAATGCGTTCTTCCGGTGTTAAAATCGCTAACTCAGCTCCTTCGCCATTATTCGCGCTCCTTTTCCATTATTTTATTTCCAGTTTTTTATTTCCATTATTTTATTCCAGTAAATCTTCTTTACAACGACATGGATTAGTTAAGTTATAAAATAAAATGAAAGGGAAAAGTACCTATTATTTACCTCATACTGCAATAAAAAATATACTTCTAATCTCTTTAAACCTTGAATTTGTTCAAGGATCAATCAAAGTAAAAGCGTGACTTTATTTTACAAGACAAATTTAAGCATTGCAGGAACATCTGTTGATAGTTATGTAGAGCACCAAGTGACTTTCTGTAGCAACCAGGTTTCGCCCTAGTGATAAGTTGCTCGTGTTAATAGTAATAGAAAATTACGTTCGAAGGCATTAGTGTATTTGGGACAGCGAACTGTGTTAAAATGTTCGGTGAATGGTGTGGAAGTGACTGAAATTGACAACAGGACTCATCGTTTAAAGAAAGCCTCTTCAGTAACCGTAAATCCTTTCCATAGTGTTTAGTGTTTTAATGAAGGTCGTACGTCCATGACGAATGAAGGGTTGGAGCCCGCTAGAGACCACGTGAATTCTCCGCTTTTGACCACGACAGACAATTCCGAGCATTCTTGGAATTAAAGCGTCGGTTTGATGACATAGATCAGACTTTTATGAACTGTATTGCCACCTGTGATGAAACATGGTCTACCACTCATATTCTGAAAAGAGCGATCATCAAGGCAATGTACGCATTCAAACTCACTACTATCGAAAACGCTCCGGAGCCTGATTGAAGGCTAGGGCAAGTGTATTTTGAGACAGGCTGAGCTCACGTTGCCATGGATTTCTGGCTCCGTAGTACCACAATGAGTAATTACTATAATGCCAGTTTGTAAAGAATACACTCAAGGTTCTGAGGAAAATTCGTCCTGGTTTGATTCTGAAGAGTGTGTACTTCGAACAAAGAAATCGACCCCACCCTGCACATAGCGCCGCCAGTACCCTGAAAGAACTGGATTGGGTGAAATGTCATATCCCTGTATAGGCCTGTTCTTGCTCCAAGTGATTTGTATATCGATGTCCCTTAACACGCTGGCTGCCACAATAATCAAGAGAATGATGAACATTCTGGCCGAGCCCTGGTTCACCGAAAACATAGTCCAATACTCGCCAATCTAGATACCGCTGTTCCAAGTGTGATAACAATTAGTGTTTAACCTTTTTTTAGTTCACAAGTGTAATAAAAAATATTTTTTTCATAATATGTAAATAAATTTTTCATGTTTCTATAGCATTTTTCTTATATTTTATGTGGACTTTTCAACTAAAAGTTCTTTAACAGATTTCAAGCTGTGAGAGTCAACACTGAATTCAGCCAGGTACGTGCCAGAATGATATTCAATTGTTACAGCCGTATATTATAAGCTATAATATTATATTATAAGCGAACGCTGCTATTACACGGCGGTTGAAACTTGTCACTAAGAATCAAATGTTAATGCTCAATGTTATTCTGATCAACTTAATGAGCATCACGTCATGTTTACTGCATAAAGTTATGAGAATAGTAAATGCGACACATATGCTATTTTTAATTCAATATTTATTAATAAACGCTGCAGAATTTTACGTTTCAGTTTAATTCTGCTGACAATTAAATAGCAATTATCAATATCTCACTGTACATTATTTGCATTACAGATCAGTAGTAATATGGATCTTTCACGAGCAGAATTCCCCATTTTGAAACCCTAATGAAATAAATTTTAGACCTTACCGCATCTTCATGTTCAATTCAAGAGACCACTGAATGTCGAACAGGGGCCATTGCCAGAAGCCTCAGGCATTTGACTCCTTTCCACTTGAATCGTTTCATTCTGTTTGTTCGACGTTGATCTCAATGCTCCATCGAAATGCTTGTTTGCTGAAGCAAACCCTTGCATGTCGGCTTGAAAGGGACTTGTCCTGATGGCAAGGAGATATTTCGCATCGAACGAGAACCGGCTACTATTGAGGATCCGCATTAACCGGCTACAGAGAAGGTCGAAATTGCAGGCATTCACTTTTCAGGTTGTGCATCACCGAGGGCAAGTGTACTGTGGGGTAGTCTTGAACTATCTAAGGAAAGGTATGTTATGCGTTAATTCTTTATTTCTTGCAAGCAAAGAAATACCAAGAACTTTTTAAATTTTATCATGAGCAATATGTCACACTTCAGCCATGCAGACACAAACGTAAGTATTAAAGTACATAATACAACTGCTTATACGTAACGAGTCACATACGGAAACATGTAGGAAGCGAAAATGACAAGTGTCTCTTCCCTGCCATTTATTTCGCCCACCTAAAGATTATGAGAATATTGATTGAAAACGGCAAGGATTTTCGTAGTCAGGAAAAGTCGAAATCTGTTCTTTTATGAACAAAGAAATATAAGATTTTGATTTAAAATACTGTGAAAATCATTTATTAAAAGATAAGGAATATGTTTCATTGTTTTGTTGTTCTCGATTAATTAAGTAAACTTCTAGAAATTGTACACTTGTTATTGAAAATATTCGGTCACAATGCTTTTTTGTTAACAATGTAATGGATCATTAATTTCAATTATTATACCAATTGCAAGTTATGTGTGAATATAATTTCAACTTTGTATTATCTGTATTGATTGTATCCAATTGTATTATTGTTGTTTTAATATTGTACCCAATTATATATGTAGTATTATAATGTATCTGAAACAGTAGCTAATAGTCACGGCGTTGATGAAAGTTCTATACTTGTTAGCTTAATACGTAATCATTTATTTCAATTGTTCACAGCACTATTGACGTATTACTTATTCTTCAACGCTTAATAACTGCAGTATTTCGTGTCTCATCTTTGCAAATAATTTATAAGACTATATATCATATTTGATTATTTCTTTGCCAAAAAAGAAAGATAAAACAATTACACTTACAATACTTTCAAAGTTTACGCATTACTTTACATTCTAAGCAAAGACTACAAATCTTAATGAGGTTTTGATTTATGTAAAATTTAATTCGTTAATTAAGTTATGTTATGTTATGTTAATGTTATTTCATTAAATCATAATCAGACATAATCTAAAAAACGTAAGGTGAACCATTTTTTGCCCTCACAAAATTTTGAAGCACTCCACTGTGCGACTTACGGAACGAATACTTTATATCTTTGAAGATTCGTTAAAGAACTCACCCAAAAAATCAGTATGCGTGAGCATACATCTCTATTAACGCAAAGCAGCAGGCCGTTTTCGTGCTGCCGATACAATTTTTATTCAAATTCGGCGCTGACCGTCTTGTTACTGAGTTCGGAGAAAGCGGCCTATCTGCGGGCGATCGGACAAGACGCATCGCTCGACGAGCGGTGCCGCGACGCCCGGGCCCGCTCCGCAATCGGGCACAACCGGCTCCGGAGCGGAATTTTCTCGAGAGGCTCCCGGGCGTCAGAATTTGGGAACATTGCGCAAAGCCCGCTCTCGTTTCTCCTTGTCCGCACTTCATTAGGAGCCCATGTAAGTATTTCGGCCTACCTATCCGCCCTCTAGAGCAAAGTTATTTTACGTACTCGATTTATCAGCAGCAAACAGATTCTTTACATTGTAAACTCTTTGAGGTTACAAGAAGGGTACGCCGTTCGTCTTTCGATTATCTGCTGCTCGTCGATTTACGAAGCCGTTTTATATCGAAATGAGAATGAGCAGTGGCAGTACCAGACATCCAATTTCGTATATTACTCGGAACCCGATGTAACAGGTCACGCTGAGGTCCTATCGCTGTTGGGGTTCCAAATGCCGGTTCAGCGGTTTGCCGCATTTGGTAACGCGTTTTACTCACAAGAACCGTAAATTTCAGGGTATCTGCGCATCGCCGCGTTAGTAAACAGGGCAGCTACCTTCAACAATATTGTAATCCTCAGCATCTATCACAAATTTAATTAAAGAAAAACATACAATTTCGAGATAAGGTTAATTTGAATATTGTAAATTACTTTCTCTAACCTGCGCCGTAATTCTTGGACCGGGTACATTTCGAAAAAGATATTATCCGGAAAGAGACTTAATTCTTTATTTTGGTTTGAATTATTGGAGCATTTTCACTGGCGGTATTTCACGCTGAGTGCCGCTCCTGAGTGTTCAATGTAATGGTGATAAGGAGCGGACGAGGAAGAGCTGTTCCATTGGCTACACCTGAAAGGATCGACTACGTGAGAGTTTTGGGGCAACTCATTGCCTACAAATTAATTTAAAACATCATTCGTGTTATTTAATTTTTTAAATGTACACTAAATATATTTGAATTGGGCAGTGTTTTAATGAAATTAAAACAAGGGCATACACAAACTAGAAGCCAACTCGTTTTCTGCGTATTTTCAGAAATTTCACACAATATCATTTACAGCAAAAATGCCATTTATTTCTTACTCATGCTCAACTTCCTTCCATAAAGGAATGTTAACTCCATAGAAATATCGCTAATTTATCAGTATTCGTGGACGCAATTTGATGTACCAATTAAAGACTTTAAAAGACGTATATACACTAATCTTTGCTGTCTCATAAATCTTACTGGCTTGTAGAGTCCTATGTACGTAGAGATGATTAACGATGGAATTTGAGATTTATTGAAGTCAGAAAATGCAAAATCATTAACGATTCTCAAGGTAATTAGGAACGAAGAGCTTTACACTTCCGTGGTTTCTTACATAAACATTATTTCATTCCCTGCTTGATCTTCCTTATAACTTAATATGGCATCCTATTAAAATAATTCCATTCATACACAAATTCTTTAACTAACATTAATTTCCTATGATACTATTAATTTCTTTTGAATTATTAAAGCATCTCTGCATATTTCTTCTATCTAATACGTTTCAATTTACTGGTTGGATTTTAATGAACTATTTTGAATCAAAAGTGTCTTGAAGACACATTCATTGGAATTTATATTACTATATAAACCACTGTAGCATGGTAGTTGATGTATCAATCATATTTTTGATATTGAATTGCTACTTTACGAAATTGTGTTCAACAGTCACAAGATATATTAACATTCAAAATTCACCAACTACTTTCTGGGCCGAGAGAGGGGCGAATGTCCGTAGAAGGGAGAGGTTGTGGCAGCGGACTGAACAGGTCCCTTCTCCGTACAAAAGAATTTTCCCACAGTGGGACCAGAGAACGGGAAAGTTGGCAAAAAGTCCAAAATCAAAATATACTTCAAAATCGCATTTCACATGAAAGAGGTAGTAAAATGTCTCCTTCGTCGTTCCCCAATCGGGAAAGGAAGGGGGAATCACGCCACTCCTTGCAGTGCAAATTTGAACTTGCACAAGTGATGCGCAGTGCACATCATCACCCTCGCAGTACGAAGAAAGGTGTCTTATTTTAAAGCAAATATTTTTGCCCTTTCGACTCATAGAATCGTACGCGCTAAGGATGTAATACCTGGAGATATGTACTTTAAATATGTATTTCTAAAAATCATATTCCTGAAATAAAAATGTAGTAATTCCATGAATAATTTAAAAACTTCCCGTGTCACAATGGAATGAAATATTTAAATCCGGTTTTCATAAATCTAATTTTAATCTCTTAGTTCCCTTCCGGGCGTTTCCGGGCTATGGTATTAACTGAATCTCATTGTGGAATTTATCTAGTTTCCAAAACATTACCAATGTTTACTCATATTTCCCCCATTTTGCGTTAAGGTACTTTGTTTATGATGATGAATATCTAGTTTTGTTAGCCTTTTTTCATACAAAATTCTTTTTTTTAATTTCTTCCTTATGATCTGGCGCTAATAGCTCTTTATTAACGATGAGTGTTCTGTATGATGTTATTGAACACACAGAAAAGACAAAAAACCGAAGAAAGAGTGCAACCTGGAAGAAAAAAAGAAAGTTCTTAACAGGCTGTTAATTGCATCTAACCCACAGATTTTGCAAATGAAATAGAGAATAATTATCACAAAGGACCTAGAAGTTATGCCAATATTAATGGCTTCAAGTCCAAATTCACTTCTTGAAGAAGAGTCTTCCTTCATGATGAATGTCTTTGAAGTTATCTAAATAAATATTTGAAGGTGAAACAATGAAATAAGTCATTATTTAATATTAAAATGTGTTATTTATACCCCAAAATTCCGAAAAACGCATAAAAATAATTTTTGCCAACTTTTCCCCTTTCTCACCCCTCTGTGCATCGAGCCGTGAGTAGCCCAGGGGGAGACGGATGACGCTTGGGCTGTAGGAAGTTGTGGCAATCATTCTAGTGCTCGACTCCGAGCCGTGCGGACCTAGTAAGCGGAGCTCCCGCAGTTCGTCAGTTAACTAGTATCCCGTAGTGAGTGAACTTCGAAGTTGCAGTGACAACTTAAATGATATCGTGTGATAAGTGAATGTCATTCGATGTCAACTCTTCAACAGGGCAGGCGATAAGCAGTGCTCTTTTAACCCTAAACAACGGTGGATTCGACACCCCCTTCACAGACGAAGTTCTTCAAAATACGGAAATGTTGCCATCTAGTGAAGATATGGATTTCATCACAGACGCAGCCCTGATGCAGCACAACCCCGAAGTGAATCTCGAGGTTGGCAACTCAACAGTAAACGCGACCAACGGTCAAACCTACCCTTCAACGGCAACCTCTCTCGCCAGAAAAAGGTCAGTCGGTGATACCTCAAACTCTCACGAAAACAAAAAATTTAGTGTAGATCCAAACAAATCTAGTGACACATCTCAGTTATCAAGTGAACTTGAATATAATGTGCCTACCGATAACAGATTCAGTGAATTAGGAAAAATCAATGATGAAATCGAGGACACGAGATTTGCTTACCTAAACAATCACTCTAACGATAATTTGTCTCAAACAGGTAAAATTCCTCCAATATATGTGTCTAATATAATGAACATTAATAATTTCACCAAGGAACTTAAGCATAAAGTTACAAGTAACTTCATATCAGATGTCAAATATGACAAAGTCAAGATCAGTGCCAAAACACCAACAGACTTCCGTAATATAGTTAAATACTTAATACAAACACAAAGGAGCTTTCATTCGTTCAAAGATCCTTCAAACAAAAAATTTTCAGTGGTTTTTAAGAACCTGCATCAATCAATAACAGTATCCGAAATAGCATTAGACTTAAAACAGCGGTTCCCTTCAATTTTGAAAGTGACCAGGCTCCAAAAGGACGGCAACCCCATTCCTGTAGTGGCCGCCGAATTTAACGGAACCGAACCAATTGACATCATTCTATCAATAGATCAAATATGTAACCATCGAGTGAAGGTAGAAAGACGTAAAAAACCGAAAGGCCCCTTGCAATGCCAAAGATGCTTAGATTTCGGACACACAAAAAATAACTGCAATCACGTCATCAACTGCGCGTTCTGTGCGGGCAATCATTATTCAGTAAAGTGTCCCAAGAAGAACGAAACTCCAACGTGTGCTCTCTGTAAAGGAAACCACAGGGCGGACATTAGGAACCAGAACTGTTCATACTTTAAAGAGATAAGTGAAAAAAAAACCAAAACCCCGCCCAATGATAATGGTTATGCAAACCAATCCTTAACTGGTCAATCCTCACAAATCAACCTTAATCAACAATTCCCACCATTGCCTCAAACCAACACAATCCGGAACTTCAATCATATTTCGAACTCCCAAAATCAACCCAAAGCTGCCCAAAACTCCCGTAACACCTCCCCACCAAATTCTCAATCACCAGACCCCCACGCCAGCAACCCAATAATCAACACAATAATAAATGCCATCACCTCATGCATTATTAATTTCATCAATTTTTAATACCATCTATAATCAGCACCATTCAAAACTCCGTATCCGCGTACTTAACCAATAGCACTGGCAGATAAACCCAACAATAAATTAACCTGCTTAAATTAGAACTCCAATGGAATCAATAACAAAAAGGTAGAATTAATTCACTTTCTGCACCATTACGACGTTGACATTGCATGCATAGTTGAAACGCACCTCAATAAAAAAAACAAACTATTCATCCCAAATTACACTCTTTACAGATCTGATAGATCTGAAACCAAAGGTGGAGGCGTACTAATAGCAGTAAAATCATGCTATAATCACTACCAATCTAATCTCCCCAACTCCCCTGGCATTGAAGCCATCGCAATTAACATAAATATAAACAATAAATTATGGAAAATAATATCAGTATACAAGCCACCAAGTACTAAAATCCAAAACGCAAACCTTCAAAATTTCTTCCAGCCCACGGAAAATGTCCTATTGTTAGGTGACCTCAACGCCAAACATACAAGCTGGGGCTGCCAAACCAGTAATCACGATGGCAAAATCTTAGCAAATATAATTAATCAATTTAACTTAAAAGTTTTATCTCCTCCCGAACCAACACATTACCCATTCGACCGCCTGCGCAAACCGGATATCCTTGATTTAGGCATAACCAACACAAAAATAAAATTTCACATTTCAACAATTTTTGAACTAGACTCGGATCACATTCCGGTTTTAATGACTACCCAACAATTAACCCCTCAACACGCCCCTACCCCTAAAATAAATACATTAAAAATAAATTGGGCAAACTATCAAACTTTAATCAGAAATGCAATTCCTAGAATAAAGATCCTGAAAACTCCAATTGAAATAGATCAATCAATAAACTATTTGAACGAACTAATTATCTCCTCTATTAAAAATCTCAACCCACCATACTACCAAACGCTAACAAAAATACATACAGCAAATTACCTCAATCCATTCAAAATGCAATAATCACAAAAAATAAAACCAGAAGACTGTGGATCCAACTTAAAACTAGAGAACTTAAGAAGGAACTAAATCTAATCACTAACATTGTCAAAAAACTCATAAAAAATCACAAAAACCAACAATTTCATAATCTACTAAATTCACTAAACACCAACAACAATTCGCTCTGGCAATTCACCAAGAAAATACTAAAAAAGAAAAACACAATCCCTCCCTTAAAAACCACGACAGGTAAAGCTTATTCATCATATCATAAAGCTGAAGAACTTGCTGACTATTTTGCATCGACATTCACCTTAAATAATTCACAATGTCATCCCGAACACAACACCATAATAAAAACAGACAGAGAAAGTATTCATGGACCTCACCACAAAATCCAATACACATCTCCGACTGAAATCAATAAAATCATAAAAAACCTCCCAACTAAAAAATCCCCAGGTCACGATTGCATTAATAACACAGCTCTAAAGTATTTGCCACCCCCAGCAATAGCATTTTTAAATAACAGTTTCAACTCATGCTTCAGAATCGGCTATTTTCCACTGACTTGGAAGCATGCAATTATCATTCCCATCCCCAAACCAAACAAAAACGCTGCCTTGACCGACAGTTACCGCCCTATAAGCTTGTTACCAAACCTTTCAAAAATTTTCGAAAAAATTATCCTAAAAAGACTAAACAAACATCTCCACCTAACAAAAGCTATACCAATAGAACAATTTGGATTCACAGAAAAAATATCCACACAACATCAGTTACTCCGTATTACAGAACATATATACACAGCCTTTCAAAGAAAACACCACACCATAGCGATTTTCATAGACATTACAAAAGCATTTGACCGAACATGGCATCAAGCCCTGAACTACAAACTAATCAAAATTGGCACTCCCCACTACATACTCTCAATAATAAATAGTTTTCTTGACAATAGAACATTTTCGGTAAATGTTAACAACCACCTTTCAAATCCGAGATTAATAAAAGCTGGACTCCCTCAAGGTTCCCCACTTTCTCCGACCTTATTCAACTTGTATGTCGCTGATCTTCCTAAACTACATAATATTCAAACAGCTCAATTTGCGGATGATACGGCTATATTCTCTTCAGACACATCCATGAATCTAATTAGAAACAGAATGCAATTATACCTTCACATGTTAGATAGCTGGGCTTCCAAACTGAAGATACAGTTAAATCCAAATAAAACCTCCGCCAAAATATTCACACTAAGACCTTACACTCCACCCACTCCTATGACACTGAACAATAACACAATAGAATGGTTACCTCCCAACAAACCGGTTAAATATCTCGGCCTTCAACTAGACACCAAACTAAACTGGAAGCAACACATAGATAACAAACTAATTCAAGCCAAAATAAAATTACTGCAGCTAAAACCAATAATTCACAGAAATAGCTCGGTACCATTCAATTCCTCCATACTAATATTCAAAACAGTCATAAGACCGCTACTACTGTACGCCTGCCCCATATGGATCAACGCCTCCAAAACTAACATTAACAGAATTCAAGTAATACAGAATCAGTTTCTTAGAACAATTGCCAACGCCCCATGGTTCGTATCCAACCTCCAACTTCATAAGGAATTTAACCTCGAACCGTTATCACAGCATATAGCTTATCTCTCCACCAACTTTTACTCCAGCTTAAATCAAATCCCCTCCCTGGCGCCTTTCAGACTCGGTAAAAATCCCATCCATCAAACCAGAATTACAAATAAATACCCCTACCATTCATTTCTCATCAAATTCGCCGAATTGGAACCTGATTAGAGGACCCACTAGGGATTCCTCTCCCATTGTAATAGTTGTAAGTTAATTTTAAGTTAATTTTAAGTTAGTCTATATGAAATCAATACATATGTAAAGTTGTTAACAACTAATCTATGTACCTACCATCAAAACCAATAAATTGAAAAAAAAAACTTAACTATTTATCTACATGCTATCAGGGGTATAACTATTAGAGTTCGAATGTATTATAATGTAAATGGATTTCAGGATTAAAAATGATGCTTCACATGAACGAACTAAAACAAAAATTAAAATTGCTAGAAATTTAGTTTATAGTCGCATCCTCAAAACTTAGATTTTTTTCTTCTTGACGCTTTACATTATTTTAGACTGTCGAAAAAGTCTCATAAAAAGTATTCTGAATATTAACCGGAACAGTGCACACTTGAAAGAATACAAGGAAACGTAGTGTTACTAGAAATAAAAAGTGCTGCTCTTATCGGCAACTATTCCTTACAAAAATTCCAGCAAATTCTCACTATAGCCCGATTTTCCTTGAGACCTTCCCTTTACCGTTCACGGACCCAAGATCGTAATTCATTGGAGTACAGACCGCGACCGGATCTTCAGATTTCAAGGCCGCTGTCTAAGAAGGAAAAGAGTTCTTTGCGACCGGAAAAGAAAGTTCGGGCTCTTTTGCGCCACCATTTGGCCACCAAACACTCACCTCACCCCACATCCACTTCCATTGCCGCAGGGGGTGCTTCCGGCCACTTACCCCTTTCCATATCTCTTAATTTATTACGTGTAATAGCATCTAACCGCCTTTTTTCTTCGTGTTTCCTGGCTAATGGATGAACTTGTAAAGTGGTGAGGCCACTAAACGAGCCTATAAAATGTACGAAACATGTTTTCTTTTGAGAGAACTCGGGAACTTACTTTCTACGAAGTCATTTTTCTTTTTTTCTTCTTTTGATAATGCAAAAGCATTATGTAGAGTGGTGCAAAATATTAATGAAAGAGAAAAACTCCTGTCGCATAAAAACAAATGAGTATGGATAGGACAAGCCCATTTTTAACTCATTTTTTCACAAGTTCCAAAGAGATTTTTGGTGCAGAGAAGTAAAATTGATTGAAGAGCTTCCAGATTTGGGAGTCTCGTAGTGTAGTTTATTGTTATAGAAGTCCGAAGATACTTTTGCAGCAAGAACTCGTAATTTCTGTGTGAACTCTTCATCACGAGACAAATTGGGAAATTATTCTAGCCCAAAAAAACTACAAGAACGGTAACTACATAACATTTTAAATCTAAGCAATTATTTTTGGTTAAAATAACACATATCATTTAATTTTTTTCAGAGTAGACGCTGACAAATATAATAAAAACTAAAATATTGCTGTAGTAAATATTGCACAATTTGCTGTAGGAATATTTCTGGAAAGTTTTGTGCATAAATAAACTATTGAATTTTATAGTCAACACCTGAATTGCCTACAAAGTTTTGGACGGAAATTTTTTCTAGCTTTTTCCGTAACTTATTTTTCGAAGGCAGACCATTCGTTCATGTTTCCCTTCTTTCATCTCCTCTTTTCACAATTACATTTTCGCATGAGCGGTGATATCATTATCGTTTTGGAATTTGTATAAAAATAATTCACATTTTTTACACAGACTTCATTACCTCATTATTACCTTATTTAACTTTGGTTACACTCAGAATAATTTAGTAATTCTGAGTGAATATGCACCCTCTAAACGTTTTATAATATTTTAGTACTCCCAAGGCAATGAAAATTTTTATATCAACGAGTCCAGTCATTGTTTTATTAAAATGGTAGGAAACAGCGTTTTTTTAACAATAAAAGGAAATGTTTTATTAGAGCTTCTTGTATTTGTAAGTTTTGTGAATGTATAAAGACTATATCAATAACATCGGCAAATATTACTAATATATTACTTATATTTCTCAATATTCTTCATCGAATAGAAAAAAAGTGCACAATTTTACGATACTGCGGATGATATTAAAGAAAAGTTGAGAAGCTCAGAAGACACGTGAAAGAAAGCGTCCTATAGCCACAACTATTCATTGTAAACGATAATGTAAAACACGCCGAAAGGAACTTGCATACAGAACGCAGAACATCGTCCTACCCCTGGCGCAATTTATCTCCGTCTGGTTTCACTCTCATAGCTGCTCCTCAGTAATGAAAATTAATTACTTAATTAGCTCCGGCATGCTGATACCGGAGATGAAAACGCCAGAAACCTTGAATTCTAACAGTTAATCAGACGTAACTAGGCTAAGATCTTAAATCGTAAGTTCAGAAGTGTATACAGGATGTGTATATAGGACGCCAAGCGTATCGCTTCCTGCCACTACCTACAAACGTTCGAGTAATTTATCAAGAAGCTCAATGAGTCAAACTCCCACTACAACCCATTACAGGTGGTAAAAAAGCACAATTCGAAAATCGTGCTTGTGCAGTTCAAGTCTTCGAAGTCATTAGTAGTTTTAGACTACACAATTGTAGGTAACTGCCATCCAGAGAAATTTACCGTCGTCGTTCCTGGGAATTATTTAAATAAAATCTTTTTGAAGAAAAAATGTATTTACATTTAAACAGAGATTCTCTACTTATCATTCTTTCTAATTAGTTAACAAAAATGAACTGCCCTACTCATTGATAAAAATTATAGTAACATTCGTGCTTAGTGTTTCCGAATAACAATAATTTATTTCAATGTGATTAATCTTGGACAAGTACATCATTTAAACATTTTTTCTATGCGAATATTCAGCGCTCATATATATTTATTTCTCAAAGAAGAAAATTGCTCTAAATGTTTTGCGTCAAGATAGACACTTATCAGCAGTGGCCCAAGTCACAGCCCGCGCCGAAATTCAGGCCGGGCCTTATTGAATAGACATCATAGTTTAACATCATTATACCAAACTCATGTTCAACAATCACCTAAGAACTGAATAAACATGTTTAATATCAAAAACGTTTGGAAAAAATTTGATGTATTACGCATTTCATTTGGAATTATCTGAGATATTTAATAGTACTGAATAACATTTAATCATTCAGTGGACCCAATGACTATATATCATATCAATTGTTGATTGTGACATATTATGAATACAATATTCTGTATTTATGGAAGTCATTTTTCTACGAAGGTTTCTGATTTTCGTAACGTAATGAAGTTCATCCCACTGCCTCAGTGAGTCAAAAGGGAAAAATGAATGTTGATTTGTTTATAAAATAAAAACAGTAATACATATCGCAAATAGTGTGTAATCCTGATGCCGTTGCATAAAGTTCTTATCAAGATTAAGAGGATGCGCTGGAGGCTATTTTGCATTTTAATTTGCATTCTTACTGCATCCTCGCCTTAAGTGGTCGCTTACAGTTTCAACGAATTGGTTGAATGCATCCTAAGGGGAGGGAATGAAGATAATTAATGAAATTTCTTTAATTGAATGAGCCATGGACCCTCACAGAGCAGTGACAGGGGCGAACTTCAGAAACCTTTTGAATTTCAGTAAACCCTCGTTAGCACGAACTCGTTTAACACGAATTTTGCTGTAAAACGAACCAACTTCGCCCCCGGCAAGGGATTGAGGTAATACGGACATTTATAATACTGGGATATCACGAATTTTTATAACACGAACTCCAATTATTTCGGTCAGTAATAAAATAATAATAATAATAATAATAATAATAATAATAATAATAATAATAATAATAAATCTTACATTTGTGACGTACTTACGTTACGGTATTTCTCATTTCACATACTCTCCTATGTTCAGCATTTGGAGTTATGTTTTTTGCAATCCGCATACCAACCAAGATAATTGAAATGCAAAATTGACAAGAGAATGGCTCTTTTGTGGACAAAATATCTGTACAGGAACACCAGAAACCAAATTTTTGCTTCGTCAATCTTGATATTAAAAATCTCATTAAGCAAAGAAACGCACAGATAAGTCTCGAGGAAGAATTCTCAGACTTTCACAATTACATTACATTACTGACTTTCCTCTTGTTAATGAATTAAGTATGACTGAAAAGTAGAAAACGTGTAACAACAGCAAAGACAAATTCATACATTTTCTTAAGAGAATTAATCAGAGCTAAATATTTCTGCGACAACTCTAAAGGCAAAGAAGATAAGATTATTGAAACTATGATTTTTTTTCTGTCAGGCTTTTAAATGAAGTCCCTCCACGTAATGCATCCATGATTCATGAGATTTTGTTACATCACATATCATTTCATGAAAAATATCTTGAATCAATTTTTTTCCACAATTAAGCCTAACCATAGCATTATTTAAAACAGGTTCGTAGGGGAAAAATTTTTAATGCAGCCATACAGCCATACGTGTTAAAATATTTAAAGGTGAGAAAAATTTAGGTAAATGAAGAAAGTAATGTAGAGGTTACGTACTTTCGTATTTCAGGGTGTGTATAGAGGGAAGCTTCGTCAAGGGACCGATCCTCCGTTCGATTTCAAACAATGGAGGATTTTTAATTCTAAATAATTCACGCACCACTTCTCCAATTTAAATTCTTTGTAAAGAGCAGCTGCTATGAATATCGGTTTCAGTGGTTTCCACTCCATCCCTTTCCTATACCAACTCTCCGATTCAAATTTTAGCGTTGGGCTCATTCCTCATCCCCATATGGCCCAACGAAAACCATCTTAGTTATCATGACACAATATCAAAGAAATCCTACGAAAGTTCTTGGTAAAGGGGACAATTCCAACTGACCAGCACCCCATGAACAACAGACCAGTAATAAACACATGGTCGTGATAAACAGGCTACACCTAATCTTTGGAAATTTTGCTTTTCAATTTTCCTTGATTTGAACATTTCATCCTGGAAATCATACGTACGATAACTGCGCGTGGATTGACTGTGACTCTGGAAGGTACAAATTATTATTTTACCAGCAGGGTACGTCACACTACCTGCAAGGGGAGGGGGCATCTCCGGCACCCTCCACCATCAATTCATACGACGCGTCTCTCATGATCTCTAAAGATTCCGGCAATACTCCGAGTATGTAGATGACAGAACAATATTTCAGTGAACGGGTGAATATTTAGTCAACGGTTCTGATCAACGCCTCCCTCGGTGACTCGTCGGCTTTCCCCGGCGCAACCCCGGGTTCGATTCCCGACCGAGGCAAATTATACCTGTGCGCTTTCCTCACAAATGTCCCAGTATCTATTGTTGTGCGACGATCAGAAAGCCCACCCTAACGCTGTGAAGATCAGTACACGCGGTAAAGGAATGTTTTCGCGCAAACCACACGAATCCCTTATCCCATGGCCGAGAGGCTGGGTCAACGCTGGTCGGCCAAAGCCCGTAGCGGGCTGTCGAGCCATAGAAAAGCAACAGGGCGCGTCAACTCCCATTTCATTAGTCCCGTAAGTGTGGTGCTTTCTACATCTCGGGTTGAGGCTGCATTGGAGTGATACTGATCGGAGAAACGACGGAGTACTCCCAATCAGAGCGGTTGCTCATCAGAATTCTCCTCCAGTATTCGCTGAATTCTAGCTAGCTATGTATTTAATGACGACAATTGGCCACTGCCAGAACTAGGACCTTCCGGTAAGCAACGCTGCGGAGGCAACGAAGGTGGTAACGGAGCCACCGCAGCCGATCCAAGGTTCGAAATGGGCTGCAGCGCTAGGAAGGAGAAGGGAGCAACCAGTAGTAGAAACGCCGTTGTGACTGAGCTATGGATCCTGAGTGTTGTCAGAGAGAAGTCCCGTGGGCTTGTGTTTATAACACCGGATCCCACGAAAGTTGCACCTACGCGAGCGTTGCGGTCGCTCCAAAGAATGACTCACTTGCTCTTGACTCGGAATCGTCAACTTCGAGACACGGAGATCGAGCCGTCTGGAGATTATGATCAATTAAATGTCTAACGTTTGCAATCAAACGCAGTAATTACGCTGAACAAGTTAACGAATCCGTGCTGTCCGGCGTAGATATGATGCATGAATGTATACATTCAGTAAAATTAATAAGGGCTAATGAAATGTTAAACCTTCAGTAACTTACTGAGAAAGTATATTTGAGCTAAAAACATGAGCTTCCTACAATATTATATAGATCACAAAAGAAGTGCAATTTTTTGGGTTGACTGCATCTCAAAGCAAATATGTTCACAATCTAAACTCTTCGAGATTAAATGAAAGTTATTTGATAGAAATTTTGCAATATAGTAATTGTTTACAATTTCCCAAAGGATATCGTAATATATTAGAACATTAACAGAAAATATGACTTCATTAAAATACAAAAAAACATTTTGGAAATGAAATAGCCTGAAAGAAATAAAACAGAAAACGGAGTAAAATTCCTTTAAATAAAACACAATAATCATACCCCCTTGGTATCCTAAATCAAGCTATAATTTATTTACTGCCGGGTTATACGTTAACATTGCTTTTCAATGCTTACTAGTACCATGTTGTCTAAATGCCGCACAGTCAAACGAATGTTCCCCATACGACCTAACCATTCACAATTCCAAACTTGTACCTTCAATGATTGATTGCCAATGAGTGAAGTTCCCGATCGTTGAGTTAGAACCCGGAACCTTCCATACCGACACGCCGCACTGGATGCCAGGTGACCCACCGCCGGATGCTATTGCGAGACAGACTCCAGTGTTCGCCCGGTGGCGACTCGATTGCGCAAGGACGCAGAGCAGAGGGAGAAAGGAACAAAAAGGTGGAGAACAGCGCCGCCTCCGTCACTGCGGCCACCGCCACCGCCCCCGCCGTCGCCGCCGCCGTCGCCGCCGTCGTCGCCGCCGTCGCCGCCGCCGCCGCCGCCGCCGTCGCCGCCGTCGCCGCCGTCGCCGCCGTCGCCGCCGTCGCCGTCACTACCGTCGCTACCAACCCCGCCACCATCACTGTCGGTCGCTTTCGCGAATGCAGCAGGAAAGGTGCGCGTCGCGACGCGAAGCCGGCGAGGAGGGGCGGAGCAAGGCGTCCGAGCGGCACAACGCGACGCCGAGCGCAGGAGCGGAGTTGGGCGTCGCGACGCCGCAAAAGGCCACGACAGCCTCCTCCGCCCGGCGCCCACAGCCTAACGGAAAGCGTCGACCGTCCGCAGCTGCTACCATTCCCCCACGCGGTGAAATCGGTTGAAGATAAAAGGACGATTATTGTGGCCTTTCCTCTATTCTTTTACTTCTCCTCGTCAACGTCAATGTTATCACTATCTTCATCAATGTAACATCATCGCGAATGTATCACCATTGTCATCATCGTCAAGGTTATCATAGTCAACACTGTGATCAGTGGTCGTCAGTATCATCGTCAATCATGTTACCATTGTCATCGTTATCATCATCCTCACCAACCTTTATTTCTATCGTATTCCTCTTTAACGCAATTATTATTTCGCGTGTTTTCTCTTCTATTACATTTGGTCATATTTTAGCTACTTCTGGGCGGTAAACAGAAGAATAAGGAATGCTGTTCCCCGTTCTATTTACGTCCGTAGTCGCTTGCTTCGTCGCTTTCCATTCTCAGAGAAAACTCAGATCAACGTCTTGGCTATAATCTTTTCGGTTCTGTTTCATTCCTTTCTAACATTCGCTTATTTCTCGTATTCAATGAAAATGCAGGAAATTATGAACCTTTCAAACTCACTATTTCCTTGGTTGGTTATGCGAGAGAATTATATAAGAGCGAAGGGATAATTCACTTCTTTATTTCTAGCTGATTTTAGTTTCTTCGTCACAATTTTACTGTCTTAATCTAGAAACGGAATGACTGATTCTTTAAACTTTTTTATATCATGCCATTTTTCTATTCACAAGATCATTAGAGTATTTTGTTCTTTCTTTACCTGTTATTTCGTTACTGTAAGATCATTAAAATGTGATATTACTTACTGCATAAATTAAAACACATTCACAACACGGAATCTCTTTGTTTGCACATTCTTTTCAAATCTCCATGACAAATGTTGACATATTTCAATAATACTTTCGAATAGAAACTGGCAAATACTCACCGCGTATTTTTATATTACAGAGACTTGGTTAAAGAAAACACTCAAAAACGATAGTAAATATTACTAGAGCACGTTGGTCTTGTGAGCCTCCTCGGAGCTAAGTTTGCGTACATTTTTAAGGCCGACGAAACGGAGCGTTTGCTGTGAATCATACCCCTCGCCCAATTTTAACAAGTGACGCGCAAACACAAAAATACCACTTATCTAGGGATGAGAGCAGCCAAATTTTACAGGTAACACTTACGCCTCCTCCTTTGCATGGAATTGCGACATTTCGGTAATACTCTAAGGAAGAAATATTCTTACGTACTTGGACATCTCATAAAATCCTACAATGAAATGTGACCTATGAATCCTGATTCCCGCTGTTCCATGGAACAAGGTGAAACTTGGTAACACTTGCTAAGCACATGTTCATTTTACTGCAAAAAGAGGAACTTAATTTCACATGAAACACTGGCTCATCAAGGAAGATCAAAACGAACCTGAGTTACATTACATGCAAGTAAGAAAGCAAGCAAAAAATTAACATTAGGGCAGAATAACACAGCAAATACTCTTACTCCAGTTAAATTGAAAATATTTAAAACATTTATGAGCAAAGTAGGCCTACAGGAAAAAAGAATCTAATACAATTAGGTACACCGCCGAATCATCACCAAAATTCTCTTGACTTAAAAATTAAAAAGATCTACATTTCGTTCGGTTCGAGTGCTTTGGTATCTATGCAGTAGTAAATTACGATGCGCTGCAATACAATGCACGAATTCACACTCTTATACGTTATTAGATTTATTGCTGTGCAGTTCTGATTCACATTTAAATAATATTTCATTTCTAAATATCAAAATAAATGTTCATCGTTTGCGACAAAATGCTATAAACAAAACAAAACATCATAGCATAAGAGATTTATTAATAAATTGTTAGGCGCTTTTCTGTATGACGAATGTTTTCCAAATAAAAGTCGAAGAAACATTATTAACAGCAATGACATTTCTGCGGAAAAAAAAAAGAAATTCCACCGACGTTGACAGAACTTGAATATCACGGTGACCTTTAATATAAAAGTAGATGGGGATTTGTTCCGTCGTAGAAAACGCTCACTCTGAGCTAAGCATAAGCACTTGGGTATTCTCACATCACGATTCTCAACGTGTTTGTGGTGAGCGCCGAGCGGGGATTAAATTAAGCCATTAAGCCCAACCATTAAGACTGAGAATAAAATAAACGATAAAATCAACATAACAGTGTGTCAGGAAAACAATGAAAGCATCCTTACATCACTCCAGGTAAATTATACTGAAAACACTCCATCTGAATTGTATATTCAGTGCTACTTCTCGCCCATTTATTCCCTGTATAACGGGGCATATCCTGTTGCGTAACTGATACTATCGCTCACCATTTGCAAAACATGAGTTTGCCTCGTAAAAGAATCATCTAGAATTCTAGGCTCTTCTCGGAGGCTCTGAAACACGAAACTACCTCGGTTGACAATTTTGTCCACGCTTCTTCAATTTTACCGATTTGATTATCGCTTCAGAGTAACCACGAAGTTTTGTTGGAAAGCACCAACATTTTATTTCAAAGATGAAGTTTGCAAGAATGGCACTGTCTTGAAGCGTCTCGGTTATGTAACCTAGACGCCTTCCTTCTGCTTCTCCTAGATGGTTCAGTAGTTTTCGTAAAGAGCAGTAAAAGGTCAAAGTTCTAGAACGCTTTCATTCACTACTGGCAAACTTCAAAAGAGGCATTTTATGTACGCAAAGTGCAGGAATGAACCTTCAGCTAAACGGATCAGTAATTTATGAGTGAATAAAACAGCTCAACGGGTAATGAGCGTTTCTCTTGACTGCAAATATCTCATTATTCCTTATTCTTTCAGTTGAAATAAAAGGCGATCGTGAATATAAATATAACTCGTGAAGTAATGTAATTATTATGGCCATATATGAAGTATCAGATAGATGACAACATTATGTTCAAATTACACTTTCCTTTGTCTGGATCCGCGACGTGTGTCTAAACTTTACACAATGCTCAATGAAGTATGACCTCGAGAACACTTGCACACTTACATTGAAAATGAGATGAGTTTAAGCTAACTCCAACAAGTGTCTCGTCATTACGGCTGACAGCAATATTAAATATAAAGAACAGAAAAAATTGATACAACTGACTAAATTTTTTGCCAACAATTCATAGTTATGAAGGAAATTTAATTTTTTTTTAAATTACAATACCTCAAAATTCATAATTTTTTTTAAATTTTTGACACAGTGTTTAAATTATTTGAAGAACAAGACATCCATATATTCATTGCTTGATCTTGCAAAAGAAATGTTCATATTTGTAACCTGAGATAACTTTCTCTCTTTGAGAAGCGCAACGGGCATGCGTGCAATGGGTTGCCTTAAGGAAGCTTTGACAATGGAGCAGATCCAAGGCCCCCGTTGCACTCGATTGACGCCGTGGCCGACGGAAGTTAAACGAACTTCACGGCCCAAGGCCTCTTCACACTCCTCCGAGCCACGCCAGGCGGCGCCATTTTGTTTCCCATTTTCGAAGCGAGAGGAAATTGCGACTTCCTCCACAATCTTAAGCTTAGTAAATGAAACCCATGTACGTTTGTATGTGGGCGTATGTGTAACTCTAAAGTAAATTAAAGAAAATGTTGAAAGCAAACTTTCGAGTGTCGAACACGAAACGTAGAAGGGGTTCGCAATTCAAAACGTTACTCCATTTTTAATACGCGGAATGCGTGAAAAGCTTGTTTTCCGTGCGAAAGTACTATTTTTTCGTTCTAACTAATAGTGCTTGACACATTACAAATCATGTGTAAAACATTCGTAACGTTTCCCAATTGCTGTTCGTCTTGATGTCTTTGCTTACTTACATACAAAAGCTAGTGTCGAAAATCTTGCCTCTGTCGGGACTCGAACCTAGAACCTCTCGGTCAGAGGCACTACAGTGACATCAATTGATGCACTGAGCCACCTCTCCCGGTATGGCGATGGGAAGCGGGACGAAGAGGAGTGGAGGGGTGGTAAATGCGTAACGTAATTAAAATTATTTTCATTTTATTCTAAAGATCATCTCAATGCTGCTAAAAATATTGGGAGAGGTATGCAACTCTTCTCTCCTCCGCCCTTGAGTTACAGCTTGTCAGGTAAGGGCTGTAGACAGCAAGAATGAGCAAGAGCATTTAATAAATTTTCAATATCTTGACAATAGCAGTTACAATGTTAAAAATGAAGTACGTGATGACAATGTAGTAATTTTCGGATTAAAGTAAATTTTCAGCTTTACGCCAAAGAAATCAAGTTCTAGGAATTATTTTAGCCTTCGGAGTGCGCCCGGAACGAGTAGGTTTTAGACGTGTCTTGAGGAACTACGTTTTCTCTGGTTCTCGAAATATTTTCACCTACAGTCCGAATCGTCTTACTCTGATAGGCACAGCATTGTGACCGACTTAGTTTTCTTCTTCGCAGAATCCTTTAATCGAACAAGTTCACTCGACCAAGAGGCGCAAAATAATGACACAACGAAAATTATTTTAATTAACCATTTAACATATTGGTAGAGAAATTTTGTTAGCTATAATTTAATATTTGTCTTCAAAATTGATAAATTACCTGATGCTTAGAAAATATTGTCTTCAAATTTGTCTGTTACTATCTTTCCTGATTAGTCTTCTGACTCGTGAGAAGATACCTAGAGCCGTAATAGTTTGTAATTACTTCTCATAATTTTAAAGAAAACGCAGTAAAATCAGATGTTTCTTAAAGAAAGAATGAGCAACTAGCAGTGAGATGTGAAATAAACACAAAACCTTACGTTCAAACTTCTCTATTCTCTTTGAAAATTTGAAATGGTAATTAACAGTAAGCAACTCAATAATGCATTTGACATCGGAACCGTTGCAGCTGCTCGCCGTGTTCTCTATTGTCTCCATTGTGTTCAGTGAACGTGACCTTTCCACGGTTACAACCTAAATCACAGTTTGACCAGTAATTGAGAGGCGAATATGACCGCTGTTTACCAGTTACACAGGATTTATGAGCTTCAACCGCACACAGGAACCCACAAATAAAAGGTACAACATTTTACAATTGCCAATGACACGGTACCATTCGTAGATAGGAAACGTACAAAAACGGTGTTATTTTTATACCCCGGACAATCACAAGGTCTCACCGCAACAAAATTAATAGAGAATATTATTCCTGTCGCAGATACTAGTTGTTTCTAATACTTCGGCATCATAGGTGTGCACGACCTAAAAGAAGAAGGGGGGCAACTAAATTTATGGGATTCCCTGTCCCCCTCTGGGCTCCACTTTCTATTAAACTTTTATTACTAGTAAATAAATAAAATATAACAAGTAAAAAGAAATAATTTCAATTACGCAATTAATATTGGTTTTATGTTGAACCATTTACAGGGTTTGCCTTCTTGGCTGTTTGTTTGGAGCCGCGTCGGAGAAACGTCGGCCTCTCAGCCAATGACGCGGCGTCACGCGGACAGCCAAGAAGACACGGACTCCAGCCGCGGAAGTTTAAGTTGACATTTACAGGGTTGCCAGATGGTTTGGAGAGCCTTTTTGTCAAATGTCGTGTATCATTTCCCCATATTGTCAGCTTAAAAAGGGGGGAAATGAGGAATTGATTGTATTTACGGAAATAAAACGTTTTGTTAAGTAACTCTATGGGGCTCATCTCGAAATTTTAGACCGGGGGGGCAAGGCCCCTCCACCCCCCCCCCCCAGCGCGCACCTATGTTCGGCATCGAACAATTACAAGTTCATGTTCTGGTTTAAACCAGTTATTCACGCTATTAGGCTATTAAACAGCAAATAACCAAACGTGTTTATTATTTGTGTTATTGGCGATGTGTCGCGCATTTTGTATTATCATCCTATTACAAACAAACAAAAAACTCATATAAACAGGAAAAACTATTTCATGTTTGGAAATACGTGAACTCGTAAGGCATCTTTAGCTAGAACTCATTTGTTTCCTTTGCTTTTAACGAAGAGCGGCTTGTTAAATCCTTAGCTGATGCTGATCGTTAATAGAACTTTTTACGTTCTGTTAAAGTTACGAATATCCAATATTTTATCCACTGAGGTAAAATTCCGTATAGAGTAATTTTCGTATAAATTTAACCATTCATCATTCATCGACGGGATTCGAACTGTACGACCTCCCGGTCAGAATCTGTGAAGACACAACGGTAATGGTGTTTGAAAGCTAACTCAGCTAGTGTGACAGGCTTATGTTGATAGTACAATCTAATTTATTTTGCACATAATATTTACATTAGTTTGCCTATGTTCTAGCTCCAAATCTAAAAGATCATGGCTTATTAGACTACTTTCGTAATATCTCTTATTACAAAACTGATCTCCGTTTCGTAAAGCTAAACTTTAGATATCCAAAGTGAATAAAATACAGTGAATTACAATGAGCTTAATTCGTAGACGTGTACTCTATGCGCGTGTAGACTCACTGACGTAAGCTAAAAGGGCAGTTGATGTGCCAAGCGTTTAGTCCCATCCACGTCGTATATGCTCTTCCTCCGCAACTGCTCATGCTCAATAAAACACCTGGCGCAGGGCGTAAAAAAGGCCACTATGCAAGCACAATAAAGTAAAAGAAGAAATCAAGGCGTAGAAAAAACATAGTTGGGTCAGATGAGATAAAAGAAGAGGCGACGAGCTTGGAAAGGAGGATCATGAAAAAGGAATAAGTAGTGCGACGAAGAAATGGGGAAAGTAGAAGCAGAAGAGGCAATACGAAGAGCTGTCAAAGGAACACATAGATGCATGATATTTTTAAAATGTTTGAAGTTTCTTGGAATAGTTTTAGGAAGTATTTCTTGCCGAGTTAATATCAGAAAACAGAGCGATATTTGTTGTTGTTATTATTATTATTATTATTATTATTATTATTATTATTATCAATATTATTATTTAGCTATAAAAATCCCTCCGTGGGTCAATTGAAAGAAGACAGAAAGGTTCTTGAAAGAAGACACAATCAATATTTATATTTAACGTCCCCTCGTCGAAGCTCTCTTCAGACTCGTGTGCACTTTCCCCGCAAGCGCCCGTGCGAGTTGGCTCCAGCTTCGGACTCACACAGCCAATTGCGCAATTAAGAGTGCCATGAAGAGGAAGGAAATATTTCGCCCACAGAAGAAATGAATAGATGCCGAGGAAATGAAGAAAAGGTAATGAAGAAGAGATGTGAATGAAAAATGATGATGAATACACGAAGAGCAGAAGAACAGACAATAAAAGTCTGTTGACAAGATGGGACAAACCTGTTGACTGTGACAAGATGGGACAAACCTGGATTCAATTACGGAATGGGAAGTTGCTCGAAATATTTTATTCGTAATACTGTACTTTTACTACGAAATAACGAATTTCAAACCGAGGACCGAAAAGTCACTATGACCAGCGTCTGTTAAGGAATTTAACGGTGCGCCGTGCGTTAAAAACAAACGAAACAAACGAGTTTTAGCTGAATGAGTGAAACAGAGAAAAGGTATTTCTAACTGATACGCCTTTTTCATATAAGAAGGTGGTATTAAGAAATATATTGAATAACACACGGCCGATGTCACAAATTATGGACTTGGCTACTTATTAACTTCGCCTATCGCCTCGATTTACAAACTTCAGCGTGGTTTTTTGCCCAATAATGCTAATTGCCTAATAACGCAAGTGTATTTAGAGACGCCGAGGATGTCAATAACTACATTAAGCATTAGGCGACGCTAGATCTTAGGGCAGAGAATACCAGATATAGAGGAGTTACACTAAGAAGGGACCACTTTGACAGGTTGCAAAACAAATCGTCATGCAAAGCGAACAAATTGCAAGAGATAATGATGAAGAATACTCAAATGAGCTAACTGTAAACAAATGCACTGATAAAATCAGAGCATGTATATAACCTGTATGTTGCCAGAAGTGGTCAAGTAGTAGCGGTCAATGCGATCCCTTCTTGTAGTAAAAATAGCTGCAGTAGCTTTCAAAGCGGCACCTTCTTGAAGAAAAGAGAGCTGAAGTACAGTCAAAACGGTCCCTTCTTACAGTAAAGAGAGCTGCAATAGCTGTCGAAGCAGTCCCTGTATTGTATTGTTTGTATTATATTCCCTTACATTTTTTGATGATGAATATTGTTCTAAATTTCACCTTTTAATTGTAAAATGTATTTATCTGTTTCGTCGCTAATGACCTTCATGTCCATGCGACGATCAATAATAATATAAGCGGTCCCTTCTTATAGTAAAAAGAGCTGCAGTGGCTGCCAAAGTGGTCTATTTTTATAGTAGAAAGAGCTGCAGTGGCTGCCAAGGCGGTACCTTCTTATAGTAAAAAGAGCTGCAGTGGCTGCCAAAGCGGTCCATTTTTATAGTAAAAAAAGCTGCAGTGGCTGCCAAAGCGGTACCTTCTTATAGTAAAAAGAGCTGCAGTGGCTGCCAAAGCGATCCCTTCTTATAGTAAAAAGAGCTGCAGTGGCTGCCAAAGCGGTCCCTTCTTATAGTAAAAAGAGCTGCAGTGGCTGCCAAAGCGGTCCCTTCTTGTAGTAAAAAGAGCTGCAGTGGCTGCCAAAGCGGTCCCTTTTTGTAGTAAACAGAGCTGCAGTAGCTGCCAAAGCGGTCCCTTCTTATAGTAAAAAGAGCTGCAGTGGCTGCCAAAGCGGTCCCTTCTTATAGTAAAAAGAGGCAGTGGTACCTTCTTATAGTAAAAAGAGCTGCAGTGGCTGCCACAAGCGGTCCATTATATTGCGGTCCCTTCTTATAGTAAAAAGAGCTGCAGTGGCTGCTGCCAGTGGTCGGTACCTTCTTATAGTAAAAAGAGCTGCAGCTGCAGTGGCTGCCAAGGCGAAGCGGTCCCTTCTAATAGTAAAAAGAGCTGCAGTGGCTACCAAAGCGGTCCCTTCTTGTAGTAAACAGCTGCAGTAGCTGTCAAAGCGGTCCCTTCTTATAGTAAAAAGAGCTGCAGTGGCTGCCAAAGTGGTCCATTTTTATAGTAGAAAGAGCTGCAGTGGCTGCCAAAGCGGTACCTTCTTATAGTAAAAAGAGCTGCAGTGGCTGCCAAAGCGATCCCTTCTTATAGTAAAAAGAGCTGCAGTGGCTGCCAAAGCGGTCCCTTCTTATAGTAAAAAGAGCAGCTATAGTAAAAAGAGCTGCAGTGGCTGCCAAAGCGGTCCCTTCTTGTAGTAAAAAGAGCTGCAGTGGCTGCCAAAGCGGTCCCTTTTTGTAGTAAACAGAGCTGCAGTAGCTGCCAAAGCGGTCCCTTCTTATAGTAAAAAGAGCTGCAGTGGCTGCCAAGGCGGTACCTTCTTATAGTAAAAAGAGCTGCAGTGGCTGCCAAAGCGGTCCATTTTTATAGTAAAAAAAGCTGCAGTGGCTGCCAAAGCGGTACCTTCTTATAGTAAAAAGAGCTGCAGTGGCTGCCAAAGCGGTCCCTTCTTGTAGTAAAAAGAGCTGCAGTGGCTGCCAAAGCGGTTCCTTCTTATAGTAAAAAGAGCTGCAGTGGCTGTCAAAGCGGTCCCTTCTTATAGTAAAAAGAGCTGCAGTGGCTGTCAAAGCGGTCCCTTCTTATAGTAAAAAGAGCTGCAGTGGCTGCCAAAGCGGTCCCTTCTTATAGTAAAAAGAGCCACAGTAGCGGTCTCTACAAGTAAGTACTCACGTCGTCGTTCGCAGCGTCCCACCGCCCCGTGCACGCGCCAAGCCCTTCCGTCGCACTGTGCCCTTCCGCCGGCCGCGCGCAATGCAAGCGGTGCAAACGCCGGGCGCACCCAGTTCGTTGCGCAAGTGCCGCGCGCGCCGCCGCCGGCATCAGCGGCGTGGTGCGTTCCGGTGGCTGCCCGCTCGCGCCGCCACGTGCTGGCACTGCCACTGGCGCTGATCGAAAGCGCGCCGCCGCGTCCCAGTCGCACCAACCGCGCGCCCTCACGTGCTCGCGGCAACAGGAAGCCGAGACGACGCGCGCGCGTGATTCCATCGGGTAGGCGCGTTTCGGCGGAAAATGAGTGTCGATAATACACAGTCGATAGATTATTACTATTATTATTATTACTATTATTATTATTACTATTACTATTACTATTATTATTATTATTATTATTATTATTATTATTATTATTATTATTATTATTATTGAATCACTTATCGGTTGAAGGAAATCATCACGAATTGCTAACATAAATTATAATTGACTTACATTTTTACACGAATTATTAATTATTATTATTATTATTATTCATTATTATTATTATGTTTATTAGAAATACTATTGGGTTATCATTTCCATTTCTCATTTTTTTTCTGGACCTTTACGTCAAATTTTGTTTCCTTTTCGTGCTTTTTGTTAAGGAATGTTTCGGAATATTTTGCCATTGTGGCTTCGACTGCTCACTATGGCAAAATGACAGATGCCGTGTATCATTATTCTGAATTGCCGAATGGAAATGATATGTATCATTTAACAGATTCATCCTTTAAATGAAAGATCTGATAGTCGATCCATCTTCAGATGTAGTTATTACAGGAGTGTGAATTGTTATGCAATTTCAAGTTATAATTATATAATGTTCTCTACATTTTTATGTTAGCGATTTCCCTAAATATGATTTTGAAATTACACTCAAAAGCATCGTCAAAGTATAAATTTTTCTCATTTATTAATTTTTCTGATTCCTGTGCATATACACATTTACTTTAACCCTTTCAGACCTGAATTTTTTGTGATCGTTGGAAAATGTTTTTCTTTAAGCAATGATTTGGTTTTACTTTAAAGATAATTTCCAACAATTTTTTTGTGACGCTCACACAAAATGAAACTACATATAACTTCGCAAGAAAAAATAAAAGTACGACAATTAAGCGCAAACAATTCTGACGCAATAAAGAGTCAAAAATAACCAATTAAACGTTGTGTCCAACCCACTGGACGGCGGTTCTGAAAGGGTTTAATAGAAGTCCGCTTTGTTTCATTTTCAGAAGCTTATTTTCTGACTGTAGACGTTATTAGCGGTGTGTTTATTTTGACTGTCTCTCGTCTTCGACCCCACGTGCTGGCACCGGCTCTGTGTGAAAGCGCGCGCGCGCCGTCTCACGTGCTTGCGGTCGCCACTCGCCATGCAACAGGAAGCTGTGACGACGCGCGGTCGGCGCGCTTGCGCTTGCGTGCGAGTATCTGCGGAAGGTCGGTGTCGATAAACAGGGCGAAGAGAAAAATGAACAGAATGTACGGACGAGGAAGTTAATTTATAAAAAAAATTATTATTATAAAGCAATTTTAGCCGCTTGCGTGCGCAGTGATCTCGAGCGGCGCCAAGGTCGGCTAGCGGGGTTTCCTCCTAACCAGGACTCTCTCTAAGACCGGCGTGCTAAAATTAACCCAAATGTACGGACCGATCAGAGCAAAGTCCTAAAATTATAAAAAAAATTATTCATTAGTTCTTTGGATTTTGTCCATAGCCAAATGGTCTGGGTTCAGTGATTCCAGGTACGTCAACAGCGTAGGGCATTATTCCCGGAAGTGTAGTGCATGTTTTTTCTCGTGATCTTCCCCCGTGGAATGTCGAGATTCGGCGCCAAGCTACCGTCGGCTAGCGGGGTTTCCTCCTAACCAGGACTCTCCCACCAGCGGGGCACCGCCCAGCCGGGACAAGCTCTAAGCTCCCGACCGGTCTCCCGGGATATGTGGTAGTGTAGTGCATGTTAGTGTGTGTGTGTGTATCTAAGGGTCTCGATAGGACAAGGAAGAGAAAGGAAAGATATCGCGCGGTCTGTGACCCGTTTGTTAGGGTACTGCTCCGGTATTCGCCTAGGGTTAATCGGAGAAACCACGGAAAACTACCGATCAGAGCAACCGGCCGCTAGAATTCTCCTCCAGACAGCGACTGAATTCGACCGAGTTGAAAAGCTAGTGTCGAAAACCCTGCCGCCGTCAGGACTCGAACCTAGGACCTCCCGGTCAGAGAGTCACCCGGTACGGATCAAGTCACCAACGGACTCTTAAGGCCGAAATGGATTTAAGTGTCCATTGAAGCAACTGAAACCCTCCAGTTGCAGTCCACTCTCGAGTTAACGATATTTCGTTATTTTTTCTGGGTTCATTTGGTCCACTCTGAAATATGCTACGATGGACACGTTCATCAAAGATATCTGATTGTCTTCAACGACGTTGAAATACGGGGAAGTTATTATCTAACCGACGGTCACTCTGGATCTCGAAATACAGTTTTCTCGTTTTTCTGTTTTCAAGGACGTTGTCCAGGTTGCGCTTTCACTTCATCAGTTGCCTACACTCGATACTTCATGCACAGATTCCAATGCAGCATGGAAACAATTTTGTCATGGCGTAATTGTAAATAGTAATAATAGTAATAATAATAATAATAATAATAATAATAATAATAATAATAATAATAATAATAATAATAATGTATGTACTAGAATGTTCCGCCATAGCTCTTTAATATTAAGCGCTACGTGTGGAAGAGGAAACGGAATGTGGAAACGAAGATTGAGACCAGACCGTGACGTTTTGTCATGATACTGCTCCAGCAAATGAATGGAGGAAACCACTTTGCAGCCGTGCGAGCGTGCATGCAGTGCCACACGCTGCTGCGTTTCCAACCACCTTACGTGCTTCCGGCCGCAGCAGACCAGCAACAAGATCCTGCGACGCGCGCGTGCGACATTGTCACAAGGCGAAATGCGATGGCACTTGCAGCTGTGAACTTGGCTGAGCGGTAGGCTTCAGCTGCATAATGACTGTAACCAGTTGCGAACCCAAGACGTCTCATGAATAGAGACCGGGTTTTTATGTAATTACATTTTTTTGTCTTTCTACTTACCGCTCTCAAAATTTTAATATTGGCGAATTGTCGCCGTCCTTTCACAATATCCATTTTTCGTTACATATTTGGTACTATATTACATATTTTACATATTTTGGTATTTTCACAAAATATTTTTTATTATATTAATTTTCTTCAATTTTATTACGTACTTTTTATGAAAATAAATATTTTTTTAAAAAATTCAGCATTTTTCCTACATTATTACTGCATGCTGTCTCCTCCTGGTACCCAATGTGAAGACGCGTGATGTTCTCACAGTCCCGCGCGTCTGCTTCACTTATCTCAGGGGCGGAAAGTGCGCGTCAGGGACTGAACCGATTCATCTTCAGGTGTGAAAAGTATCACGCACGCCGCGGTTCGTGACCTTTGACCTTAATTTTGGAGAAACAATGGCGATCGCCGACGTTTAACATTCAATGAAAGTGCTTCACTTTGCAGTGATGTAGTAGATATCGCTAGTTTGTACGATGTCTTCTATTGCGTCTAGTCTGGCTGCTAAACTACAGTCCTGAATAGCAATAGAAGAAGCTTTTACTACAGATGGGAAAGTTGTATGGTATAAAGTGTACATTAATCTATGCCTTAAATGATTTTTAAGACGTTTGTATAATTTTTAACATTTGTTTAGGACTTGTTTATAAATGTAATTTCGCATTATGTAAATGTATTTTATAAGATAATTTTAATATAACATATTTTATCCGATTTTACATATTTGTTACATATTCTTACTTTTTTTATATTTTGACGTTTCATAATACATATTATTCCGGTCTCTACTCATGAAGCTTCAACCCCCTCTCCCCGCAACCGATGTCACGTATTAAAAAAATGTAGTTTTTACTAATTTCCTTTCTTTTCGAAAGGCATTCAGTGTCTAAGTTCAATAAATAAGTATCTCTACAAATATCAACAAATAAAAATAATTAAATTCATCTTAAAAGAAAAATTATAAGAAAGCATTAACTCAGCCGGATATCACATCCCTCCACCCACATGTAAAAAAAAAATCTTCGTTGTGCCGTTGATGGTGACGTATTGGGGCAACCGCATTGGTCTACGGTGATGTAATGAGTAGAGACAGGATTTGTATGTAATTACTATTTTTTGTCTTTCTACTTACCGTTCTCAAAATAATAATCTTGGCGAATCGTCGCCGTCCTAACACAATATCCAATTTTTTCGTTAAATATTTTTACATATTTAGTATTATATTACATTTCACATATTTTGCTATTTTCACAAAATATATTTTCTATTAGTTTTCTTTAATTTTATTACAATTTTTATGAAAAGTATTTGTAAAAAATCCGCAGTTTTCCTACTTTATTACGACGTGCTGTCTACTCGAGGTATGCTACGTCAATACGCGATCGGATGTTCTCATAGTCTGGCGCGAATGCTTCAGTTTTCTCAATGGCAGGAAGTGCGCGTCAGCGACAGATCATTTTCACCTTTAGTTGTGAAAAGTATCATTAACACCGCAATTCATGATCTTTAACATTAGTTTTAGAGAAACTTGGCGATCGCCAACGTATAAAACTTCGATGAGGATGCTGCACGCTGTAGCGATTATTTGCTGATCGAATTTATGTCTCCAGTTTGTACAATGAAGTGTCTAATCTGGCTCATAAATTACAGTACTGTATAGCAATAGATGAAACTTTTACTACTAGCGGGAAAGTTGTATGGTGCAATGTGTGCATCAACTTGTGCTTTTCAAAACTTTTCATTTTTTTTTCTTTTAAAGGTCGTATCAATATCTAGGTCATTAAGCGACCACTATTGGAATTAATGTCATGGTATCTGTGAAGATGAAACGGTATGATGATAATAAGGTGTGAAAGGACGAACACAAATACAACCATGCCTGAGGCGGGACTCGAACACGCGACCCTTCGGACCGAGACGACACTACTGCCGTAGCGATTTCGGCCACTGGATCGACTTTAAAACGTTCGTATTATATTGAAAACTGATTTAGGAAATTTTTTATAAATGTAATTTCGTATTGTGTAAACGAGTTTTATAATTAGTTAATACTCGTACTAGTTATAATTTTACTATTATGTATTATATCCAATTTTATAAATATATTACATATTCTTACTCTTTTAATTACATATTTATGTACATATTTTGACGTTTTATGCCACATATTTTTACGGCCTCTAGTGAAGAGTGCCATTTTCATTTGTGAGCACAATGGAGGCTAGTAGCTAACGGCTGTACGTTTTCCCCTTACAAGAACTGGTGATCACAGAGGTTGATAACGATTACTCTCCACAAAATGAGTAGAATGAACATGAGGGGCGAAGGGGTAAAGAGAAATGATTTGGAAAGGGATGCGGGTTCAGATGAGATATGAAACTTCCCCCAAGTATTAAACAGCCATGCCTTATATGGGATTCGAACTCGCAAACTTCGTGTATTGTCAAGTGTCAGATCACTGCACTGCCGAAGCCAACTTTTCTTCCACTTGTCATCACTAACTGTAGGAGAAAAGTCTCTCAAGGTTTTTGGATGAATGAGATTGAGTAATGTTATGGCCAAATGAGAAATGTTGATTTACTGGGTTTCTGATCTTGTTTTTCCTACACCAAAACGGTGCTTTCGCATTTCGTGATTATTCAGTCATTCTTTCTTCCGATATATTGGAAAGTATCCTTATTTAAAATACTCCAAACATTCCTCTAATTCAAAACACTTAAAATAATTTGGGCTAAAAATTGTCATTAGAGTATACATGTAAAAGTTGTTGAAAGAATATCGTTAAATGGCTTGGAACCTCCTGTCATGATATGCCAATGCCATCACATGAATGAAGCGATGCTATAGCCCCGGAAAACGCTAGAATTTCTACTTTTCATATCAGCCCACAATCCTTCATTAATTACGATAAACGAAAAAAAGGGATGAAATGCATAAAGACGGGACAGCAAAACTACTCACTTCTATTATCTAAAACTTAGAATTAGTTAGGTCACGAATGCACCAAAACTAATTAATTATGTTCTGTTTGCAATCTTCTATTCTTTTCAAACTCCAATTTTGACTTTGGTTGGACACGAAATAGTTAGTCAACTCTGGCAAGCAGTGTGTATTCTCAAGCCTGGATTTTTCATGTTTATAAATCATTTACATTATTAATATTAATGCAGTTCGTCTGAGGCAATTCGATGGTCTGTATTGAAAATATTTGAAACATACTATTTATAATGCAACGGGATAAAAACATTAACGTTTTATTAAAAAGTAATTTAATCAATATGATGTTTTTCTTTCGTAATACCTCTTGAAAAAACCTCTAGTATTCCCTTTTCAGAATCCAATAACATCATGTCTAGATACTTAACGAAAATTGCATTACTAATTCGAACGTGCTTGAACCAATGGCTCACGCCATACACGTCGCCGAAGGCAGTGATTACCTCACTGAATGCTCGCCAAGGCAGGCAATCACGAACCTCGACGCCAGGTCGCAGCCAATTAGGATCTCCTTACAGGCAAGTGCTAGACGCGGCGTTGCCACATGTGCCACAGAGGGGCCCTCGACATTCGTACTTCTCATTCGCTGAATGACCCGCCTTGCGCTTCGGAACTTGGCGGTATGAACTTCTACGCGCACGTTTTCTTGAGCCCCGGAATACATACCCCCACTCCTTGGTCAACATTAGTTGAATTAAGAATAAACGATAGCAACGAGCATTGTGGACAAAATCTGACAACCATAAATGTTCGCTTTCATGTAATAGAAAACGAACTACAAATTTGATATAAAATTGCTTGTCAAAATAATCAAACTCCCCAGTCCTTGCGCAACTAGCGAAGCGAGGCTCAAGAAAACATGCGCGTATAATATCTTCTACTCGGGGTATTTGACTGTGGTGTAGTGTGTGTGACAAAATGCTCAACTTACGACTTCTCAGAGTGCTACGAATCCTTCATGGCGAGTTCTAATTACATTGTGTGATCTACATACGCTCTTTTGGTACGTCTTAAAGTTACGTAAAGATTACCGAGGTAAATACCAACTTGAAAAACAAATTATACAACAATAATGTACGTAGGCAAGCGTAGTGTTCCGAGTCCCTTGACATGAAAATTTTGAACAGTTCCAATAAAAAAATATAAAATTTCAACAGTATTTAAAAATAAATTTAATCCAAATTAGGTTTATTAATTCTTTGTTTGTATAAAAGATAATTGTAAATGTCAATAATTATAGTCAGCAGATTTTTTCTATTGTCTTGAACCCATAATAAATTGATTTTCAAATTTTAAGATAATATGTGAGACCTGTTTGGTGTTTTTTTTCTCAAGGAACACTATTTTGATTGTAACTAAGAACTATGGTATATTCGGCTATGAACAAAATCCTAGACGGAGCTTGCTTTGCCCACTATTAGCGCAGCATTGCCTCTCAAAAAATACTTTCAACTTAACGTGTTAAGAAAGTCAAAAAACGAGTTAAGATCTACCATAAGAATGTGTGAAGTCCGCTGTGAAAAGACAATGAAATGCATGCACTCGTCTGTGCGTATTCTTTGTCTGTATTTTTCACGTATTTTCACTCACACCCTTCATGTCTACCAGTCGCGGCTCGTGATTTTCTAGATAGGCAAGGCTGCAAAAGAATTGCATTACATTGCACTGCATTGCCTGTATTGAATTTCTATTCATAATCTCTTCCGATACAGATTCAAGAGAGTAGCGCTCCTACAGCATATTGGGCAAACTTGTTGATGTGAAATTCTTCTCGCTGAGATGCATAGTAATGCTATCTGGTGAGCACGCCCTTCTTCAGACCCTACACTCCACCTTTGAAGGCTGCCTGGCCGCAGTCTTCGTCCGTAGGTAAGCCTGTGCAATGAATGCATGACGTCACGTCTCATCGTTTTGCACTGGCCTAATGGAGGAATGAAGTGGGAGCCTAACGCTTTTGTCTTCCCTGTCAACAGCTTCAAATGCCTTGCGGACGACCGTTATCGAACTCACAAACAAAACTTTTGACATGACTGCTACATAATGTAACTCAGGAAGCCATTATTAATAAATAAATACATTTATAAATATAATTGTAAATTTCTTTTGGGCGGCGATTTCTACAGGAGAGGTTCCGCCTTACAGCCTTTAATGACGAGCCGCGCCTGATGTCTACTATATATTATTCAGGACACAGTCGGTCGAGATTGTTTAGACACCTCTTCAGCGTAATATTAGGAATCATTTTCACGTTTACAAACATTCTATGTAGAATGCTTAGCGTAACGAATGGTCTACAGAAGAAAATAGATTTACGTCTTGAAACTGCATGTACGAACGGTGGATGTAAGATATCCTAATACACATTTCACATAAAACTTTTTAAATCTAAATTTAACCTCGATGAAAACTAATATTAAAATATAATAGTATATTAAGAAAGAAACTATGAGCCATGAATCAATCTCATTGTGTAGTTCGCCTGTACCACATCAAACGTCTTTTAGTATGGTCAAGACTGCGTCTAATATTTCTGAAAAATTACATATTCGACGTAATATTTCTGGAAAATGTATCATCCTGTCTAGGAATATTACCTTCTTAGAGACGGACGTGCAGATGCTTGGACCAAGCTGTGATGAGAGGAATGACAGACGTTGACCAACAAAGAAAAAGTAATACCCGAATCCAAACACTAAACATATTTTCTTCTGAGACACATGTACAGACGACGCGTCGGCCTATTGTCGTATTAGTCGTATTTCTGGGGAGAAATTACATTCCAGTCAGAAAATTACAGGGAATTTTTAAAACTGATTGTAGGGATATTTGGGCTGATGATTTTAAAACTGCTGTCCGATTTGATCTAGCAGGTTTAGTTTTTGATTGTGATAATTTCCAAATTTTGTTTTCATAATTTGTTTATTGTTTTAAGCATACATAAGATTTAGCTAATTTTATGATTATATTTACGTTTACATGATTCATAAAACCCTTCGTGAATATCCATAACTATCACATCGCAGAGAATCAGAAACAGGATTCAGCGATGGACAATACCATTCCCTTTCAGCTAGCAATCATGTTAATAATGAATAACTGATGGTTAAAACAATCTATTTAAGAAAAAGTATTCCGAAACACTGAGTATCTCAATAGACATCTTTTTTGGGTTAATTTAATACTAAAAAATGAATATCGCGAGAAGCAGAGGCGATGGGAAAAAGAAGATACCATTTCCGAATCTAGAAAAAAAAATATCCAAAAGGGATTATTATTCACTAAAACACCTTAAAAACCAAAAGGTGTGTTCTCCAGTATCATGCTTTAAAAAATGTGTAAAACTGTTCTTATCAAATTGTTCGCATTCTACTCTGATTTCCTTACTTTCCCACCCACATACGCATACGCGAGAAAGTACATAATGCAACAGAAAATACCAGAAGCCAGATATTGATTTCGAAGCATCTTCAATCTTCCTAGTAGGTATCCGTCAGTTGGCAAAATGGGCCTTAACACACCTTTTCACGTAAGCTACGGGGGCGATATATCCCGGCCCCCACCCCACCTCCAAGCGTCTACATGTTCTCTTCGCTTCGGCAGCGGCCGTTAACCCAGTTTCCTCTTTAATAGGCTGCGATTTGATCGGAAACGTCAGCGATACGACTCTGCCTCATACTTTCCGAGATACTCTAAAACTGCCTGCGATCACGGTACCTTTTACGAGTTCGACATCCTCTACCGCCCACGCGAATTTAAATACTTTGCATAAACATATGTGATATAGTTTCACGCGCTGTGATGCATAGAAAAGTGCTCGGGTTCTTATAAAAAATGTGTTCGTGGTCAACTTTGCATGTATAATTAGCATAATTCAGACACATAAATATCATTAATTTTCTAGTGTTCATTATTTTGGAACCAGTGATAAAATGCTCGAATTACTTCTGGTCAGGACTCAGGTTATTGTTATAGTCAACATTATACAAAAAGAATTGCAAGAAGTTGAATTTTTATTCATTAAAAAAAGCATTACGGCCTACAATGTCCCTTTTTTGTGGCCATGCAAGTATCATATAACATGTCACGAAGGGGACCACTAGAATCTATTCAGAACATTGGTTGCCTCGGTATTTTAGTGGTACGAGCTAGCAGGATGTAAAACAGGAAACACGGGTCTGATTTGCTTTGGGCTAAGGAATTGAAAAGTTTACTCATAATAGAACGCGAGTCGGAAATCTCGGTAGTCATACATGAGGCCCCAAGGGAACGATATCAGCGTATTATTTGAAACCACAAAACGATATTGTCACATAAATCATTTTACACAGATCAGGAAAACGATTGCTTTACCGCTTTAACTAAAGCAACAGAATGCGCAGTAACGACAGTAATCACGCGGATATGAGAATTAGTGGAATGCCATTCCAGAAATAACTTCAGCACAATCTTAGAGGAAACGTGGAGCCCCGTTGGCCTAATTTTCCTGACACACATGCACTGCCGATCACGTGCGATGTCACAAGACCTCTTCCAGTGTAGGCGGTCACAAGATGTTGTCGCCTTTCCGTCATCTACGCATGCCTGGTGTAGACTGAGTCATACACGCATCACGTCTGTTCATTGTACAAGACTGATATGATAATGAATCCAGTAATTCCACGCTCTATTGTAAACAAGTAATTCACTGCACGATATTGGACAAGGATAGAATGCTTTGTTCAAATATTGCCTTGTTGATTGATACTGCACTAAGAATTACAGCCATAATGAGAATCTCATTAATATCATCATTTTATCTATTCGATTGCAAACGTTATCCTTATGAAATACGAAATTTTGTTTAGCATGCCACTTTTCTGGCAATGTAAATTTCTTACTAATGTTTATACCGTGAGTCTACGCATTTTTAAGCCCATATACATGACAATGTAATATTCGTTGTGAACATCAGCGGATTTGTTTTAAAGTTGAAGTTATTTCACAAGAATGGTTGCATAAAAATTGTTTTTAAATACACCGAAAAACAACCATTGTAAACCCATAAAATATGAGTGACTAATTTTGTTCTGACTCAGCCAAAATATCAAGCTGACAAGTAACTGGATATCCGAATATCAGGTTCCAATGAGGTTGAATTTCCAGGACCGGATTTGGATTCAGATTCAGAACATTGGAAATCTTGATGGATGACAGTCTATATTCGTGGGAAAGTATTGGAAATCGTGGCAGGGATTGAAGGTCGCTCATATAGTAAGGACAGACTTCTTTGATTACATGTGCGGCTTCTACCGACATTCTCAGCAAATTGACCTTGTATATAGTTCAAGCACTAAAATGGTGAAAGTACGATTGCATATGGTGAAGTTCAGGAAAAAATAATAAACACACACGTTCATCGATCATATGTGCGTGTTGCGATAGCATTGTGCATGTTCTGAAACTGATTACGCACCTTTGAAGAGAACAAGCATGTGTTAGACACTGACTGATAAATGGAATGTACTCTAGTTATCGCACGATTGTCTTAATCATACTAAACTACGCAATGTAGGATATTAACACATTAGCTAATCACATAACCTGTATGTATCCGTGTCAGAGATGTGTTGACAAGAAATTAACATTAACGTATTTTTAAGAGTGATAAATGACAGGAACACAGAACTTTTCTATCAAACTTAAAAATAGTAACTAATTATATTAATAAGCTTTACTATAAACATTTCTATTTGTGACTAAGTTTACAATTTCCAAGAACAGTTGATTGGTTATAATTAAAAACTCACCACTAATCGACGACAATCATGGAACTATTACAAAATGCGTGTCACCCAGAAACAGCTACTCACCTGTAAAGAGAAAACAAAGTAATGTAAGAAAATCTATCAATTAATCAATTTCATTCATTAAAGCAAAAATATTTTTACATGGTTATTAAGCAGTTGTATTAGGGCACTTAAGGGATTTTAAACTCTTAGTGCATTAATATGATAAAGCTTTTTTAATTCTCACAAGATAACAAATGTTATTTGTTAAGTAGTACGTAATTTGAACAATTATGAGACACCTGACTTTGTTTGACAACAAACAAATAATGTGCCACAGTAAGAATATTATCAAGTTTCAGTAGTCATCAGCTTTAGTGTAATGTTTGTTGTGAGAATACCAAAATTCAAAATGTGTCTGCAATATCAAAATACGTTGTTGAACATTTTTAACGCATTTACATGCAACAAAATATCTTACCGCCCGTAAATTTCCGTATATGTCCCGCCAATGCAAATAACATTTTTCAAGCACGGCACGTTTTAATAAGTTTGATAAAAAATAACTAAACTACAAACATAATAAATCTTTTAAATACTAAATGTGTGTACATTCTAATTTTTGATATTCATATTAATGTGTAACAAACATGGATGTACACACGGCGGTGGTTTCTAAATGACATACAAACAAAGCCAAGGAATTCTAAAAAATCTAAATGAGCCTTTATAACACACACCGCCGTTGTTCAGTATTACCGTAACGCCCTATCTATTTATCAAAGCTCATGACGAATTGATTGATTGCTGCACACTGGAAAGTACAGGATAGGGTAATTGAGAATGAATAACATTATGCTTAATATAAAATTCTGTAATGACTAATTTAGTTTATTCAACTAATTAGTAACAGTTAATTCAACTAGTTTTAGTAAAGGTTGGTATACTTGTTAGTGATTCCAGGAGCGTCAACTACTGAGGTTGTAATTACCGTAAGCGTAGTGCATGTTTCCCTTCGGGAGGTGGCGGTGATCTGCCCCCGCTGAACAGCACGATCCGGTGCCTACCTATCGCCGGCTAGAGGGGCGCTCCCCTCAACCAGGTATCTCCCACCAGCGGGGCACCGCCCCAGCCGGGACAAGCTCTAAGCTCCCGACCGGTCTCCCGAGATATTTGGTAGTGTAGTACATGTTAGTGTGTGTGTGTGTGTGTATGTGTGTGTGTGTGTGTGTGTGTGTGTGTGTGTGTGTAAGGGGAGAGGATAGGGCAAGGAATGGGAAGGACAGATCGCGCGCGGTCCGTGGCCCGTTTGGTAGGATACTGCTCCGGTATTTGCCTGGTGCTGATCGGAGAAACCACGGAAAACTACCGATCAGAGCAGCCGGCCGATAGAATTCTCCTCCCGACAGCGACTGAATTCGACCTAGCTGACAAGCTAGCGTCGAAAATCTTGCACTCAGAGGCACTGCAGTGACATGAGTTGATGCACTGAGCCACATCTCCCGGTATTAGTAAAGGATTTGGGGGAAGGTATTCCGGGGCTCAAGCAGACGTACGCGAGTAATAACAACCGCCTCCCCCGCGCGTCCGGCGGCGTTGCTCCAGCGCGGCCGGAGGCGGCATATTAGCATCCCTTACCTTCATACGGAACCATAATAATATAACGGCTCGCCATTGGTTGACGTCTTAAAATGGCCGGGCGCGGTTCATTCAAATAAAATACACAAGTCGGCCCACAGGTTGACTCCGGTTTTCATTTCATATTATATGTTCTTCGATTAACAATGCAAAACTATATTCTAAAAACAAATTCTTGGTTCTTTCCTTAATACTTCATAAATTTCAATTTTAAACGTTAAATTACCACTACTTATTTGTCTACCATCGCGGGAATCTATATTGGTACGCCTAAACAAATTTGTGTTGATGTTATGATATTAGGTTAGACGTTTGTTTCGAGTTACCTGTTTATTTTGTGGAAACTTCTGACCGTATCATAATGTTAGATGTTTTCTGTAGTTCTACGTTTATCTATGAGTATGTTTTGGCATTCTGAAATAAATTCGGGAATACTTCCCGGAAGTTTCGAGAGTGAAATTGTTGAAATGTCTGAAAATGTAGTTTATATCAGAAGTTCTATTTCTTCAATGAATGATATTGAAGCATGGAAAGTAGAATTTCAAAGAAACACAAACCCAGTGGAATTTTTTAAAGTCTAAACCAAATATGGTGAAATGTGTTGGTTTGTAAGTAGAAACATAACCTGATTATTTCAGTCATGATCTTGTGGAAATTGGATTTCATAAAGGAAAGGTTAATTCAAATAATATGTCAGCAATTTGAATGGCTGATTTTAAATTCACCCATATTTCAATTATGTTTTTTTTTCTTCATAGTCAGTGATTACAAAGTCACTACAGAACTGTACATATTACTTTGGTGCCTTTGTGCAAAACCATTGCACATAGCACCTACTGAGAAAGGAAGAATTATCCTTGAAACCTGTGATTATAGCTGTTTCTGAAAATGATATTTATCTCAAAAAAGTATTCTCATTTTAGAGACATAAGCCAAACACATTATAGAAAAAATCCTTTGGTGTTTTGGAACTGATTCTATTACTCATAAAATAATCAGTAGTTGGCCTATAGTTTTGATTTTGTAATATTTTTATAAACATTTATTTTGAGAAGAAATTAAAATACATTTTTTTATTTTTAAGTATTTAATATTTTGTGTAGATTTAAATAAAACTTTTAATTAAATCTGGGAGTTGAAATATAAATCAAAATAATAATGACATTAGAGCATATCAATATTTTATACATGCTCATATTGGTTTAGATTATTTTTATTAATTATATTTTTTTGTTCATTTCATTATTAAAGTATCCTTCATGATTTTTAAAAATTTTAATGTATTCGTTTTTGGAGGGCAATGGATTTCAAGTCCACAACTGTCAATTTTGTATTTTTAGACTTTAACTTTTTTCATGTATAAGTTCAGTTGTATGTAATGTAATATTTATTAATTTCATTAGAGCAATATACTTTGTTCTGTTATACTGGATATTGTAATAAATATTGATTTTTAAATGTTTAAGTATGATGATCAATAGTATAATAGTAAAATTAAAGTGATTCACAAAAAAAATAGTTTAAAATAAAATTGAACAGTTGTGTTTGTGTAGAATAATTTGGGCAAGACCTATATTTGTTATTTTGGTAAATGCACATTTTTGGTCTAAAACATTCAATTTATGTTATATGTCATATATAAATGTAAGGGATATACAAAAATCAGAAAACATTTGAGAACAGAAAAGTCAGAGCTGCAGCAAAAATGTTCCTAATATTTTCCCCTCCCTATGTGAACTTAAATAGAAAAGAATGATAAATGGAAATATGTATTTAAAACAGAAGATTTCAAACAAAGGTCAAAGTCTGAGTTTTCAATAATTTTGCCTCCATGAATGAACAATTATTGAAGTGACAAAAAAATTGAAGTCTGTTATAAATCTTAAAGGCTACATTGACAATATCTCACGAATTAACATCATACAATACTGAGGGCAACAATTCCTCAAAATAAACAAGTAACACAACGTTAACATCTATCGTAATACTGTAGGCCTAGACCTGTATATTTTATTTGAATCAACCGCGCCCCGCCATTTTAAGACGTCAACCAATGGCGAGCCGTAATTTTCATATGGTTCCGTATGAAGGTAAAGGATGCTAATATGCGGCCGGGAGGGAGGCCCCACCTGCGCGGGTGGAGGTGCGCGTGCCACGCCGTGGCGGGCTGGCGCATGGGGCGGAAGCGCTCGGCGAGCCTCACGGCGGCGGCGAACTCGTGGCGCCACGCGCCCTCGTCCAGCAGCCACGCCACGGGCCGCCGCAGCGCCACCTCCGCGAGGATGGCGGCGTGGCTGCCCGTGCGCACGCGCAGGCGGCGGGCGGCGTCACGTCGCGCCGCCAGCTCCTCGGGCGGGTACATCTCGGGCGACGGCTGCTGCAGCTCCCGCAGGTGCTCGTCCCGCACGGCCAGCAGCACCAGCCCCGACGCCGCCAGCTGCGTCAGGTCGTCGATCTCCGGGTAGCGCTCCGGGGCCGCCGTCAGGGTGAACAGCCGCCCCTGAGACACGCACCGGGAGCGGTAGCTCAGTGCATCAACTGATGTCACTGCAGCGCCTCTGACGGGGAGGTCCTAGGTTACACTCCCCACGGCGGCAGGATTTTCGGCACTAGCTTTTCAGCTAGGTCGAATTCAGTCGCTGTCTGGAGGAGAATTCTAGCGGCCGGCTGCTCTGATCGGTAGTTTTCCGTGGTTTCTCCGATCAACACCAGGCGAATGCCGGAATAGTACCTTACCAAACGGGTCACGGACCGCGCGCGATCTGTTCTTCCCATTCCTTGTCCTATCCTCTCCCTTTACACACACACACACACACACACACTAACATCCACTACACTACCACATATCCCGGGAGACCGGTCGGGAGCTAAGAGCTTGTCCCGGCTGGGGCGGTGCCCCGCTGGTGAGAGAGTCCTGGTTAAGGGGAAACCCCACTAGCCGACGGTAGGTCGGTGCCGGATCTCGCCATCCAGCGGGGGAAGATCACCGCCATCTCCCGAGAAAAAATATGCACTACACTAACGGGACTAATGACCTGAGTAGTTGACGCGCCCGGAAACATGAATAAATCAATCAACTGAGACACGCCACCCCACCGCGCCGCTCATTGTCCAGGGACAACTCGCACTTTATTTATTTTTTTATTTATTTTACGTCAAAAAACAGTTAAAAACTGCGTATGACGTGCTATGGGGAAAAGTGAATTGTGTGCACATTTTCAAAATTCTGTGATCTCTACACTAAGTCATATACTACTTAAATTTTGAATTTTGAAAGGGAGAAAAAAACAAAAAAAAACAAAAAAACTCCCATGTAATAAAATATATTTTCAAGGATAAATAAGCAATAAATTTTGAATTTTGAAAGGGAGAAAAAAACAAACAAAAAAACTCCCATGTAATAAAATCTATTTTCAAGGATAAATAAGCAATAATTTTTGGCTATTACTTCCTGCCGCGACAACATGGAAACGATAATTTGAATAATTGTATTTCCCACTGAATTCTAGAAGACGTGCACAGAAAATGAAGTTACATTTCATGTGTACACCACACTTCATGTGTGGTTTATCACAATTCATTTAACGCCGCCACATAACACCACCACCAGCCAAATCGGTGGTGTAGGTTAGCGTACCGGGCTGTTGTACCCATGTTTGCGGGTTGAAACCCATCGAAACCGTAGATTATTAAGGGTGAAAAATCCCTTCGTACGCCTTCCTTTGGAAGGAAAGTAAAGCCGGCTGACCCACATAGTATATTTACTGCGTGTAAAAGATCCTCATGCCTAAAAGGAGCCTCTGAGCTACATTCAAATCTCCTGTTTCATCGACCGAGATAATACCACCTTTCTCCGCTAGATAGTGAAAGGAGCGTAGCGAAATTTGCGTGGTCAGACGAAAGAGTGGGCCTGATGGCCCGAGTCTCCCCACGTAAAATAAGGCATTAACTAACTAACTAACCATCTTGCTCTAGATGGCAGAACCCCATTCGACTCCTCGTGCCAGGAACCGTAAAGTGCGACGTTCCGTCTAAGTCTAAGCCAAACGGGGCGCTGTCACGGACAAGCAGTGGGGTCGCAACACGCACAAGGGCAACTTGCAGGCAGCGCGACCCAGCAGCAAGAAGTTTGGCAAGTTGCTGAACGGACGCCGGAGACGATCACCCAGTGCCAAAACAGCAGCGGATGAAAACGAAAAGATGCTCGCAAGGCTACGCCTTTCACACAGCACACAGTCACACACGTGGAATCACTTTATCATTTCTAAATACTCGCAAATAATAGTTTCAAATCATATGTTAAGGCGAGCCGGAATGGTCTATCTCCACAATGTTAATGTAAGGAACATTTTCTCAGAAACTCTTTAATTTACAGGCTTCCCTTTTTACGTGAGAATACATTCATTATTTATAAGTATTTTTAAGAAGCCTTTTTTAAAAATATTACTAATTTTTTAATATATTTATTTATTGTAATCGGTTTTGTTCTTAAAAGTACTAACATTCATAACAATATTGTCTAAAGTATTATACAAATCCTCCGCGTTTAAGTATATAAACTGCTGTACTACATGCTCTGTAAAAATTTGAGCATCCTCCTATTAGAAGTTTTTGAGAAAAGGTTCCCCAAGGATGAAAAATTTAAACTTATGGGAAATGGCTTCTAATGTGTTCAGTGCGTGTATGGTATATATGCTGGACAAATACAAACACCGATATTTTCACGCTATTTAACCCTCAATTCTTGTCAGAAACAGTGTGTCCAACATTAGAAATCAAACTATTAACTTTTTCTCACAACGAAAGAAGAAAAACACACACGACGTTCAAGCAATGCCCCCAATGTGTCGAAATGGCCACGCCCACTTTCACGCTACATAACTTCAAAATTAAAAAAAAACACTTAGAGATGACATAGAAAGATGAAACTTGGCCTATTTAACACAGAAAACTATAAAGCAATTAATGATTCAAAGAAGAAAACCGGGAGCGGTAGCTCAGTGCATCAACTGATGCCACTGCAGCGCCTCTGACCGGGAGGTCCTGGGTTCGAGTCCCAATGGCGGAAGGATTTTCAACACTAGCTTTTCAGCTAGGTCGAATTCAGTCGTTGTCTGGAGGAGAATTCTACAGGCCTGTAGCTCTGAGCGGTAGTTTCCCGTGGTTTCTCCGATCGACAATACCCTAACAAACGGGCCATGGACTGCGCGCGATCTTTCCTCCCTCTTCCTTGTCCTATCGTCTTCCCTTACACACCCACACTTACACTAACATGCACTACACTACCACCACATTCTCCGGGAGACCGATCGGGAGCTTAGAGCTTGTCCCGGCTGGGGCGGTGCCCCGCTGATGGGAGAGTCCTGGTTAGGGGGGAAACCCCTCTAGCCGACGGTAGGTCGGCGCCGGATCTCGCAATCCAGCGGGAGAAGAATAACGCCATCTTCCGAGAAAACATGCACTACATTTACGGGACTAATGACCAAAGCCCTTGATGCGCCCGAAAACACGAAAAAATCAATCATTCAAAAAGGTAAAAAAATATATTTCCAACATTTTTGCCCATTCTGGCTCCCCTTTAGTTTTTACAAGCAAACTTTCCATTGTATGTTTATGTATTCTAAAGTGCTACATCTGCCCCCCCCCCCGCCGTGCGGTGCTGCGTGAGCGAGGATGCGCGCAGCGCAGGTGCTGAATACTTCCCGGGCGCCCAGAGGCCGCACTCAGCGCATGTCCATCCTCGGGGCTTGGGCCCAGTGCGGGCCAAATCAAAAGCGTTTGTTCTTAAAAATATTTTTCGCGTTAGAATGTGTAGTAAATTTTATTAGCGATGCATAACTAAAGTCAAAAGCCGTGTCAAAATCAAGGAACAAAATTTCGATTTGAAATCTAAACAGCGTAACCAAAAGAAAAGGGATAATTTGAATATATAAATTCAGGAACCAGACCGTACGAAAAGCAGGACAACAACGTTAGAAGTGAGGCTATTTACGAAAGGTGCAAGACGGTTGCAGTTGGGGAAGGTGCATAACGGTGCAGCAGTCACAAACCGCGCGGCCCTGAGCCGACGCTGAGAAAATAAAGCTTTCGAACAAACTAAGCCATTCATGCCATCTAGCGGCAACCAAGGAACGCATTGATATAACCAATGCCTCCAGACATCGCCACATGTACTGAAAAAGCAACGCGATCTAGTAGCACACAAATAAATTTGACCCAGTAGCGTGGTGACTATAGTCGCCCGTAGCACTCGGAGCACACAAATACCCTGGTGATTAATGTAACCGATAGCACCCGTGACACGAAATGCGCGCGGTAATTATAACAACCATTAGCAGCCAAAGACTTAACAGCTGTCAGTCTTTTTTAAATTTTCGTGTAATTACTTGTATATAGTAGTTTTAAGTCTTATGTTAAGTTATTAATAGTAAAATGTTCATTGTATGTTTATGTATCCTAAGGGCTACATCTTAATATTAACAATTACCACTGTCTTTTCTGAATTTTCTTGTAAATAGTAGTTTTAAGTCTTACATTAAGTTCTTACTAGTAAAATGTTCATTGTATGTTTATGCATCGTAAGGGATACATCTCAGCATTAACAATTATAATTTGTTTCTAAATTATCTGTTTGCATACAGGGTTTTTGTTCAACATCAGTTTTTCAAAAGCGAATTTGTTAAGTCAGGCTGTCGTAGAGGCCAGGACCCGCGTACCGGTCTTCCTACTACGGTTAGAACGACTCTTTTTGTTATTTACACTTTGAGTTAGCAAATAAACATATATACTGTTGTTAAAGGAGTGAATATCGATTCCGGGCATGTCAACTACTGTAGTCGTCATCTTCTTAGTAAATTGCGTGTGTTATGTCCCGAGAGGTGGTGATGATTCTCTAATGCTGGAACGTGATAGCTGGCCCTAATTTACACGCCAGCTTGCAGGGTTTCTCGCCTCCACATATCTTCCCCAGCGGGGCACCGATCCACCCGGAACAAGTTCTAAGCTCCGAATACTCGGGAAATTTGTGGTAGCCGTTTAATTAGAAGCGTTAAACAGTGATGAGACACCGTGACCAAAAAGTTCAGAATGTTTTCAACTATAACAAAAACAAACATTTCTATGAAAATACCGAGTTGCCAACTAATTTCAGGAGTGATGTACAAAATAGCTTACATGTTACATCGTTATATGAGATTTCTGAGCAATGTTCATTGAAAAATGTGTTCTTCAACTCTTTACCCGCCATGGAAACATTTGTTATCAACCATTCTGCAGTATGTCGTGTTGACAATCTACCTGGTGAAATTGGCTGATTTAGCTCAGAGCCAACATTGCCGCTGATTCTGCAGGAAATCCGTCCAGGAGGTTCTAGGTTTCGAGTACTGCCGGTGGCGAATTTTGGCCAGTTGTCTAGCTAATTCGAATTCAGCCGGTTTGGAGCATAATTCTGCTGTGATCGGAAGCTTTCCGTTATTTCTCCGATCAGAACCAGGTGAATGCACGAGCAGTATCCTAACAAACGGGAGACGGTCCGCACGCGATCTTTCCTTCCTATTCGTTGTCTTGTCCTCACCCGCTACTTAAAACTTTTCACGTTTTTCTACATTACCACACATGTCGGAAGACCAGACCTTAGAGTTTAACCCGGTTGGGGAAAACCCCGCAAGCCAACGTGTAGGTCGGCGGAAGATACACCATCAAGTGGGGATGGAGTCACCGCCACCCACCGGGATAAATCATTCCTGAACCAAATGTAACTAATGACCCTCGTGTAGTGGTGAATCCTGAACATTATTTTAAGTATACCGCACTTTATGGAAGCTACCTCTATCGTTGCCTTTTATTTTGAGATTTTCTGAAATCCCAGTACTATGAAATTCCGTCCTTAAAAATTCTTCTTTAATACAATTACACAGACCACTATCTTCTGGATAATTAACACACTCCATTTTCACAAAAACGTGAGAGAAGCGTAACTTACGAACGACCACAGAAGGTCTGTTCACCGCAATGCGGTGCCTACCGACCGCCCAGGCGCGCATCCTCCCCTCTCCCCGTTCTTGAAACATGAGGAACCCTAGGTTATCGCGGCTGGCACGCGGTGCCTTCGCCTGCGCTAGCGAATTCTCTGGACAGCATTAAGAACTGTTTGATACTTCTCACTCTGATGCAATTCATAGCGCTTACGGATGCGGAAGAGTGACTGGCTCTGGGTAGCAAAGCAGAGTTATTTTCTCGCATTTGTTTTAAGACTTTCAAAATCTCAATAACATTTTAGAGGATTACCAAGCTTATGAAGTATTTCGTACACTTCGAATTACTAAATTGGTTAGTGATTCCGAGCGCATCAACAGATTAGGTCATTAGTCCCGTAAGTGTAGTGCATGCTATTCCCTCGGGAGAAGGCTGTCATTTTCCCCCGCTGGATGGCGAGATCCGGCGCCGACCTACCGTCGGCTAGCCGGGTTCCCCCTAACCAGGCCTGTCCCACCAGCAGGGCACTGCCCCAGCCGGGACAAGCTCTAAGCTCCCGACCGGTCTCCCGGAATATGGGTCGTGTAGTGCATGTTAGTGTAAGTATGTGTGTGTAAGGGGGAGAGGATAGGACAAGGAATAGGGAGGAAATATCGCGCGCGGTCCGTGTCCCGTTTGTTAGGATACTGCTGCGGCATTCGCCTGGTGTTGATCGGAGAAACCACGGAAAACTACTAATCAGAGCAGCGGGCTGCTATAATTCTCCTCCAGTCAGCGACTGAATTCGACCTTGCTGAAAAGCTAGCCGCCGGTCGATGTGTAACCGCCTGTCGAAAATCCTGCCGCCGTCAGGGCTCGAACCTATGACCTCCTGATGAGAGGCGCTGCAGTCACATCAGTTGAAACACTGGGCTACCGCTCCCGGTCGAATTTCTAGGAATACCGGCGATATACGCGGTGTATCGGAGAATTCGCCACTGCTCGCGCACCTGGTAAGTAACGACGATGACGATGGCGGAGGCGAGAAGCGCGGCGGCCAGCTGCAGGCGCTGCGGCGTAGCGCGCACCCTGTCCTGCGGGGCGCCCCCGCACGAGGAGAAGGCGCGCAGCGCGGCGGCGGCGCTGGCGGCCAGCGACTCGCCCGCCACCACGCGCCACGCCAGCGCGTACGCCAACATGGCGCCCAGCAGCGCCATCCAAATGGCGGCGGTGAACACGCGCAGCGGCAGAGACCAACTCGGGAGGGGCGGCGCGTGAGGCACCAAGATCACGCTCCTCTCGATGACGTGCGACGCGCCCAGCGTGTCCAGCGGGAGGGCGTTGGAGGCTGCGATGTGGACTGGCGCGAAATCCACCTCGCCGGTCACCATCGCCTGATAAAATCTCTGGGAGTACCATTGGGCGTATTCTGCTGACTGATTGTGCTGGAACGCACGCTGTAAAAAGAAACAGCGGTTGAATGTACAACCACTGGATAGTTACAAAGCATCCCCTGTACATACAATATGCTAAGGAAATATGATGCAGTTGTGCCATTTATAAGAAACCATCCATACAAAATCCCACAAGTGACCTAATTTAGGTTAGGGAATTACTCCCAGATCTGCATCAAAAATATTTATGAGAAAAAAAATGAAGTTCGATGGTCATGGTATGTAAAGAACAGGGGCGAACATGCAACCCAAAATACACATTACGCTGTCAATGTGTCGTTATCATCGTGTATAACTCAAAACTATGTGACTTATGCTCCTAAATCCAGGTTTTAATGCCTCAGAAGGAAAACGAGTAATGTTTCTCATGGTGTAATCTATCAAATGGACGTACTATCACATTGCAGTAATGTACTCTACCCGTAGCACCCATTCAAAGTTGGGTCTCAGTACAGCATTATTTTCACTCATAAAATAATGATTTACAATGTATGGACATTTCAACTAGCCTGGATTCTAATAATCGTTATATTTAGTTATAGAGTTAATAGCTTTAGAGCAGTTGCGGCTACGTGGTTTTCTAAGTGGGGAAGGCTGCAAATGCATTGTTTGTATTACATTGCATGTATTGTATTTCTACACAAAATATTTTGCGATACACGCATTAGAGTTCCTGGATATATCCAGGGACTCTAACACGCATAACAGATTAGCACTCCTACCGCATATTGGGAAAACTAGTTGATGCTCAAAGCTACTCTCTGAGTTGCATAGTAATGCTATCTGGTGAGCACGCCCTTCTTCAGACCCTACGCCACACCCTTGAAGGTTGCCTTGCCGCGGCCTTCGTCCGCCGGTAAGCCTGTGCAGTAAATGAATGGTGGAATGAAGTGGTGGCCTTATGGTGGAATGAAGTGGGAGCCTGACGCTTTTGTCTTCCCTGTCAACAGCTTCAAAAGCGTTATGGACGACGGTTATCTAACTCATAAACAAAAATGTTGATATGATTGTTATATAATATAACTCAGAAAGTCATAATTAATAAATAAATACATTTATAAATATATATTTCAATTTCTTTTGGGGCCGATTTCTATAGGAGAGGCTCCGCCTTACAGCCTTTACTGACGAGCCGCGCCAGCTTTAGAGTTTGGAACACATATTTTGATTTTTTGGAAGTACTTTACATGAAGCCTCAACATTTTCAAAATTAACTTAAAAGTGGCGCAATATTTTTTGATTAAACTTTGTCCTTGGATATCGTAAATAAAACTTGCAAAAATGGCGCAGATATCATTTTCTACATTTTTGAAAATTTCAAAACGTCAATTTTTTTTCTGGTGTCTTTTAACAACTACAATATTAGATATTTTTCATTAACAAAATCTGTTGTTCAAAGACAGATCTTAAAATACAGTTATGTACAATTTTTTTAAAAAAACTAGTATTTTTCGCGTAGTTTCTGCTTGAAGTTAACGCAATTGATATTTTTCTCTCAAAAACAACTCCAATTATTTTTAAACCTTTTCCTCTGATACAGTAAAGAACGCTTAGGAAAATGGCACATGTCTCAGCTTCGTTTAATGATGTCAGATGTTTAAAAATTAGCACAAGTTCAAATAAAACCATGACAATATTGTAAACCAAAAGCAGAAACCTGTGTGAAAACAAGTACTCACTCTTCTCTCCATTTCGCGGTACACTTTCTCGTACTGCTGCCAAGTGAAATGAAGCCTGGCAGCGAGCTCGTTGAGCATCATGTACTGGTGGCCGCAGCAGGTGAAGACGACGCCGTCGTTGGTGGGGCGCTGCCTGCAGGCGAAGGTCATCGTGGCGGGGATGAGGGCGTTCACCGCGCGCTGCCCCAGATCGCGCGCGCGTCGCGCCGCCAGGGCCGCCGCCTCCCTCGCCGCCGCCCCCGCGCCCGCCAGCGGCGTCACCTGCCCGCCACATCGATAAAATAAATATAAATAAATAAATTTCTTTACTGGTGGCGAGGCTCAGGCTATTTAGCCTGCTCTTCCACCTGACCACTTTCAGAATTTATATTACAATAGTACATAATAAAGGAAGTCATTCAATGAAAAATACGCACGCAATTTGGATGAAGATTTTCACATGGATGACAGGAGTGAAAGCGAGAGAGGACGAGCTTGATAGGAAATCGGGAAAGAATCGGGATGAATGGAACGGTAGAGAGAAAGGAAAGAAAAAAAGAAAGAAAAGGAGAAAGAGAACCAGTGAAATGTTAATAAGTTATGTTAATTGATTCATTGAGGTTTTGAAGAAGCTAAAATTGCGTACGTATTTTTGAATTACCCCTAGAAAAACTAGAAAGGGAGGGAATCTCGTCAGCATACAAGCGAAGACACATCAAGTCAAGAGCTCAAGCCCTGAGAGAAACTGAAAGCATTGAGAGATAATGGTAACTGATTTTGCGTATATTTCATAATATTAACAATAATTATTATTATATGATTAAGTGTCGTAAAACTATTTGGTTCTTAAAGTTAAAAAAAATAAAATTGTGGATATAATCAATTTGTTTTTAGGAAATATTAACAGTTAAAATATTCCACAAACTAGAAAATTGGAAAATTTTAAGAATTTAGGAAATTCGATACGTCACCCTGGGCTTCCTCGCCCTCCGTGCATCATCTCACGGAATCCAGCCATTCCTGGTTAGATCGGCTGGAGAAGCAGATTGCGGGTAAGGCAAGTTGCAACTAGGTTAATCGGACTCCTTGATCGCTTAGTGATACTTGTGGCAAGGGATACATTCCAAGTACCTCGTGCATCACCTATATACACCTTCATCCTCCTTCATACCTTGCCCTGACCGATAACTCAGTGTGTGTGTGTGTGTGTGTGTGTGTGTGTGCGTGTGCGTGTGTGCGTGTGTGTGTGTGTGTGTGTGTGTGTGTGTGTGTGTGGTGCGTGGTGTGGTGTGGGAGCAATCTGTATGGACGAATGAGGAACTGACATCTTAAACCCACCATAATGGTGCAAGCACCCAGATGGCCCCGCTGCCTACCTCAGGCGTAATTGTAAATCTGAAAGTCCGGGATGGTCCAAAGAATTACTTCAGTATGATATTCGGAAAGCTGAAAGGGCTATACGCTGGGAAGAGTTCCCAGGCGAGCGGTAGTGGCCGAGGGAAACCCTAGTGGATCTCCCAGGGGTCAATAGATGATACTCGAGAAGAGGATCGTACAACCGACCGAAAAGACAAATTGTTCATCCTCGGTTCATTCTCGAAGAAGAATAGAGTCTGCGACAATGTCAAATATTATTTTTCACGTAAACAAAAAGTTTCGTGTCCCAGACACCTTAGTGGTAAAATAAGCTCGCCAAGGGGGACATTTTGTAAAAATTATGGAAAGCGACAGAATGCACAGTGTTCGAAAACTTCTGGCTTCTCTACGCCTGAAGAACACCTTCCGCCTTTGGTTTTTTGTCAGGGGTTTCCTTTCCTTAGCCCAGTGTTCCCATTTTAAGGCGCTGGAGACTCGCCCTCGTCCTTTTTTCATTAGCTGTTCTGAGTTTTACCTCAGAGAGCACCCAGGGGGCATTACACGGAGGAGAGAGACTCGGCTGGCGTCAAACATATGAAAAAAATTAATATTATTTTAATTATAATTTTCTATTAAAAATCCATATCAATTCGATTGTTACTCTATTCTACACTATATTCTCAATGTATTGGTGTATTTTCTTTCAAACGATCCGTAAATATTAATTTAAATTAGCTCTATTAAGTTTTCTCTCTTAAAAGTACGATTTAAATGTAAAATGATAGAAAAAATTGAAATAAAAATTGAGTACCATAATGTCGTACTAACTTTTATTACGCCAATTTGATATTAGCACCGTGTGCGGTGTTGCCATACAATCCAGCGATGGATATTTGAGGTTATTCCGAGAATTTCATTATTGAACGGCGACGTGAATGGGAGAGAGATAATAAGGCGACTTCATTTACTTAACGTTAATGTTACAATGTATCTTCGTTCAATAAAATGGTAGGCACATTCAAGTCGGGAAGAATAAACATACAGATACGCAAAAGATGGACATTACGTAATGATATCGTAGTTTCTGTATGCATTCATAAGGGAATATATTGAATGGTCTTTAGTTCTCGATGTTCAAATTATCATTATCAAATATCGTTGTTCAAATATTATATCAGTTGAATCGTGAGAAGGCTGTTGCGGTACCTGCACGCCGCGTGCGGGGTCGCGATAAGCGAAGGGGTCGAGCAGGAGCCCGCCCCACACCCCGGCGTCCAGCTCGGCGAGCAGGAGGCCGCGGAAGGACTGGTGGCGCTGCCACAGCACGACGAGCGCTCGTTGCAGCAGCGCTTCCGCCCGGCCCTGGGCGTCATTCCAGCAGCCCTGGCAGCCCACCGCCAGCACCGCCCCGGCCGCCGAGCGCAGCTGCACGTCCATGCCGCTGGGGCCGGCCGCCTCCGCCAGCTGGCGGCAACGCACACGCGGGAGTGGCAACTGACACGAACAAAAGGCTAAGTGGGCGTGGCCCACTGCGCCCGCGCCGGCTACTTGCACGCCTGCGAGCACGGGCCACTTTCCCCTGACTCTGCTCTCACTTCTCCTCCAAACCTAGTGGGGTACACACGGGCAGCTCGAAGCAGCTGAAAATGTCAGCGATTTTGCCTAAAAACTCGTTTCCACAATCCGGGAGCGGTGCATCAACTGATGACACTGCAGTGCTTCTGACCGGGAGATCCTAGGTTCGAGTTCCGACGGCGGCAGGATTTTCGACACTGGCTTTCAAGCTAGGTCGAATTTAGTCGCTGTCTGGAGGAGAATTCTAGCGGCCGGCTGCTCTAATCGGTAGTTTTCCGTGGTTTCTCCGATCAACATCAGGCGAATGCCGGATCAGTACCCAAAAACGGGTCACGGATCGCGCGCGACCTTTCCTTCCTGTTCCTTGTCCTATCATCTCCCCTTACACACACACACACACACACACACACACACACACTTACACTAACATGCACTTCACTACCACATATTCCGGGAGACCGGTCGGGAGCTTAGAGCTTGTCCCGGCTGGGGCGGTGGCCCGCTGGTGGGAGAGTCCTGGTTAGGGGGAAACCCCGCTAGTCGACGGTAGGTCGGCGCGGGATCTCACCATCCAGTGGGGGAAGATCACCACCATATCCCGATGAAAAAACATGAACTACACTTACGGTAATAATGGCCTGAGTCGTTGACGCGCCCAGAATCACTAACAATTAATCAATCAATCGTTTCCACAAATTTTAAAATATCGTTGCTCCCGGAACCATACTTTGAGCAGTGATTCACCACCAGGAGGAGCGGGTTTGAAGTGTGTATGATTGTAAAGAAATTATGTTCCTGGACCTGATAGTAATAGATGTCGCTGACATGTTGCGAAGAAGCATTAACAACACTGAATTCGAACTTTTGCGCTTTTTGTATTAATAATTAAGACAAACATTCATTACTTTATTTGAAAGTATAAATAAATAAAACGCTAAAACGTGTAATACTTCAACGAGCTTTCATTATGTTCGAATTATTAAAATAATAGTGGATTAACAATTAGGCATTTTTAAGAATTTTGTCACAATTATATACGCAGTTGTTTATTACAAATTGCAATTAAATAAACATTATAACTTCGTTACGTGAAATAGATGGATTTTACTGAAATCGGACGAAAGTAATACACTCATTTAACATTTTGCAAATTTATTTATCGTTTAAAAATCAAATTATTAATTCGCAGGGCTTCAAACAATGAATTATTGATCCGTTCGGAGCGTTTGGCGTCCGTAGGTGTTGATAAACCAGGCCCAAATGGGACATGATCAATGAACATCGATGTCGCCTGCTAATCCTTCCCACCCAGTGTTATAGACCTTCCCACCGAGTGATTTACCTACAAGCAACAAAAACAACTATTTTGGAGTCCCATGGATGAGAGGCCCCGCGCCCAGAGAAGAAATTAACAAATTATTCGAAAAACGCTCATAAAATATGTTATAACGGTGAAATAATTGTTAATCAAATATCACTGCACTGAAACAGTTTATACTTAACTAGCACAAGTGTCTTTGGCATAAGAAACAATTTTGGCGGACGAGATGACGATAGGAGTCGAGACGAACATTTTGAAATGAGTACACCAAAGATACTTTCGTACGGATTGCATACATTATTTCTTAGCACCAATACATGGAAACTTACAAGCAAATAATCATGTGATTAACCACAATATGAGAGATGGCAGCCATATTGATTTATTTTGCCCAGTGTTTTGTTTACTGTCCAGTACTCAAATGGTTTATATGGCCATAACTTCTGTGCGGTATTCTCACCCACGAGTGATAAAAAGTTTATATTTGTACTAAAAATGTGCAAACAGATTATTCTATTATAATTAGCATTTTATGGTAAATCTGAAGGTTACTTTTTCCGAATGGGGACCCCAAAACAATTTTGTGCTTGTGTGCCCGCAGTACCAAAATCCGTCCTTGGCCGTCCGGAGCGAGCATTTTCTTATTTGTACTAAATTTGATTATTTGTACTAAAAATGTGCAAACAGATTATTCTATTATAATTAGCATTTTATGGTAAATCTGAAGTATACTTTTTCCGAATGGGGACCCCAAAACAATTTTGTGCTTGTGTGCCCGCAGTACCAAAATCGGTCCTTGGCCGTCCGGAGCGAGCATTTTCTTATCGCCAGTATTCCTGGCGGGTCGGGAATTTATTTAATGCTCGGGTCACAGAAATGTCGCTCCAACATTGGTGCTTTTGGAGCTAGAACCGGGCGGGCTTTATCTTAAATAAGCTAATAAACTTACCTTATTGCAAACTTAAAAACTAAACATCAAGCGATTAGTTTTTTAAATAGGTGCGTTGCACGGAACACGCCATGTTGTTGTTGTTGTTGTTGTTTTTGTTTGTTTGTTTTTTTGCTGTTTTTTGTTTTTTATTTTTAGTTTTACTATTTGAGAGAAACCTGGAAGGTGCGCGCGGCGCGCGCGTCGACGGCGAGGAACTGGCCGAGGCGGCGCGGACTGCGCGCGGCCACCACGTAGCCGCGCAGGCCCTGCAGCCAGGCGGGGGCGGCGCCGCGGGCGGGCGCCGCGGCCGCCCGCCACACCAGCAGCGACGCGCGCGCGCGGGCGTGCAGCGGGCGCAGCCAGCGCGCGCCCTCGCCCAGGTCCACCACGCCCACCGCCCGCCCGCCCGCGGCCCCGCCCCCCGCCAGCGCCCACGCCAGCCCGTCCTCCGGCGGGGGCGGCGGCGGCGGCGGCGCCAGCATCGGGCTTCTGCCTCTTCCGGCCACCTGTCCGGAACGAGCATTTGCTTATCGCCTTTCGCCTTGATAGTTCGGATCTCTACGGAAAAACGATAGGTGCAAGTTATCTATTATTTCGGCATTCATTGTTGGTTGGTTGGTTGGTTAGTGATTCCGGGCGCGTCAACAGCTTAGATCATTAGTCCCGTAAGTGTATTCCATGGTTTTCCTCGGGAGATGGCGGTAATATTCCCCCGCTGGATGGCGAGATCCGGCGCCGACCTATCGTCGGCTAGCGGGGTTTCCCCCTTAGCAGGACTCTCCCACCAGTAGGGCACCGCCCCAGCCGGGACAAGCTCTAAGCTCTTGACCGATCTCCCGTAATATGTGGTAGTGTAGTGCAGGTTAGTGTAAGTGTGTGTGTGTGTGTGTGTGTGTGTGTGTGTGTAAGGAAGGGAAGAGTATAGGACAAGGAAGAGGAAAGAAAGATTCCTTACAAATGTCTCCCCGCCCAGAGCACCACCTCGGCGGGTCAAGCTGTAACGATCTTCCATCAAGTGGAGTGCACGTAAATATGTGTGTACGAAGAGCAGTGCCAAACAAGGATGGAAGTTCGTATAAACTCTATGGCCAGATTGTTAGGTTACTGCTTTAGTATTCGCTTCATGATAATCAGAGAACCACCGATCCGAAAACTATCGATCAGAATACCCGGACGCTGTAATTTTCCTCCACAGAGCGTCTGCATCTGATCTAGCTCTCTTGCTATTGTCGAAAATTCGCCAATGTCGGGACTCATGCCCTAGAACTTCCTGGTCATAGTCACTGCAGACTGAGCTGCAATGCTGACTCTAAACTAAACTTAGAAGGTGCCACACATTGGTTTTACGTTCCTACAAGGTATCAGGGAAGGGAAAGAAATTAAGGTAGAAATTGCTGTTCAAGATACATGCTGTGCTTCAAATGCTTAACTCTCTAAAACATCCTTGACTTACCATCACGCGATCCCTCAGCCTAGGTGTAAATCATATTTGGCTTCAAAGTCCCAAACCTTCTTGCCATCGATACCGACCAGGAATTAATTGAACAGAATGAAAAGTAATTATTGGTCACTAGGGATTCACACTATTTCGCAGTACACAAGCAAACATCAACGCCCGAATTGTGAATTTCGAGTCGAGAAATCTACTACGTGAAACATACTATATGAAATCAAGGTGTCTCTACCTTAACACGTGAATACATTCAGAAGAGGCAACCCAAAATTCTTTTTTGACAATTTTTTACTGTCTGTGTATTTGTTTGATATAATATGTGGAAAAACAAAACTAATTTCTTTGGTATTTTTCTCAGAAAGGTAAAGTATTTAATCGAGTTCAACTCGGAATATTTTTTCATATCACTATTATTTATTATAAAAAATATATTTTATATACATCTAGTTTTTTTCGATATTAATAAAGTTCTCCACAGTCTTCGAAGTCAGAGAAAAGTTAGTCTACATTACCAACAAACTCTTGCCCGCCAGTCCCGACCCTTTTAAGTAGAATTTTAGTCGGACTTCTTAGCTTTTCGCGATTACTTCGAAAACGCTGTGGAACTCGACCAAAGTCCATTGGACATTTCTAAAAGCACATAAAATTTCCTACTAAATACACTGTGACTTACTCCCATTACACAATTAGGATTAAGTAATCCAAGATCAAATTTGAAAAGTCACCACTGCGCGGGGCGGAGCGGGGCGGAGCGGGGCGGAGCGGGGCGGAGCGGGGCGGAGCGGGGCGGAGCGGGGCGGAGCGGGGCGGAGCGGGGCGGAGCGGGGCGGAGCGGGGCGGAGCGGGGCGGAGCGGGGCGGATAAATATCTTGGAAACTCTAGGTTCTTGTCGCTAGTTTTAAAATAAATGTTAGATCTAGAGAATAATTAATATTGTTACTCTCCCGCTACTGCTTTTGCAGTATAGAGAAATTATTGTAAGGGAATAATTATTGTTAGGGAAAAAAGGATAATTTTCGAAAGAGAAACATTTACGGCTGTGCCCTGGTAATGAAAAAGGGGATAAATGCCAATATAAAGAAAATTACTACCTCTGCTACATAATGTAGTCAGAGTTCGTGTTTTGTAGATCCTTGATAGCGAAAAATTGTCTGCTGAAATTGTTTGTTCGTCTGTCTGTCAACAACGCTAGCGTCTAAACAGTAAGTAAGATTTTCACCAAAATTGACATTCCTCAATCGATTTGGTTGATGTCGTAGCCCCTTGAAAGTGAAACCGATATTTTAATTTGGAAGGATATTTCATATGAAGCCCTTGGGACGGTTTCAAAATTTTCCAAAAAAAGGTATGAAATTTTTTGATTAACTTTTGTTGTTGGATAGCCGGAAGGGCCCTTACTAAAAGAATGCTGCAGGTTAATTTTCGTTGAAGTCCCTGATTACACAAGTACACAAAAAGAAGTTGCCAGACCCAAACCTTGACGCATGTCTATGTATTTTAACGTGCTGAATCGGAATCTGAAGCCAGAATTGCGCCATCACCCTCCATTTTTTTAAATCTCAAAAAATCATCTTGACATTGTATTTTTTTATTTCGGGGGTTGTCAGACCCAAAGACTTGACACATGTTTCTGTATGTATGTCGACACTGAGTTCAAATCTGAAGCCGGAATTGCGCCAGTATCCTCCAGTTTCTTTAAATCGCGAAACACCACCGTGAAATTGTTGATTGTAAATTTGAGGGTGCTTTTTCTGCGATTTAAAAAATCTACACGTTTTCTTAAATTCTAGGATTGCTACCTTAACCCATACAAATGTTGAATTTTGAATACATTTGCAAATGAGCGTTTTTGCCAAGAACTTTTAAGAAACGATTCGCCACTGCTGATTTAACAACGTCGCACTGGTAACAACGTCACCCTGGTTGTAATCAAGGCTCGAAGGTACACTTGTGTGAAATTATTCTTACTTTTAATTTGCTGCAAATACTGTAACAGTTGAATTTATTCCTGATTGTAAAAGTAAGAAATGATAGCTACTCCTCACTATCGAAATGATTGTAGATATGCATCATAGAGGCTTTGTTTGAATTGGATGAATTGAACGTTTTCAAATAATTACTGAGATGTTAGTAGCCAAGAAATTTCAATATTTAAATATTACTTAACTATTTATAATAATGCGAGAAATTATGTGCTGATGTATCCCACTAGTTTAAATCACTTCTTTATATAGCTTGATTCAATAATTTGGTCATATTTTGACAATACGTATCTATGTAAGTCAAGTTCGACTTAATATGAATTAATTTTTAAAATCTTAAAATAGAGATGTACGGAAAATTAATTTAAAAAGATAATAGCGCAAGTAATAGACAAAATATAAATTACATAGCAACCGAAATTCAACAAAGAATGTGGATTATTGACTTAAATTGTTTTATGTACTTCATTTTATGTTTTCAATTTGTACATCAATGTCGGATTGACGTCAAAAACTACAATTGACGCAATTCGTTTCCTTTCCTATAATGCCACTTTGTGCTATAACACACTTTATACTTTATACACTTAACAAATCACGAGATACTACTAGGGAATGCTAATCCACCTCACTTCCAAGTTTCAAAACTTTCATAGTATGGAACTTTTTCCTTAAACCTCTTTTCCCCATCTTCATTCACATAAGGAACAATCTTTATAAACTAATAGCCTACAGTAGCAAAATTTCTGCTGAAGAAATCAACACAATAAGGTTTTATCAAAAGTAGCACGCACACTCTTCAAGAATAACAAAATGTTCTCGAAAAATAATAAATAAAATTAAATATTTTAACAGAAACACTCTTCGCGATTTCTCTAAAAGCATAGATTAGCAGTATACAACAGTGTACACAATATAGTATTATATACTTATATATACAGTATACAACACCATATATAATACTGTATAAAGCAGTTATATAGTCACCAAGAAAAAAGAAAAAAAATGATGTTCCATAACACGTAAATAACAAACGTCATAGCTGACAGCCTCTTCCTTGAAAAATTGCTGTCGCCTGAAGGCTGTTGTGTAGTAAGCAGTGAATAAGAGAATTCTGAATAAGAGAATTCAGTTGGTACGCGTATTTTGAGAATAGGCGGAATAACACAATCAAGTAAATATTTGCATTTCTCAGTCAAAATTGATACTGTTTCATTGTTTTGGGATTTGACCGATTTCCTGAGTATCTAACGAAACAATTGTCACCAATGGTCAATGGTCACATGGTCAGAGGCTGCACAGTGTTCTTTCAATTTCTGTGCGCATTGTATATTAGTAATATAGCTTAGTATACAGTACGTACGTTGCTTTTTGAAGATCTATTCATGTTTCTCACATTGATGCTTATTATCACACCATTTTTGCCTACCATTTTTCTGCACTAAGATCACTATTCTGTGAAGTGTACTTATATTTTTTAACTTTTTATATACTGTATGTATGATATTTAATGGAGAAACATATTGTTCGATTATTATTTAAAATTCCTGCATTCACCAATACGGCATTTTGAGTTCTCCATTGCCATGAAGGCTTATTATCTACTGCTGAACCATTTTGAAATGACCCTTCTACGGCGATATGGCAAAAATAATTTTCTCTGAAGAACGAGATTGAACAGCTGTCTAAACCTAATTTCGGTGTACTGAAGCCATGTCTTTAAACCTTTGCATCGTATCATGTCAGTTATTTTTAACAATATCGACTGATACTTCCATTGTTATATTTCTTCTTATTAACAACACTTTTGAGTGTTAAGTATATAAATTGTAAACTTTTGAAAGCTTATTGAAAGTAAATGAAAAATACTTATTGATTGAAAGTAAATGAAAATACTCTAAATACACAGTAGGAAGCGCTTTTATCGCCTTCCTCCATCGTCCCATTCCTGTTTCCTCTTTCATTATACAGTTTTCCTAACTGATGCTACGTTTAGTTGTAAAGTGGGAATTTGGTTATTATCATTTCATCCCAATACACTACCTTGACAAATATAACAGTTACAGAGTTTTTTATTATAATTTCCTTGTTAACATCTAACTATTGGCATTCTAATAGTATACATTAGCAGAGACATTCCAGTCCATGCAACATTCATTTTCGACATTTTCAACCTCAAAAACTATAGCAGACTTGTTATTGACTGATGTTTACGTAAGAAGTCTTCCGAGCTCTAATACTTATCTCCCCTTTAAATCCACATTATTGCTTTATTTTTGTTCCTGATTTAATTTTTAATATACTTAATGTGTTTATTTTTTGGTATGTTTTTCTTCATTTTCATTGGTTATTATATTGGTATAGCCGTATCATTTACTGTTAGTTAATAAAAATGTGTAATATCGGCAACCTACCGTGAATTGTGATCAAAAAGAGTTCTTAATAATTTACCTGATCCACCGCCGACGCAGTAAATGACGCTACTATCACTACTCTGCTAACAAAATTCAACGGCATTCCAAACATTATTGCGCAGCAACGACCATTAAACTGCTTCTTTGCTTTGTTAATGCTATATTTATAGTTTCCTTGCGCCACATATTTTTTGCCTCACGCCACCATAGATCGCATGTTTTTTCCCCTGCAGAACGATCAGAAAACCGTCAGATTTTCTGTCTCATACGACATGAAATCTGAATCGTTCATGAGTACGGGAAGACATATAGAAGGGCAATGATCAATTGCCATTCACAAGGGACACCTTTTGATGAATATTTGCGTGTTCGAAGCATGTCCTTCCATCGCACGCACAGCCTGAGGCAATGCGATGTTTCTTCAGTAATTGCCCATGTGCGTCTCTGTTTACAAATGGCATTTTTACAAAAGTCAAACTTACAAATTTAAAAAGCAGTTAACTTAGAAAAAATATTATATGTGCTGAACAGGAAGTAAATGCGTGTTTTCTATAAAAGATGCATTCTATATTTTTGGAGAATGTTGCTTAAAGAGTGAAAGGATCATTTGCCTGTTATTGATCCGATAAATAACGGAAAACAGCCGATCAGAGCATCTGACCATTACAATAATTCCTCTCCAGACAGTTGAATTTAACCACTCTCTGAAGCATTGCACATCAGTCGCCATCGGAACAACGAACCGTTGGAAATTCCGCACAACGATGTAGATACTATAATGATGCCGCTGGGCTATGGCAGCCGACCATTTTGAAAGAACTCACGAGAAAATAAGGCGCATTTTCTATGCCTTTTTATAGTGCAGTACCATCCGATAATTCGGCTGCAACTCCCATCTCCGACACTTGGGGCCGTTTTTCTAGATCGATGGACCGATTGCGGTGGTTCAGGGCACTGCAACTAATGTCTCTGCAATTCTCAGGCCGGGAGATCTAGGTTTAGAGTTCCGTGGCTGAACTTTCGACAGTAGGTAAATAGCTGTGTCAAATTCAGCTGCTGTATGGAGAGGAATTCTAAGGACCGGCTGTTTTGATCGGTAGTTTTCCGTGTTTTTTTCTGTCATCACTAGGTGAATACGGGAGAAGTACCCTAACCAACGTACCACGGACCGCGCGCGATCTTCCTTTCTCTCACTTGGCCTATCATCACTTCTTACTTTTTTTTACGAGGGTAGGTGGAAATCTTCAAAAGACACCATTTAGCCCGTACCACATGATAGTGTGAGATTTTTACCCACTAAAACCACCTCCCTTCTCCTCCATCCTCCCCGCGGAACCGCCGTTAGGCATTACATCACGGGGAGTGGATCAGAGTGGCTTAGCCACAAGCCACTTCTCTTCGCCAGATCGTAGGAAGGATCCAAGGAGGATCAGTCGACTTCCCTTCTTTCCCTTTCTATTCTTCTGAGCTCAGCTATTATGGTCTGCGCATATGCGCTCACCGCATCCCACTTGGTTTCTGAGGCGAGCATGCACCCAACCATTGCTTCGGGTGTGAGCGGGTCTATCCCGAGTATACACATAACGTGCCGTCGCTGCAGATGGTATTGCGGGCACTGGAAGAACACATGCTCGGCATCTTCGACAGCAAGTTCACGTAGTGGTCAGAAGGGGGTATCCTCCATCTTGAACCTGTGGAGATATGCCAGAAAGTATCCATGTCCAGATCATCACTTCTTACTTACACACACACTTACGTACACTACACTATCGTATATGTCGGGAGAGCAGTCGGGAGATCAGAGCTCGACCCGAACTGGGGCGGTGCCCCGTTGGCGGGAGATACCTAGATAGGGAAATCCTAGCAAACCCTGCAATACAAGTAATATAATTTTGCACAACCATAAATAGTGCATTATGAAACGATGGTGTAATGATGGGTATTAATACACGAGTGTGATATTACGATACGAGAGAGGTACGAGCCAGTATCGTAAACTTCATACGAGTGTATTAATACCCAATACATCCAGTTTCATACGGTACTTTTTCTACAACTTTTATAAGTTAAACTTTTACACTGAATCGTTTCGGGGCAGTTGACATGCATAATTCAGCCAAGGCCACCTAGCGGAGAGATACCCTACCTGCCACAGGTGCCTTTGGTTTACGAGTCCGCCTGTGAGAGAATACAAAAGATGCGGCAATAATTCCGAGGTCACCATTTTCGCTTTTTCTCTTATTTGTGGAGGTGTCAACTCCTCCTCTGATTCACTAGACATTTCGAACTAAAGAATTGGCTAGTTTTAAGGGACAAAGACACGACAGCAACATATAACACAATAACTTGAGTTCTGATCTTAGCGTCAATCAAATGTTCCTTCTACCACTACCACTGCGCTAGTCAAATAGGATCAAAGTGAAATTACGATCCAATTTATTTTAAAAAATATACCACATAAAATTACTTATAATAAAAGAAATTAAAACTGATGCAATTTTAATGTACAGAAACGAATAAAACATTTACTAGAACGATTCTCAATTATTAATGAAGTGTCAATATTTGGTTTGTAAACGTCTCTGTGATTGGTCATGAACCTGTATCATAATGAAATCTGTATCGTAATGAGTATCATTATGCAACGGGTTGCAGCCATCAAATGACAGAATTAGACAATGGGAGTAGAAAAAATAATATAATAAAGCCTCTGCTGCGTTTTAGCACCATTAGTTTACTATTTCTTTCATGCGCTGTAATTTGAAGTGTCTGCTGTCGAATGAAGATGGCATAACATTACCGTAAGTAAGTAATTTTCATTCTCTGATGACGGGCTTGAAACAATGTTGGACGAGAAGAGTGGGCGGACAGGGCCAGTGACCGCAGATTTCGTGTCAACTAATTTTGTCACCAGGCCCGTGAGTGTACTGCATACTATATCCGTAAGGTGACGATGTTATCTAACGAGCGTTTTACAACAAGCAGTCGGGAGAAATAAAAGTTATAAGAAAAATTGAGGCAAGCCTAATGCAAGTTTAATATCTTGTACAATGAATGTTGGATAAATAGAACTCCCATAATTCGAATTCGTCCTCAGTTCGAGGATTTGTAGTCCCTTGAACATCATAGCTAATCAAAGAATAATAATCGTGTTTATTTTTAAGTTTACAATTTTTAAGCTCAATTCCTTAAATGTTGGCAGCAACGGCTTTCGAAAGAGAAGATTCCTCAGGAAAAGTGATGCAGTCGAGTTCACAGCTGTCCTTTTGCCGGACGCAAGGGATGATGACATTGGGTTATTTGAATTCATTTGAAGAATGATTCGAAAACGAAGTGTGTGGAGAGCTTTCAGATCAAGATTTTTTAACAAAATTAATGAAAAACAAAATGGAAGATTCACCTGATGTAGAGGGGAAAGGACAAGATGAAGCCGAAGAGACATATCGTTGGAGGCTCTTCTACATTGCCTGAATTTCACTCATGCATTTGAAGGGCAAACTAATATAAGAGAAGCTATTTTCATTCACTCATCTTTCTTGAAGTATTTTATCATTTGAAACGACTAAACTCTGCAAAGCAATCAATCATTTTACAATTCTTTGTAAAACTTTAATTTACATTTAAACATAATGAAAATTCTTCTACTGTGCACTCGAGGCAAATGTAAATGCTCTGTTTTTGTTTCGATTTTTGTTTCGACATCACTCTTTTATGAATAATAATGTATTTGGGATCGTATTTGTGTACTACATACTCGTACTATAAAGTTTAACTAGCGTACCTGTGTCAGAACGCCTGCATGTTAAACCCACCCTCTTCCCTAACCAACCATTTCCAGTTTAACAGGGAAAGTTGTTCACGATTCGTGTTTATTTGTTTAAAAATGTATAACGGTAACTTCTAATATACTTACAGAATATCAAATAAAACATTTGAAAATGCAATTGATATTTGAAACAAATTTTAAGTAAGCTTTACTGAGTGTTATAGACATTCTTGGAACAATTCATATCACTTCCTTAAAAACAATATTTGAAGTACGAGATGCATTCAAGTTCTAATATCTTGAATTTTTCTCAGGACGGGGTGCAGATAGAAACATGCATAGTTTAAAATACGCTGGCACTTTTTATGCAGGTTTAACAGAGTCATCAGTTCTGAACAACTCAGATTTCTATTGGGCGCCGTGAGAGTAAGCAGTGTTTTTGATACAGGAATTGGCGACATTTACATTGCAAGAACAACAAGTAATCATTCGTTTTCTTCACTTCCGTGATGTGGCTTCACTGACATTCATCGCCAGTAGAGTGGGACGTGTGATGATGGAGTCATGAACGTGCATAACGTGCGTTCGTCGGTGCGGAAGTTCAAAGGAGGCCGACCATCATGTTGACACGAGATGAGCCATGAAGAGCTTCTTTTTCAACAATAGTGACAATGGATGGAACAGGTGACAGGTGCCAACTACATGATGTTTTGAAGAACATTCTTCTTCCAGCATTGCGATAAAAACGGCCCGAAGTGGCTGCATGTGTGCTTTCACCAAAACACACACATCGAGTGAATGCGACGCAGGAGTTTCTTGGTGTAAACAACTTTGAAGTGGTTTCCCATGCTCCCAACTCACCTAATCTAGACCCTAGCAATTTTTGGCTGTTTCCAACGAAAACCGTTTTCCGTGGGCGCATTCTCCAGCCGTGCCGCTAATGCATCGGCGATTTTCCAGTGGCCGAAACAAACTCCTAAAGAAGCGTTCGCAGCGGCCATGGCATCATGGCTTCAACGTTGTGAAAAGAGTGTACAATTGCAAGTAGATTACGTGGAGAAATTATATGTTTCAATTTTATAATGAAAATATTGTGTGAAAAATAAAATCGGGAACCTTAGAATTTGAACACACCACGTAATTATACTATCTTCCTTGAGAGTTTGCTTTTCGCTTTTCTTGATAGTCATGAAAATATCAGACAAGCTTTTACTCTTGAGAAAGCTACATAAAGTTGTCCATGCTAAAATACAGGATCTTGCGAGAAATAGAAATTGCAATGCAATGCAGTTGAGAGGAACGCCAAACCAACAAGAATGTAATAGAATGGGCAAGATCTCATCCTATAGATTATTTGTGAGGAACGTTTATTCGAGGTGTTTGGCCTCAATATTTCATATTTTAAGGATCTAGAATGTTTAGTTAGTAATGTTTAGTTATATAACGATATAGAGTTCAGAGCTAGTCCCCGAGTGTTGTGGGTTGAATTTGCCATGAATTTTTAGATGCTGTTTTTACTTTCTCGTGTATGGACGACAGAGTAACACACGCAATATAGAGAAAGTTGTAAATGTTATGCTGCGCGAAAACCCGCCGGATTTTCGGCAGAAAAAAATCATGGGACCTGATAACGAAAAAGTTGATAAATCCAGTTGCTAAACTAAGAAAAAAATCCTCTAACACTTGCTGTAGACTGAATCCTATAATACGTGGTGTAATAGGAAATGCTTTGTGGGTTCTTGATACTAAAAAATTGGTTAACGGAAAAACGTCCGTACGTCTGCCAGTCGGTGAGTGTGTCTGGATGTAGGCGAACAACACTAACGCATAAACTATGAGTAGGATTTTTTTTCAAACAGAATAAACCGCTGTCGATCTGGGCTGAATCGAACTTCTGTGATTTTGAAAAACATTAATTATTTTTTAGTATAATTTACATAAAGCACCCTACATAAAGCATTTTACATAAAACAGCCTGAGATATGGCATAATATTCTGGGAAAATACATCTTATAGCTCCCAGACTTTTAGATTACAAAAACGAATTATACGAATAAAAACCAAATCCAACCTACGTGATTCTTGTAAGCCTCTCTTCATTAATCTAGAAATATTACCATTACCTTGTCTGTTAATTTACGAATCAGTGATTTTTGTCAAAAATGACTTGCTTAAGAGCGGGAATATATTTTCAGAAAATACCGATGTCTAGTACTATAACACTCAACGTAGAAATCATATTCATCAGATGACAGTATCAACAGCTCATTACAAAAAATTCACATACAATACATGTACATTATTTTACAACACTTTGCCTGATGATTAAACGATTAAATTCGAATTCGGGGCAAAAACATGTACTTAACGCCCTTGATATATAAATAACTATTAGGAATTGATAATTTAATACTGTGCTTCCAATAATATGACACGCATAGAGAAATGATTGAAATCTAACAAGTTGGTGTATCGATGAACAAATTATTTTACAACTCCGCAAAAGATTCAAAAAATCATTTTTCAGTATTATCTTAACACCAACAGTTTTTCACGAATCCCATATTCATTAGACAGCATTTGAAAACATGTGACTCCGACTATGTCATAGAAGACTAAACACTGTTTTGTAACAAGAAATCTGCCTGAATGCCCCGTCGGAATTACACACATCGGACACAACAGCCATATTCGGACAATGCGTTCTGCTGAGCGACGTGCCTAGGAGCACAGTGGGAGGCCAGCGATAGATTACGCAAACGGGTCGCGGCGACTACATAAAGATGCGCTCCCGAGGGACCTCCGCAGACGCTGCTTCACCGCTGGTGCCGCCGCCGCCTCCGCCGCCGCCTCACACGCGCCGCTCCTGCTACTCGGCCCTTCGTTCGCCAAAGCCGGAGACAAAGGTTTGTGCTCGGCCACTGCAACCCTTTATTCCAATCTGTTACCTCTAAAAATGCGGGAATAATGGGTATTCATGTAGTAAAAAAGTTACAGTAGTGAAACGTATGTATTATTGAATTTTGAAGACCACTTATTCATCACGATGTTTTCAAATATTCTTATCTAAGAAAAATATATTTATGAACATCCATGTAATTCGTTGCAAGACTTTTGAACTCATTTTCTGAACTTTACTAACGCCGTCGTATATGCGAAATAAAGCGGTCCGGAGATTGCATTCTACAATCTGATATTTTGATCTTGTCAGGTGGATAACCGTTACTGAAATAGTGAAGTTTTATTTTTGTTTGTCCAGAAATTTGATGAAAAATTCTTGAATTTATGATAGATTTCCAAAAAATATTTTAGATAGTGTAATCTCGTTTATTTTTCATAAACATTTTACAGTGACCATTCAAACTGGTCTAATGTTCTCTACTCATAAACACAAAGGGACTTTCCTGTTAATGATTTATGTACAATTTTGTACAAGCATGTATTCACATTGCATTATTCTTTGTGTAACATTTGATGAGAAGGCAGCACGAAAATAAAAGAAGAGTGAATATATACTTTGCAGTGAGTTACTAAGAATCTCGGAGCCGAGATTACGAGAGTATTATCCGATCCATATTATTATCCGAGTATTATCCGAGCAATATCCGATAACAATCGATATATTTTTTAAGCTTGATAAAAAGTAATTCCGTTATTTAAAATCGCGTATTAGCGTAAAATAATTGTATTCACAATATCTAATTTTTTTTAAACATTATTCCTGATGTATCATATTTGTGAACATTTTTCATCATATTCGTACATATTTAATTAGTGATAAAATATGTAACGATTCTGAAATTAAAATACAATAATTCATTATCTTATTTATTGGATTAGTATGTCATATTGCACCGACCTTGAATATATTGAAACTCATCCTCCACTAAATAATGTTTAAATAGACGGTCCCAAATAGCTTATCTTATCGAGGATTATCCCACATATAGTCAGAGATTCGTTCATTTTCTCTAGGATTGGCAGGAGATGATAAATCGAGACTATCAAAAGCACTCTTTTTTATAGAGACAATTCACTGAAGAGTGGCTTCTCTATGCCGACTTTTGCAATAATTGCAAAATAATGCAAACACTATTCCATTTCTTCCCAGCTGAAGTACCACTGGAAAAAGGTGGTTGCCACTTGAAGAAAGGTTGAGGTACCTCAACATTTATTATGTAATATTTTCTTCTAGGTATTCGGGCGCAATTTTCTGCATTCAGCTTAATTACGTCAATTATCACAAGCACATGCATCAATGGGAAAGGGCACGAAGATCTAGGAAACACGTCAGCTCACAGAGATATTACGTAATGGAAGGAAGGGGCTAAAATACCTTTTTTGCATATAGATGACTTTTAGATGCATATATTTTCTATTAAAATAATTTTAATAAATTATACAGAAACGTCATAATCTCACTTTATAATTTTAATCATTGTATTAATTATTTCTTCAGTAGCTGAAAAATTATAATATATCTGTAGAAAAATACGTATACATCCGTGGATTCTGATAAATTCAATATATCAAAAGCTCTAATTAATATCTAGATTCACTTCCATTTCAACTTAAACTAATTCTCATTCTAAATTATGTGTTAAATATAAATATTATTATCCTTTTCCCAAAATAGTGAATGTTCTTTCAGATGACTGTTTTGGGGGTATTAATATTTGCCTGTGAGTCATATTTATCGAGATAACTGCGTAAGAGCAACAAATTTCTACAATAGAACATATAACATTTAATCTCATGTGTGACTCATTCAAAATGATTCAAATGTTGAAATCATCCACGAATTTGAAACATTCTTTCATATTTTATTACGGTGAGATGTAGCACGTATGTTTAAGAATTATTTCGCTAGGCGCATGCCTCTTCTCTTTCGAACTGAGAATCTCAACCTTCTTTCACAACATAATACGATAACAATAGAGGACGTGACATTTTTTCATTCTTTAACCCAGACACGTCAAGGTCGCGAGCAAGGTAACTAGCTTACGAGAGTTTGCGGACACTGCGTTCAGAGAAACTGGCGGGAGGTTTGAAAGTAAGAGTTGTACAAATTTCTCCGGGACAACAATGTACATTGGATTCCTGGCCCATGACAGTGTTTTGGAGAAGTCATTTGACATTTATTGCCTCGATATAGTGACAAAAATTTTCATTTATAATTTTATAAATGAAATAAAGCACTAAAATTTGAATTTTTTATCAATTGCAAACGAAATTAAATATTTTGAATCAAAGAACCTTGGCTTCGTACACGCGTTTATTTAAGAGTGCAAATTGAAATGAACTTCCTACGTTGATGTTAGGAACTAAACTTTTGGCTCTTAAAACAAAAAGTTTAGGCTACAAATTGACCACATAATTTCATATTATTGCTACATACAAATAACAAATTGATTAAAGAGGCAAAACGAAAACAATCAAAGAATATGGAATTCATACACATTTCTGCATTTTGTCAAAATGACTTTACAAGGCAAAAATTTGAAGATATGAAATAAAGCAATAAATAATAAAGTGTATAAGCAAAACTAAAATCTTTAGAATTCTGTTGGTATCCAAAATACTTCAGCACATTGACTAAGCATTAATAATGAGTTAGCGATAATTATTAACAATAATCTCTTAGTGTTTTATGGCTCACTGAGTCCATTCCCATGAATTTTGTGGAAGCTTCTCAGTAGTATTTGAAGAGAATTTTCAATTATATCCTATCATACGAGACGTGATAATATATTCTGATTTTACATCAACAAGTTTGGAAAAACAATGTATAAGAGAGAAAATGTTTTGAATTTTCTTATTTAACTTTTATTTAAGATTCTTAATCTAAATTATCATTTCCCGAATTTTCCACATAATTAATAGCAATATGTAAATAGAGGACTCACGAAAAGGCGTTTTATATATATTTTCTTTCTGTTAAAAGACAGCCAAATTCAAGTCTGCGTTTCACATTCAACGTTTAAGAAAAAGAGAAATTGCAAATAGTAAGTATCGTAATTAAAGGACAGGTGGTGTGCATCTCTTGGTCCGTGGACCCAACTGTTGTTAACTCACTCCGTCCGCGCGCAGATCACAAACTTCTATTATTTCTCTTCCCACTTCTTTCTACCAAACAGGACCCATGTTCTTATAACATTCAAACTTTATTGCATAAGTTCAAGATAGAAAATATTTCCGGCAAGTAATCTGTGCTGCTACTATTTTCAGATAACCACATTCTATATTTACTCGAAAACAAATAATATAAACAAAAACGAAATTTAAATTTAAAAAAATTGTTTTAAAATCGCCCCATTCAAGACCAGTTTTGGTTTTACATCATGGTTTGGAATCAACTGCTTTTAAGAATCATTATTTCTTCGTAAAAAATAAAAATTTTACAAGTAAACGCGTTTAATTTTTAAACTAAGTCCATAAAATTTACGAAATGTGGCTTTATCTATTTTCAGTTCTTTCCCTTACGTATTTCATGGCTTCTACTGTTATTGTAACGTGTTAATTTATACCATCTCTCTCTCTATCCCTCTCCCTCTCACCTATGGTAACGGCCCATATCGTTCTGAGATTTGTCAGTGCGCACTCGAGTACTGCCGGAGTCTGGAAATCAGGGATGATGAACTATTTGGTGATGAAGGATGGCTTGATCCTCGATCCTTGAAAGGGACGAGTGAGAGCAGTATAAGTATGTAAGGATCTTGTACAGTTCATGGCGCATTGGGTAAGATTCAGCATACGTCTGGAATTGATCGGAGGAAACGTCGAAAGAAACCGATCAGAGCAGCCGATCCCTGAAATTCTCACCCATGTAGTTGTGTCGTGCGACTCACGTACTTATATGATAGCGAAAATTCTTCACTGAAGACACTCCACCCCCACTCTATATTTCCCCATAACATTATTTTCCACGCTTCATTTTCTAAAACATAAGGTTTTGAGTTCGATATGGTTTCTGAAAAAGTAAATTAATATTTCCTTTATGAAAACAAGTTGTTAATTAATATTAATAAAGTTTTTATCTTATCCAATAGGTTTTTTAACAATTTAACGTATTTTCTAACTTATAATATGATTGGACCATTTGTGACATCGGATATAATAATGAACCATTACATGAACCTATTGTAATGGATGTAATAATGAACCTATTTAAACTCCGATCACTAATTAAGTGGCAAATAAAGGCGATCGGATAGTATAAAACTATTTTCAATAACATTTTCAAACAACGTACGTCAACTATTCGCAAAAGATACAATGCAGGTGCTTATACATTGGGACCCTTTAAACCTAAAGGCGCAGGCTTCATAATTCGGCTCTTGTGACGCCGAGATGCGTTAGATCCACCATGAGAGCGTGGACGGTGTGCCATCACGTGCGCGGGGTCTTGGAAGCAAGTGAATAATGGCGGTGTCTCCGACCCAAGGACTCGGGCGAGAAACGCCCCCCGCGCCGCCCTGTGATTTGCAGCCGCTTCACGTGACCACGTCCTTCCCTGCGAATGGGACATTAGCATTCGGCCATTAGCAGCACATGTTATTTGGTAAGTTCATAATCCGAAAGAATGCTAGGCCCGTGCGCTTTATGCAATGTCTTCCGTGTTTTGTATTATTAAGGACAGGATGAGAAACTTTAAATTAGACAATTCTGTCGCAACCGGTACTTTTGTACATTTGCTCTGTCACTAAATGGAAGTCTGCCCATTACATCTATAGTTCTTTTTGCGTACAATGTGACATATTTTTGCATGTACACATACTCACAGGGGTCGTTTAGGTACACCGGAAGTGTCGAGTCCTTCCCGTATCATCAAATATTTTGACTTGCCTAACTGCAGTGCAGACAAACCCGATCTACTAATCAAACTCACCTGTTTTCTGAACTAAACAGGGAAAACTAAGACATGTTTGAGCGCGTGATTAATGTGTGCACCTTCGCCCTGACAATGTTTAATTACTTTTTTGCGCATTCTTCCTGGAATTCTTTTGTGTGAGCACACGTTTCCCGTACCTGATCATTTGTCAGATACACATTTGGAACTCGAAATAATACTTGTCTGTTTCTATTAGTCCCAGATAATGAACGATCGTTGGTGAATGATTGAGAAAGCAGTCAATGAGGAAAATCATTACAGAAAAATTCTGAACAATTGAAAACGCATTACGCATATAGACTGTCGAAATAACGACAAGTTTTATTATTTTAGAAAGTAGGATAATTTCACTAACTTCCTACACTCGAAAGCATTCTAGAAATTAGCAAATTTGACAGAACTCCAAACGAAAAAGCATACGAATGGAAAACAATGTCAAATAATTTGATATGCTGGGAAAATACGATTTATAACAAATTTACACTCCAATAAAGAACAAAAAATGTCAGTGCAATGCACGATGACATACTCCTATAATGTTTATGAATAAAATGTCTGAATTTTTAAGAACTAAAATATTTTTCTAGGCTCCTTTCGGAGCCTTTTCTTTCCTTGCGAATGCAAATGCTGTGATATGTACGTAAGCTGATGATATAAATTTGGAAATAAATTTACACATAATTTATTTACTGAAACTACATACAGAATAATAAACAAATTCGTACACAATATCCCCGAATTCCACAATCTGCAATAAGATAATAATATTTATAAAGATGCAAGTGATAAAATCACGTTTACCATGTGTGTCGTACACTATTTTTCGACAGACTAACTTACTTTCCTTTAATTGTAATTCAAATACACAAATCAGTTAGAGGTATCATGTAACATTAAGATTAGTTGTAGCCGATCAGACAAAAGTATTTTGTTTTCTTTGTTGCATTAACAGTTTTATCTCAACATTTGAGCATCGTCTAACTATTTATGCACTAATGCTAAAAATTGAACTTTTGTGCCATCAAAGTAACCCTTTTACTAGGGGCTGTCTAAAACATATATTGTAGTAAATGCATACAATCTAAAAATTCGATTTTTTAAAAATTCTTTTTATTGTAAAACAATATTTACCGAGGCACTCACGGATAGGACATGAGCGGTTTTTATTTTATTGATTTCCAGCATACTCGCTTTTGAACACTAATTTACTGCAAGACTCGGGCTAGAGGAAGAACCAACTGGTAGGGAACGGTCGATCAAATTGTCTGGCGCCTTAATGGAGAGTAGTCTTCTAAAATAACCAGGCCAAGAAAAATCGATTGTACACAATCCGTAAATTTGAGGCAATCTCAGCAACGGCAAGAACCACCAACATTACCCTCAAAGAAGATCCATTCACAAAACATAATTTCTTGAATGATAGACCTAACATAATATGAATTGCGAAGTGGCTCTTCCAGAAGATTATTTCACAAAAGAACTTGGAAGTATATAAGTATTTAGTACACTTCAATTCAAGAAAAAAGGTCGTAAATGTCGCTAAAAACAAGAATAACATTTACTCGAAGAGAACGACAATACACAATATAGTTTTAATTTTTTTCTAATGTTGATGTAGACAGACATTTGAAACGAGCTCGTTTATTTTCAGGCAAATACCCAAAATAACGATATAATAAAACAAGTTTTGAATATTTTGGCATGGTTAGGGAAAGATTGGAACCAGATATTCTACCTGGCCATAATCCTTAAGAATGTTGGAGTTAGTTGGAGGATGAGCGGGTAGGAGAAAAGATGAATAATAGTGTGAACTAGTTTTGATGACATCGACCACGGACCATCGTCTCCCTATATTATTTCAGTAAATACATTTTGCAGCTCTCACACGTAACTAGTCTTTATAAATTAGGTCTCTAAAGGAAAAAAACCTTTCACGGAAACGTCACAAATTACACTCTGACTTTAAAAATATGAAGAATTTCTTTTAAAACATAAATATTCATGTCAAATACAACCCGCAACACTCGGTCGGATTTTTTAAGATATATCGTTAAATAACTTGTAAAGGAAGCATTTTAGGGTGTTAAAAATTAAAATTTTGAGCCCAGCGGCCTCAAAGAATCGTTCCTCATACCATAATCTACAGGATGAGACCTTCAACATTCTATTATATTTTTGCTAGTTCGACGCTTATCGATTCTATCCCACTTGTTCAAAACCTGTTGAATCTGCAAATCTATGCGAAATTAAACTAATTACTTGATATTTTATGCGATTGAATCAAATGGATGTACCTCTTCGGTAATAACGTTAAATAAGAATAGTTTGTATTGACAAGGGTTTGTATTGACAAGGGTATTTTTATCAATTACAAGGAGACATATATTCAGAATGACCGATAAAGCACTCCCTGTTTTTGGATAGAATTAATTTCATTAATTAAGAACCCAATTTTTTAAAACTAGTTTTGGTAGAAAAAGTGCTTCTTGAGGTTCAGCTTAATTTTTCTTCTAAACTTCTTGTAGTTTAGCTTTATAAACAATATAAGATATTTCAAATTGGTTCCGAAATAAGAAATTAATAGTAAACGAAAAGAAAACAGTTTTAATGCAGTTTTGCATTTCAATTAAACAATTCTGTGCTCCATTGAAAATGAACGGTGTACCATTGACTGATGTTAAGGCAACAAAATTTTTAGGTCTCTCAATTCAGTCAAACTCTAAATGGAACGTCCATTTAAATTAATTGAATACAAAATTAAGTTCATTATGATACGCGTTCAGAATTCTTGCAAATTCAGTCTGTCTTCGTACTGCTCGTTGTGTATATTTCGCGAATATTCATTCCCACCTGAGATATGGCATAATATTCTGGGGAAATACATCTTATAGCTCCCAGACTTTTAGATTACAAAAACGAATTGTACGAATAATAACCAAATCCCACCCATGTGACTCTTGTAAGCCTCTCTTCATTAATCTAGGAATTTTACCATTACCTTGTCTATTGATTTACGAATCAGTGGTTTTTGTCAAAAATGACTTGCTTAAGGGCGGGAATATATTTTCAGAAAATGCCGAAGTCTATTACTATAACACTCGACGTAGAAATCATATTCATCCGGTGACAATATCAACAGCTCATTACAAAAAATTCACATACAATTCATGAACATTATTTTACAACACTTTGCCAAATGACATTAAACGATTAAATTCGATAGAAAAGTTTAAATCCCATGTGAAATCGTTTCTGCTGCATAACTGTTTCTATACAATTAGAGACTATACTGAGCATCACAAGGAAAGTAACATTAATTTTAACAATGGTACTTAATGCATTATTTACCATTTGGACTGTATAAATGTGTATAAACAACCTGTAACAAGTATTGTACTGCAGCCTCCGGGTCAATGATCCCATTTCGATCACGTTTTTTCGTCCAGTTTCCCTGATCCATTGAGCAAATGCTGAGATGGCCCCTTGTTTTGCTTCTGGACATAAATGCAACTTCATTATCTGTGCACGTCTTCTAGAATTCATTGGGAAATATAGTTATTCAAATTATCGTTTCCATGTTGTTGCGGCAGGAAGTATTATTCCTTGACGAAGGACATCATGGATAAGAGCCCAAAATGTATTGCTTTTTTATCCTTGAAAATAGATTTTATTACATGAGAGCTTTTTATTTTCTTTAATTCAAAATTCATGTAGTATATGACTTAGTGTAGGGATCACAGAATTTTGAAATTGTGCACAGAATTCACTTCTCCCCATAGCACGTCATACGCAGTTTTACGTGTTTTTTACGTAAAATAAATAAACAAATCTCTACTTGATCTCTAGCATTCTCAGTGTATTTTTTTAAAACGAACTGGTACTTTCGATGATGTAGCCCGCAGCATGGTTCGTGGTACATTGATTACCACACAAGATATTGTTGCTTCATATCCATCCATGCTCTTTGGTTTTCTCTTGTAAACCTCCTCCTTAGCCCCACCCTCTAGGGAAACACACCAAGGCATTAAATCAAGGCAGCGAGCAGGTCATTCATGTGCATCACGTCTGCCAATCCAACGACCTGGGAAATGATCACGCTGCCGTTCGCGGACATCATTTCCAAAATGTGTAGGTGCTCCGTTCTGTATGAGGTGAAGGTGTGGGTTGTTCTATAGTGAAATTGCAGGCCATGCAGTGATTTCTTAGGGCTCTTCAGGAACATTTCACGAACTGTGCTAACGTTCTCTTCTGTCCTCGAAGTTGATGGTCTTCCTGATCTCCTTGCATCGGCAGTACTCCCGTTTGGTAGTGATTTGGAATGCCATTTTTAACTGTTTTTGCATCCTGTTCCCTGTGATCTCTCATTCACACCTCCACCACCTTTGTACTCGCACCACAGATCCCCAGACCTCATAACGAGCTGCTATTCTGACCTGCTCTTCGACACTCAACACAGGCGGCATTTTTCAACTGAAATAAAGGAATAAATATGTTAAACAAAACCTCAAGGACTTCTCTTTCTTTCAGATTTGGTTGTAAAAACATTGGTTCATAAGTGAATAAATTGTAGTTATCCACAAATAGGGAGTGACTTATCAGCCACCCAGTAGAACAAGTGACGAAGAATAATAGGGTCTTGAAGAAAAGTATATATTGTAGACTTAGTATGGAAATGGAAAAATGAGGAAGATGGTGGTTTAACATGCGAGAATTCTGGCACGGGTACGCTAGTATTTCATTATTAATGCACATTATACGGATACTAGTGTCCTGCTCAATGGTGTGCACAGAGTCCTGTGTTTGGTACGGACAACGCCCGAGGGACGTCAATTACAACTAAAAGTATGTTAAACCATTTTTGGATTAATTAAACAATGAATTAAATATATTTATTCCTTTTTATATTTTTAACACTTAAACATATTTTATCACAATTTAAAAACAAACTAATAATTTTTTATACTTTCAGTTGCAATTTTATCTCATTTTTGCCAATACCTATAACATCACACGCATGAATTAATTTCAAAATCTATATATATAAAAGAAAGTCGTGTTAGTTACACTATTTATAACTCAAGAACGGCTGTACCGATTTGGCTGAAAATTGGTGAGCAGGAAGATTAGAGCCAGGAGACGGACATAGGATACTGTTTATCCCGTTCGACAGCGTTCCTGTGTGAGAACGCACGTTTTCGCAAGTTTTCGCGTGATTTCGCATGTTTTCACGTGAAGGTACTTAACTGAAGAGTGCAACCTATGCACCAAAATACAGGAACAATAATGAATGATTAATCTACTTAATGTTTTATTTGTATTTTATAATAAACAATTTAACTTAATAAATTCCAAAATCTGCTTATTTATTGCCTTTAACAGTCGGTCCCTATGATTACAGCTTTGTATTTCTCTCTTAAACAAAAATCAATTCCAAAAAAAACGCTCTGCTACGTAATAGATTTTTTAATTATCTATTTAATATCAGAGCGTTTTTTAAATTCTTCTTTGTTTGAGAGAAAAACACAAATCTGCAATTGCTTTATTATCACGAGTGCAACAAGGATAGTACAGTTTCTCACAGTGAGTGCGACGCGAGAAAAAGATGGGACCGGCTGTTAAGGCGGAACAGAGTTCGCCGGGTCAGCTAGTTATATATAAAGGGGTATAATTGCACTTGTAGTATATAAGAAAACTCGCTATCGTCACTCGTTTTCTTGAATATACCACTCATGCAATTATCTCTCTCTTTATACACTCATTTCGTTAATTACTATAAAACAATTTGGTTACGATTATGATATTCCACATAAACATTTCATAACATCCACTCAAACGAAAGCTTCAAAAATACTGTAAAAACCGTCTCAAAATGTAAAAAAAAATTTAATCCACGCCGTACAGAAATAAAATGAATTCATACGTATTTATTTTCAAAAATCACAAAAAAGGACGCCAAAGACGCCACGCAAATGTTTCAAATCAACAACGCCATCTTCTACAGTTAGCCTGGAAGATCAGGGAAATTTTTAATTTGTATACCATTACATAAAATATTGTTTAAGTGTTACTCTCCAAAATGTAAGTCATTTTGTAATGGAATGTAAATCACTTACCAATAAACAACAATACAATTAAACATTTCTACGAACATTAACAGCTTACTAAAATATTGACATTTCTTTAGAGACCCTCGGGTATTGACAGCGGGTTAGCTTTTCTGGTACGATCCCGTGTTCGATTCCCGATCGGGCCAAAAACAGAGGTGTAGCTTTCTATTATAATCGTCTCAAGTTCTATAGGTGTGTGGTGAAAGAAAAGCTCAGGCAGGCCGAGTATGCTACATACAGTAATGGGATTACGTCATGCTCGTCGTATGTTTCCGTTACTCGCGTGGGTATTAAAAATATAGCGTCGAGTCTTGGGAGCACCACCAGTTGGTAACAATGAGATTCATCCGAACATAAAATGCCAAATTCATCCATGAATATGTTTATTAATTGCATTTCCACGCGCTGAGTTTTTCCCTCATCCCGTCCCTGGGTGGATAGGCCATTGTTACTTTTCAACTCACGCATGGATGTTTTTAATCAACGAATGCTGGACTTCGTCATAGTTCCCATATTTTTTATTAATGAATGTATAACATATGAACATGCATGGAATGTGTCTTTCCATTTATTTTTCATCTGTTCCTTTTGGATTTTATAAATTTATTATTTAAGTAGTACTAACCAGGTTTCCTTTTGGAGTTCATAAACATATTTTTTAAGTAGTATTAACCACGTTTCCTTTTGGAGTTCATAAATATATTCATTAAATAGTATGAACCACGTTTCCTTTTGGAGTTCATAAATATATTCATTAAGTAGTATTAACCACGTTTCCTTTTGGAGTTCATAAATATATTCATTACGTAGTATGAACCACGTTTCCTTTTGGAGTTCATAAATATATTCATTAAGTAGTATTAACCACGTTTCCTTTTGGAGTTCATAAATATATTCATTAAGTAGTATTAACCACGTTTCCTTTTGGAGTTCATAAATATATTCATTAAATAGTATTAACCACGTTTCCTTTTGGAGTTCATAAATATATTCATTAAGTAGTGTTAACCACGTTTCCTTTTGAAGTTCATAAATATATTCATTAAGTAGTATTAACCACGTTTTCTTTTGGAGTTCATAAATATATTGAGATATGCAAATTTTAATCTCTACTTTAATATCTTGCAAAGATCTTAGCGTCCGGCTTGCTGGGTCAATGGGTCACGATATATTATAATCCTTATTACCTTTATAATGGATTATAGGATCCGCAGACTATACAGCGCTGCTGGGAATCTGAAATAGAATGATTCTAATTCCTAGTTCATTACTGTTTGGATTGACTAAATGAAAGTTCACTTTCTTTTCTAAAGAACAAAATTTAACAAAGTTTATTGTTACCTTTTTGCAAACAATATAGTGAATTTAATAAATGATTTTGATGTTAGGCCTTTGATCAAGATATCTTTGAATTTAGAGTTTTATACCGCGGTTAACTTATCTATTCTTCGTTGATGTCCCTCGAAGACTTCTCAGTCGAAATGTCTTGCGAGCTTGCCGTAGTCCAAAGTTCCAAGAAATCCTCTTCTGCTCCTATTCAAGATGGTGTCAAACTATCAAAATTATCAGTCCCGATTACGTCCTATGACATAGTCACGAAACCTATAACTCGATTACCACTCCCGACAAAGTCCCAATTTATGTGTCAATATTACTTCCACATGCAATATCTGCAATATCATTTACTGTCCTTAAACTTTCACGATCTGAAAACCCGACTCTGACTATCTGTATTACACTCGCTCCTTCTCACAACCTACGATCAGTTCAGACCCGCGATGCCGGTCAGAATGAAATCTTCCTGCATGATTCACCCCTCGAAGCTTCGTATTAAACTACCTTCTTTTTTTTCATAACATTTGACCGTCCTTCTCTCACCCAGCCAATCCATGCGTTCGTTATATTTTGATGTAGCTGACCTTTCGATCGTCTAAACTTCTTAATGCATATTCCACCATATTGTCTTCAAATAAATGTTAGTTTATATTCATGTGACATATCGGTATGTCACAATATTCATTAAATAGTATTAGCCACGTTCCCTTTTGGAGTTCATAAATATATTCATTAAGTAGTGTTAACCACGTTTCCTTTTGGAGTTCATAAATATATTCATTAAGTAGTGTTAACCACGTTTCCTTTTGGAGTTCATAAATATATTCATTAAGTAGTATTAACCACGTTTCCTTTTGGAGTTCATAAATATATTCATTACGTAGTATTAACCACATTTCCTTTTGGAGTTCATAAATATATTCATTAAGTAGTATTAACCATGTTTCCTTTTGGAGTTCATAAATATATTCATTAAGTAGTATTAACCACGTTTCCTTTTGGAGTTCATAAATATATTCGTCATTCATTAAGTAGTGTTAACCACGTTTCCTTTTGGAGTTCATAAATATAAATTATATTCATTATTAGTAGTATTAACCACGTTTCCTTTTGGAATTCATAAATATATTCATTAAGTATTATTAACCGCGTTTCCTTTTGGAGTTCATAAATATATTCATTAAGTAGTATTAACCGCGTTTCCTTTTGGAGGCCATAAATATATTCATTAAGTAGTATTAACCGCGTTTCCTTTTGGAGTCCATAAATATATTCTTTAAGTAGTATTAACCACGTTTCCTTTTGGAGTCCATAAATATATTCTTTAAGTAGTATTAGCCATGTTTCCTTTTGGAGTTCATAAATATATTCATTAAGTAGTATTAACCACGTTTCCTTTTGGAGTCCATAAATATATTCTTTAAGTAGTATTAACCACGTTTCCTTTTGGAGTCCATATATATATTCTTTAAGTAGTATTAACCATGTTTCCTTTTGGAGTTCATAAATATATTCATTAAGTAGTATTAACGACGTTTCCTTTTGGAGTCCATAAATATATTCTTTAAGTAGTATTAACCACGTTTCCTTTTGGAGTCCATAAATATATTCTTTAAGTAGTAATAGCCATGTTTCCTTTTGGAGTTCATAAATATATTCATTAAGTAGTATTAACGACGTTTCCTTTTGGAGTCCATAAATATATTCTTTAAGTAGTATTAACCACGTTTCCTTTTGGAGTCCATAAATATATTCTTTAAGTAGTATTAGCCATTTTTCCTTTTGGAGTTCATAAATATATTCATTAAGTAGTATTAACCACGTTTCCTTTTGGAGTTCATAAATATATTCATTAAGTAGTATTAACCACGTTTCCTTTTGGATTCATAAATGTATTCTTTGTTTGTGTGGTTGATTCTTGCGCAGCATGGGCCAGGGGGAGGACGCCGGCCGGCCTGCGGCGCCCGCGTGGCTGGACGCGGCGCTGGTGCAGCGCGCGCTGCGGGCGGGGGGCGCGGCGGACGCGCGCGTGGCCAGCGTGCGCGTGGAGGCGGCCAACGCCGCGGGCGACGGCTACGTGAGCGAGATGTTCCGCGTGCGCGCCACGTTGGCCGAGGGCGGCGGCGAGCGGCGCGTCGTGGTGAAGAGCCCGCCCCCCGGGGAGCGCTTCCGCCGCCTCGTGCTGGAGTCGCGCACCTTCGTCGCCGAGGGACTCATGTTCGCGCAGGTGGGGCCTGCTTTTAGCGGCGGGGATGGTGTAACGGTTAGCGTATCGGGCTGTTATACCCAAGTTTGCGGGATCAAACCCGATCTAAGGGCGAAAAAATCCTTCCTTCGGAGAGGAAGTAAAGCCGACTGTCCCATGTTAGTACATTTACTGCATGTAAAAGATCCTCAAGCCTAAATGATGCCTCTGAGCTAAATTCAAATTGACGGTTCCGTCGCGCAAGTAATACATACTTTCTTCCCTAGTAGTTCAAAGGAGCGTAAAGAAATTTGCGTGGTCAGACGGAAGAGCAGGCCTCATGGCCTGAGTCTCTCCACGTAAAATAAGGCATTGATTCATTCATTCCTGCTTCGCTTCCCTTCGCTTTGCCATAGAGTAAGGCTTTAGTGTTTCTGGGCGTGGCACCGGGAGAGGTGGGTCAGGGGATCAACTGATGTCACTTCAGTGCTTCTGATAAGGAAGTCCTAGTGTTCCACTCCCGACGGTGGCAGAATTTTCGAAACTAGCTTTTCAGCTAGATCGAATTCAGTCGCTGTCTGGAGGAGGATTCAAGCGGCCGGCTGCTCAGATCGGTAGTTTTTCATGGTTTCTCCGATCACCACCAGGCGAATGCTGGAGCAGTACCCTAACAAACGGGCCACGGACCGCGCGCGATATTTCCTTCCTGTTCCTTGTCCTATCCTCTCCCCTTATACACACACACTAACATGCACTACACTATCACACATCCCGGGATATCGGTCGGGGACTTAAAACTTGTCCCTGCTGGGGCGGTGTTCCGCTGGTGGGAGATACTTGGTTGGGGAAAACTCCGCTAGCCGACGGCAGTTCAGCTTCATATCTCGCTATGCAGCGGGGGAAGATCACCGCCACCTCTCCAGGAAAGAACAGGCGTTACACCTACAAGACTAATGACCTTACAAGTTGAAGCGCCAGAATTAATAAATCAATCAATCAAACCGAGTGTCTCAATTCTCTGATTATTAGTCCTGTAAGAGTAGTACAAGTTCTAGCCGGGAGAAAGGGGTGTTCCTCCCCCACTGGAAAGTGACATCCGGCGCTGAGCTACACGTCCACTTGCGTTGTTTCTCCTCAAGGTATCCCCATCCGGATACCGTCGTAGTCGAGGTAAGTTCTAGCTTCCTACTGGTCACCCCAAAATGTGTGCTGGAGTAGACCATGTAAGTGTGCTGTGTGTGTAAAGACAGAGCTGAGACAAATATGTGACAGGATAGATCGATTCCGGACAGTAGCCCGTACTCCAGCTCTGATGTATTGATTAGAGAAACCACGGGAAACTTCCGAGCGGAACAGCCAACGCCGGCTAGAATTCTCCTCCTGGCAGAGGTTCAGTTCCATTTAGTTCTGTAGCTGGTGTCAGAATCCGCACCGTCGAGACTCAAACCCTAGGACCTCCCGGACAGAGACGTTTCAGGGGCAACGGACCTTAACGCGGGGCCATCTCAGCCGGTCGTTGCCACGGAGTTACATCTCAGTCCGCGCCATGGTCCGCAGCTCCTTCCTCACACTGACGACATTTTCTAGGTAATCGGCGGGGCGGGGTGGATTAATACATTTGCAGACTAAGCACGTGCCCACGGCCCCTACCTTAAAGGGACCCCAATATTTTTTATAATATTTCACACAGTATGTAAAAATTATATATATATATATATATATATATATATATATATATATATATATATATATTGTAACCGTTCTCCTCGAGCCTCACCGATTACAAAAGTAGATCTGTCATTTGCCTACTTCGCGACGTGTGATTACACCGTCACGCATCCCTGGGAATATCTCAATTTACGGATAAACTTCCCTATTGGTAGTGGGTTCGTCTTTTGTTAAACTACTGATCAATTAACAAACCAACACAATTTTTCAGTTTTAAATGACAAATAACATATATTCTAGAGCGCCAAAATGTAACAAATTTTACATTTTTCGTTTACATCAATGTAATTACATGTATTCTATTGAATGAAAATCACTGTACAAATGAAATTCACAGATCCTCCTATGTTCTCACTTTTCGTAAAATCATGGTAGCTAATTCCCTACCTAAACTGCAGTTTTTCACTAGAATAATAATAATTCAGATCCCTGTTTACAAGAAAACAAGCAATGGATACATTTTTACACTTCACAAAGAACATCACACATGAGACACACAAATCATAGTACAAATATTCATCCTGTAAAAGAAAAATACATACACACAATACTCGAAATGCACTACTACCTTTTAAATCACTAATTACGTTACACTCAATAGTCACATTTGACCTTCGGCTTCTACATAGCCTTTCTACACAAAATTTTGTTTCATAACATCTCTTAAATGATTTGAATCATTAAAATATGACTCTAAATAAATAATTCTGTACAAAACAACTTCTATCATAAACATAAAGAATTACTTTAATCTGATTCTTGTTACGACTGTCGAAAAGAAATAAAACCACTGGCAAACAAGACCAATGTTCTAAGAAACTTGCCCAATCAACGTCTGTTTTTGAGGGAAGCTCACATTACAACGTTTTGGCTAGTATAATGATAATCCTATCTCACAAGTTTTTTCCAGACTGAAATCTAATGAGTAGACATCGGATGTTTAGGGAAATGCCTATTTTTTCCTAGCGAACTTATTTAAAGGCTGATAATATATGTGCACGAATCATGACAAATGATGACATATGACAAAATTTTATAATGCTTATTTTTGCTTTTTTTGGCATAAATGCCTTTTTTTTGTTTAAATGCCTTTTTAGGACTTTTTTTGGATGGACTTAAATGCCTTTTGGACTTTTTTGCTTTTTATATATTATTTTTATACACAACGCTGTGTCAGAAAATAGGTCATGGTCCAATGTGACGAATGAATACGAAACCCTCAGTTCACGTCTTTATATTTTAAAGTAAGAGAGAATTCCTAAAAGTATACCAATAGATTTTTCTCCATTTCCCTATTTCCTAAATACCAGCTATGATCTGAGAACGTGGCCGATTGACTTTAGGAAGCATAGCATGTAATACGAGGCAGTGAGAATGCTGACCTGTTTCCTCAAGAGAAAGAGAATTTGTCACCAGTGGGCGGCCTATATCTCGACCGTGGACAGCTCATCCTCCACGGCCCTTCTCCCTTCTTGGGCTAGCGAGAATGACTCACATCTCCTGCGAAAAAAAAGAGAGAGAGAACGCTGATTTGACCGACAGAATGCTGACTGATCGCTTCCGAGAAAAAACGATAGAGCGTCTTTCGTTTCGCTTGTGTGGTTATTTGATGAAGATTCCGTTCAGTAGCAGTTGCACTGTAGCAAGAGTTGGTTGTGTGTACGATAGTTTAGGTATTTTTAAAACTACAATGCCGAAACAGAAGCAAAGTAAAGCTTCACTACTTCGTCAGTGGGTGACGGAATATTCTTGCTACACCACCGATGGTAGCATTATAATATGCCGTATTTGTGATAAAACGGTAAGTTTTGAATTTTAATTTATATTATTTTTCCTTTAAATTTTTCAAAGAAGGAAAATGTTTATCTTTACACGATAAAACTATTCGTTTTACAATTATTGGTATTATCCATGAATTAGTTGCAAGATGTTTATTTCTAGATATCTTCAGAAAAGAAATACCACCTTTCGCAGCATGAAAAGACCAACATTCATCAAGCTAACATCAAAATACAACAGAAGAGCTGTCGACAGACGTTTCTGACTGAATCTTCCACATCGAGCAAACAAAGTCAGTTTTTCTACGACATGTGTCAGGCTTTGGTGAGTGCCAACATCCCATGGAACGCCATTGAAAACCCAGTATTTAAATCTTTCTTGGAAAAGTATTGTAAACAGGCGATACCGTCAGAATCAACTCTGCGAAAAAATTATTTGGATTCTGTGTATCAAGCTGCACTAACAGATATTCGTACCGACATAGGTGACCATTGCATTTGGTTCTCGGTTGATGAAACGACGGACCCGTTAGGGCGATACGTTGCTCACTTGATTGTCGGGAAACTGAGCGGGCATGACGCGGGTGCTCCCCATCTCTTGTGCTCGAAGTCACTGGAAAAAACAAATTCTGAAACAATTGCTTATTTTGTAAATACAGGGTTAAAACTCTTATATCCCAATGGCATTGAAGATCAGAAGGTACTTATACTTCTCACAGACGCAGCGCCTTATATGATTTGCGCCGGGAAGCTTTTGAAACCCTTCTATCCTAATCTAACCCATTTGACATGTCTTGTTCATGGTCTGCACCGTGTCGCAGAAGAGGTTAGGAAAATGTTTCCTTCAGTAAATAAACTGATTTCGTCAGTCAAAAAAATTTTCTTAAAATCTCCCACAAGAATTATTTTTTTTCGACAGAAGTTGCCAGAAACACCTCTGCCGCCCGAACCTATAGTAACTCGATGGGGGACTTGGTTGAGGGCAGTGGAATATTACAGTAAATATTTTGAACAAATTGCAGAAGCTGTGAACGAACTCTCTGATGATGATACACAGTCTATACAAGACGCCAAATTTGTGCTCGAGAATAGAGATCTTAAAGGTAATCTTGCATATGTAAGTTCAAACTTTGTATTCCTTGCGGATGTAATTGAAAAACTAGAAACTAGAGATTTGACTTTATGTAATTCCATGTCAATATTTGTGTCAGCAGTAGAGCAGTTAAAAAAAGTTCCAAGTGATCAAGGAAAACGAATAAGCGAAAAAGTTAAAAATGTTTTGAAAAAAAATCCTGGATATGCCAACATAAAGTCAGTAAGCGAAATTTTAAGTGGAAATAAATGTAAACTACCAGAAGGTTTCGGTGTTGCTAATGTTTCAGTTCTAAAATATATGCCAGTCACATCAGTAGATGTTGAGAGATCCTTCTCTGCATTTAAACTGCTTTTATCTCCCAAACGTCACAAATTTGAATTTGAGAACCTTGAAAAATTACTAGTGATATATTGTAATGCAAACTATAGTAAGAAAATGTAAATATGTAAATCTTGTTTTATATGAAAATGAATGTACTTGTTTTGTGTATTTAAGTTTACAGAATAATATAGAAAAAATATAAACAATTATTCATTTTATTGTGTAACATATGATAGTGCTTTTTTTCTCCTTATTTTTGACATTTTCAGTGCCTTTTTAGGCGCCTAAAAGACGTTTTTTTAGTGCCTAAACATCCGATGTCTACTAATGAGTGTTCTTTCTGTGACTCACAACCGGCGAATTCCTCAAGTTGGTCCCGCGCTGTGTAGCTGGCCCGTCGCGCGACCCTCGCGCCTCAAGGTCGTCGTTCTTCTGCAAAGTCCCTGCGTTGTCTGTCGCACTGAAGTATTCCGAACACCGTCTCCCAGTCGTCTTCCAGGCGAAAATTCACCACAGCTTTCGCAGAGGCGATGGTCGCATCAGAATGCGAGTCCGAAACTCCAAGTTATGACTTCGTAATGGCAAAAGTCAAACTAGTTGTTGGATAATCCGTCTTTCTCATAACTCTCAAAATTCCATCATAGGATTTCCAAAGTGAAATTCCAAAAAATAAGAATAAAGAATATATATAAAGTATGAAATATATGAAAAATATGAAAAATATGAAAGCTGTAACAAAGAAGAAACATGTCCTATGTTACAATAGTCCTCTTTCCTAGCAACAAGAATGCAGCAACGTGGTTTTACAGATTCATTTCGATCTATTACCGCCGTCGCTCTTTCATTCATTGCATTCTTGTTTAATATTCATTTACTAATTCCATGTAATCTCACGATATTCACAGTACGTAAATTCATGAAAAGTGCTCAGTCAATTACCTTTTATTAAAGCTTTTGTGTTCCGCAATCTTCGCGTGTCCCTCGTCGACCATGTGGCGTACTCGTAGACAACCGTTCTCCTTGTCGTCTCGAACCAGAAAGAGCGAGCTCTTTTTTTTTGACGCAAGTTCACGCCACGTCCGTATTTCCACGAAAATTTCTTGATTGGCTACGGTCTGAGTGCGTTCAGAAATCCTTCTCTGACTTACGCCATCTCTTCGCCACTGTAGAAACTACGTGTAGGGCCTAATGTCGGGTATTATTGCTTCCATTTTCCGTTGGTTATAAATGTGACCGGCGACAAGCGGTTACAATATATATATATATATATATATATATATATATATATATATATATATATATATATATATATATATATACACATCTTTTATTGGAGATATAGTTTATTATAGATACGAATATATATAATAAATTGTAAAACTTTTTAGATTATTTAACTGTTGAAAATGTTTCTTTTCTGAAAAGCCTTAACTTTATCCTACAGTTTTTGTAGTTTCTGTGAACCTATAATAGTAATAAAAAGAATCGTCTAGATGCGTTTTAAGTATCTCATATCACTTTATTTACCTGAAACTTCACGAGAACATTAGATGCTAGAAGAAAACTCGCGTTCCTCTAGTTTCATATTAAGTCGAAGGAAACGTAGGTGTCGAGTAAATATTCCTTCCTTTTCTACTTCATTCACAATCGACAATTCAAGTGTTAAACTAATGAGTTTTTATTCGACAATTTGTTTTAAATTTTATATTTCATTTCTGTGAAAACAAAATTCAATGCATTGAGGAACTGTTGAGAATCGTGAATCAGTTCGGAAACGGATCTTTCAAAGTAATCGAGGAAGTTGAAGGCTGATGAAGGGGTGGCATGGCCAGGCGTTGACGCTGCTTCAACCGTTGGCAGGTGGTGCCGATGATCGAGCAAGAGCTGGAGGCCGCGGCGCCCGGGCGATTCCCGCCCTTCACCGCCCGCTGCCTGCTCTGGGACACGCAGCCCACCCACTTCCTGGTAAGCGCAGCGTTGCCCTACTGCCTTTTATGCAATGCGTTGTCATTTTGCCCAGGAGGACGATGACATTAAAATTACATGTCGCCGAGCATTCTGAGGGGTCTTTGATAAAAACTGCTCTGAAAGTCATTGGAACTTGGAAGTGCAGACTCTCAGCATAGGAGCTATGCTGTACAAATCATGCTATTGTCAGCATGGTTATTCTCTTCGGGTACAATCGAAACCCGCGCTAACTTAAAATGTTGTTTCTTCTTCCATCCTCACAAGCTACTTGACGATAAAGAAACATACAATGCTACCAAAGCGAACGGAGAAATTCAACGCAGAAAGAAAGAAAGAAAGTTGCAGGAGCCGAAATCACCCTAACCTATACGGATTACTATCGTCGAGTAAAGAAAATGAAAAATCATACGAGTTTCGTTAAACATTGTTTTCCTAGAGAAACATTTCAATACTTACCTTTTAACTATTTACAAATAATTATTTAAATTCTCCATTTACATTTACCTGCAGCTATTATTTTATCGATGGTTGAATATTGAACTGTAGTTCTAATAGTTGAATATTTTATTGGCGTGTGACTCGAACAAACTGCCTGAATATATAGTAACTTACAGTTTTGGCATAGTCAAAAGCCCTTCTTCATCTTCTTCTTTCCCTTTTCTTCTTCTCTTTCTTCACTAACGCCTTCTTTTTCTTCTTTCGCTTTTTCTCTCCTTATTTTTCCCTTTTCCTTCGTCACCATCATCTCGTTATTCTCTTCGTCTCCCCCTCTCTCATTGTCTTCGCCTCCTCTTTCTCCTTTCACTTCTCCGTATTATTCTTCCCTTCTCGTCTTCCTTCTTACAATACCCATTTTTATTCTCCTCCTCACTATTTTTCTTTTCTTTCTCTTCCATCTCCTCTCTCTCTCTCTCTCTCTCTCTCTCTCTCTCTCTCTCTCTCTCTCTCTCTCTCTCTCTCTCTCTCTCTCTCTCTGTCTCTCTCTCTCTCTCTGTCTCTCTCTCTCTCTCTCTCTCCTTCGCCTCCTCCTTCTTCCTTCTCTCCTACTGCCTCTCATTGGTATTCCAGCTAATATTAATTAGACATGGCAATTGCAGTGGTTGCTTCAACACGAAAGACAGTAACGCAATCACTTCGAGCGGGTTGCCTAATTGAACAATTGGTAGGCGACAGCTATTTACAGTGCTGAGCTAGGTTTATTAACTCAACTAACTGAAGTACCCGGCGTTGCCCGGGCATTTATTACAGTAAATTATTATACAGGAAGAGGAATTCAATCTTTTCATGCCCTGCGGCGGGACCTATTTCTATATCTTCCATTGTATCCCTTCTCCGCCCTACTCCCTGCCATGCTCTGCCAGGCCACGCCACGATAGCTGTCTTCTCTTGATCCCCATTTGGAAATTTACAGATTACCTCGCTCACTTTTCCACAAATAATGACATTTTTCTTACTTGAAGTTCCAGCTTCTAAACATTCACTTCATAACTAAAAGCAATAAACAAATCTAAACTACAAAATAAAATACTTTTACTCACATATAAAATTTTTGTGGTTTTATATATTCCAACACTATCAAAACTGTAACGTTGTAAAACTTATCTTATTTTTATATTTTTTCTTCTATTGTATTCATAAAAAAAGTTTTGAAATTGATCTGTCAACTCGTGACCTTGAAGGCACTTCCTTTTTTAAGCTCAGTATAACATGCACAAGTGCATGCACGGGTACGGTAGTAGGTAGATCCGGAGTAATAGTTATAGATGTCATAACGTAATTGATGATTCATAATCATAAAAATAAATGAAAATACTTCTATCTATTCTGAAACATAATTACCAGTTTTTATAATTCCAAAGATGACAAAAATATATATGTTTAATGTCCTGTGTGATAGTAACACGTAGTATAAAACTTATTTGTTCAGGTAAATCAATTCATCATACGACTGATACAATAGAAAAATAATGATCCACCAACATTACATTATGTGTAAATAATAAATTGACAATGCACCGAGCCACATAACAAAACAATATTAGCATCATTATTTTATCTCAAGTGATAGAGATTAAGGATCCTGAAATATGAATAATAGAAACCAAAGACTCCCAGATATTATTTGCTTAGACAAAAATATTTTTAGACCAATTAATTATTGCTTATTTGTTTAGAAATATATGAATGAACTCATTCATTGGGAGCAATTGATATGCAAAACAACTTTACCGATTAGTCTTAATATGTAAATGATCATTCCTAAATTACACACCACTGTTCAAACTGCCTTCGCATATTGAAGAAAACAATATACTGAATCGACTGAAAACATATACATATTTTCTATTTTACCATTTTGAACCTAAGAACTGTGTAAATAGTCAAATTGAGAGTCCAAATGAACAGCTGCCCTACTACTTAGAGAATTATTCACATTTCTCCCCTTCTTGCAGTATTGTTTTCAATGGGGCGAGTAAGTACTTCAGCAAGTCGATCTTCCCTCTGAGTAACCGATTCAAAATTTCAGTAGACTGCCCATCTCTTGGCATTTGTAATATGTTTTGACAATTGTAACAGTCGTTTAGTCAAACAATTCAGTTGTTACAAATTTCTGTAAAAGAAGACGTTTAGATTGTATACGATATGTGTATATTGTACATTGTACATTACTGTATATTCTGTACTGTATATTATTGTACTTTTTATTCTCTCAACCTACCTCAATTAATAAACACTTTCAAACTCACAATGATTTCTTTCCACTTAGTATATAACACGGACAAAGAGCAATACATGAACATTGACATTATTTACCACTTCAGTTACGGCTTTCTTTCAAATATTCACACAGGGACATTACATAACCTTATTCAAACTCTAATGAATTTCGCAATAATTCTGGAAATCGGTAGTAGATCTCAGACGTCATCCTCTGGTGGCGTGCAGCTAAACTATTGACATTGATGCACTCTTGAATCTGTGATGTAAGGCTAGGCGAAAAACGTCCAGAAAAGTAATTATTTTGAAAATATATTACCGTTTATGTTTCTATATCATAGCCTATAGTACTCCAGGCCTTTAAAGGATGATAACACAAAAGTTTCATCAGTATTGGTTCAGTAGATTCAGAGATTACCGCGCTGGAAGACAACGCACTTCTGTCTTTATATATTAGTATATTAGTTGTTTTTTTTGTTTTTTTTTTCTCCCTTTCAAAATTCAAAATTTATTGCTTATTTACCCTTAAAAATTGATTTTTTACATGGGAGTTTTTTTGTTTTTTTTCTCCCTTTCAAAATTCAAAATTTATTGCTTGTTTATCCTTGAAAATAGATTTTATTACATGGGAGTTTTTTTTTCTCCCTTTCAAAAATTCAAAATTTAAGTAGTATATGACATAGTGTAGGAATCACAGAATTTTGAAAATGTGCACACAATTCACTTTTCCCCATAGCACGTCATACGCAGTTTTTAATTGTTTTTTGACGTAAAATAAATAAATAAATAGTATAGATAATCAATTAAAATTGTACTCGTGGCTTCCAACAGCAAAAAAGCTGCTGAATGAAACCTAAAAAGAATTGTTTTCCAAAACTTAGCACGCATCCAATTTAATAACAAATAAAATAATGTCATTCAACACTACAGTAAATTAAATAGTATTTTAACAAAAAAAAGTCTTCAGGAATGCTGCAATAACATAGCATGTATATATATATATATATATATATATATATATATATATATATATATATATATATATATATATACTCTACAAATACCATACCAAAAAACAACAAAAACGTTGCGGTTCCATTTCGCAATATTTAACAGTGGAAGCCTTGGCGCCTCCTTAGATCCTTACAGTCACATTAGGTCAGCAGTGGCGTGAGTAGTAGTGTGAGAATTCATTCGATGAGCACAGTATGAATAACACAATCAAATAATTGCATTCTTCAGTCACAATCTAAACTAGTAATAGAGATATACTTGTCAAAGTAGCAAGATAATCATAGACTACCAATTACATATGACTGCGCTTCGAACATTGCATTAATTTCGTACGTTTAAGTTAGATTTAACAGACATATATTGTCTATTAAAAGAGCTCTCCCGGCGTAAGAGAGACTTATCTATTTATTTTACATTATTGCTTTATACAATAAATAACAGAATGATTTAACAAAACATAACACAAAATGAAAACAAGCAGATAATTTGCAATTCAAATCTATTCCTGACCTAAACGAGAGTTTGAAAATAAAATAAACATTAAATAAAGAAATAAGTAATAATTTACACGAATTTAAACCAATCAAAGTTGGATTATTTGACATAAAACATCAGGTAAACACATACTTTTGTATGAAGCAACCATTCCTGATATTTCAGGCACCCTTTGTACTTAGCTTTCCTGCTAGGGCTGCTACGCACCATAGACCCAACTGGTGGGTAACCGGGCTGGAACCGGCAACCAGGAGCTTAGCATCGCATTCTCTCTGCCTGCACCGTCGAGCTAACGACGTGAGCGACGCCCAACTCAAGGTCCGGGTGTTCGTTTGCGACACCACCAGAAACCACGGCAACCTACGCCATCATGATTCCCCCCTGCGGGGTCTTTAACGAGCAGCTCACTCGCCGCCCTTCGGTACCAGGAGCATTGATTGCATGCAAGGGTCATACGTACTACCGCTGCTGGACGCGGAGCATCGCGCCCACCAAAATGACCCCCCTACATTTCGTGATCTTTCCTCGCCAGGCAGATGCGATGAAAATATGCGCTTTGTTGTTTCATTTCTTTGACGTAAGAGGTTGTTAAGTCTATAAATTCATGATTGTATATGTGTGATCATTGTATATGATGAGTTCAACACCATCACCTCTACTTTTCCCACCGGTTTACGTGGCTCAGGGCATCATTAATGTCACTGCAGTGCCTCTCACTGAAACATCTTAGGAGCAGGATTTTCAACACTTGCTACATTGCAGATCGAATTCAGCCGCAGTCTCGAGGAGAATTCTAGCGGCCGGCTGCGCTGATCGGTAGTTTTCCGTGGTTTCTACGATCAACACTAGATAAATGCCGGAACAAGATTAAAAATGGGCCACGGACCGCGCGCGATATTTTCTTGTTTTTCTTTGGTATGTCCTCACCCGTCACTTACATACAGTTACATTAACATGCACTACACATTACATTTACATGTACACTTGTCATTTTCATGCATACTTGTCACGCTCATATGCCGAGAGACCCGTCGGGAGCTTAGAGCTTCTCCGGCTGGGACGGTGCCCCGCTGGCGGGGGGTATCTGGTTTGGGAAAACCCGTGCAAGCCGACGGGTAAGTCGGCGCCAGGTTTTCTCCAGTCCAGCGGGGGAAGTTAAGGTCATTAGTTCCATAAGTTTTGTGCACGTTTTATCGCGGGCGGTGGTTGTGATCTTCTCCTGCTGGATGGTGAGATTGCTCGCCCCAGCTGAGACAGCTCTAAGCTCGTGAGCGGTCTCCCACCGTGTGTGGTAGTGTAGTGCATGTAAGTGTAACTCTAGTGTAATAGGTAGGTTAGGATAAGGAATGGGAAGGAAAGATCGCGCGCGAACCGTGACCCATTTGGGAGGGCACCGGCATTCGCTTGGTGTCGAAACAAATCACGGAAAACTACCAATCCGAGCAGCCGGCTGCTAGAGTTCTCCTCCAGACAGCGACATAACTCGACATATACTTGGGTTTTTCTAACGTGGCGGCTGAGGGTAGTATCTCCAAGATGGAATTCGGCATGACTTTTTGAGTCATTCTCAGTTCTGCCGCTAGAGTCGCTTGATCTACAGCACTGTTCGATGCGATCGCGATCATGCGACATCTTGAGGCAGGACCGAGAAGAACGCAAGAAGTTGTCCCGAATTCCATCTTGGTGATACTACCCTCAGCCGCCACGTTAGAAAAACCTAAGTATAGCTATCTATCCAGTGTCAAAAATTCTGGTCAGAGACACTGCAGTGGCACCTGTTGATGCCAGCTCTCCTGGTGTGTTATTGTTACTTCCATGAGTTGTTTTTTTTTTAATTTTTTTTATTTAAGGACGCATAAACATCTAGGTCGTTAGCGACCACTATTGGAGTTAACTTTATGGTAAGTATGAATATGAAACGAAATGATGATAAGGGGTGAAAGGACGAACACAAATACAACCATGCCCGAGGCGAGACTGGAACCCGCGACCCTTCTGTCTGAGATCACTACGACTTGTATGCGTTGTTCACGTGTGTGTTAGCGTTTGTGACGGGCGTTTGTGGCTGCGCTGTTGCGGCAGGTGCTGGAGGACCTGGCGGAGGGCGGCTTCGCGCTGGCAGAGCGGCGCGCGGGCATGGACGCGGCGCATGCGCGGCTGGCCCTGCGCGCGCTGGGCCGCTTCCACGCGGCGTCGGCGGCGGCGCTGCGCCGCCACCCGGCCGCCATGGACGCCGTGGCCAACTTCTTCCAGCAGCCCGTGCGCGAGATGTTCGCCAAGGCGGCGCACACGTCGCTGCGCGGGACGGCCGCCGCCATGCGCCGCTGGGACGCCGACGCCGGCGCCGACGCCGGCCGCTGGGCGCCGCTCGCCGACGCCCTCGCCCGCCGCGCGCGCGCCGCCTTCGACGCCTTTGCGCGCGCCACCTGCCGCGTCGACCCGGGCGACCTGGCCGTGGTGCTGCACGGCGACTTCTGGCTCAACAACATGCTCTTCCGCCGCGACGCCAGCCAGCGGCCCGTCGACGTCCGCTTCGTCGACTTGCAGCTCTCCCACGTCGGCTCGCCCGCCGCCGACTTGCTCTACTTCCTCTACTCCAGTTTGGACGAGGCGACCGCGTCGGCGCCCGGGGCGCTGGAGCAGCTGCTGGAGGAGTACCGCGGGGCGCTGCAGGAGGCCTTGGAACTGCTGGGCCTCGGGGAGAAGACCCCGACCAAGGAGCAGCTGCAGGCGGCCATGGACTCGCGCGGAGCTGTGGCTCTGGTCGCGGCGTGCTGCGTGCTACCCATCACGCGCTGCAAGGTGAGCCAACCCTTAAAAAATCCTAATGTAATCTTGGAACAGTCTGCAGATAAATACAGAAAATATTTTATATTAATATTACTAAATATTTTTTCATGCATGTTTAGGAATGCTGTAGAACTTCAGTCTCAAGGAATACAAAAAATTAGAACGAAATCGTTTGTTTAATAGTTAATATTTATTGCTCATACAAACTAGTGGTGATAAAACAGCACGTACTTTCTCGCCTGTATATTCACGCAAAATTACGCGAAAAGTACTAAAATTTTCTAAAACTTGTACATGACCTTATTTCAAAATCTATCTTTAAGGAACATATTTCATGAAGGGAGAAAACATCTATCTTTAATATTTTAGTTGTTGGGAGATTACAAAAAAAATTAACTTTTTTAGTTTTAGAAAAATCAGGATTCTCAACGAACTTGAGATTTGCACCATTTCTTAGAAGTGACCGGAACCCACATATCGCGTCTCAGGGAGGTGGTGTCGGTATTTACCTTCGCGACGATCTCACTTCTAAATACATAACTTCATCAGCAGATAACGTTAATCAGAATAACGAATATCTCTTTATTGAAATTTCCATATTTAACAAAAAATGTGCCCTAGGCGTAGTGTACTGTCCTCCGAAAACAGGGAATATCGAAGCTATCGACAAAGAAATTGCGCTTTGCTCAAGTAAATACGATAACATAATACTGATGGGCGATTTCAATTGTAATCTTCTGAAATCTACGTCGCATGCCGACAAATTCAAACGTATTTTTGGCGAAATGAATCTTTCTATCTTACCACTAAATGCAACTCACCATACAATCAGCACAGATACTTGGATAGATCATATCGTTGTATCGAATCTTGACAAAGTGAAATTCCATGGCCAATCACCAGTTCCTGGAATATCTAAACACGATCTCATATACGTCTCATACAATATGAAATGCCCTAGATATACGCCAACAGTTTTCAAATACCGCGACTTCAAAAGATTCAATCTTGAATTATTTCTCTCTGACGGTATGTCTATGTCCTGGCATCTTGTCTCTCAAGAAAGTTCGTTAGATAGAAAAGTAAATACTTTTACTCATCAATTGACGGAGCTGATTAATCGACACATACCCGTAAGAAAAGCTCGTGCAACACGTCCTCCGGCACCTTGGATAACAGAGGAAATACGTGGCTTAATGAAACAAAGGGACGCTGCCTTCAAAATTTTTCGAAATTCAAAATGCGAAAACGACAGAAGTAAATACAAAAAATTAAGAAATGTTGTTACACAAAAATTGAGAAACGCGAAATGTAAATATTACCACAACGTTTTGGGTACAAATGGCGACTCGAAACAAGTATGGAAATCTCTACGCACTCTTGGCATAGGCAGATCACGAGCACCGCTTCAAATTGATATACCTCTAGACTCCCTAAACCAACGTTTCGCTAATATGGCTCCCCATTTCGAAAGTTCATTAAAAAGAATGACTCTATCAAACTTACAGTTCCATTCTAGAAATACTCCAGAAGAATTTTTCTTCGCGTGTACAAGTCCTATTGACATTCTTAAAACTATTCAGAGTCTAAAATCAAACGCCTCTGGAGTAGACAATGTTAATTCCAAATTACTGAAACTTTGTGCCGAAATAATATATCCCATTGTAACAGATATAATAAATTTTTCTCTCATAAGTGGAACTTATCCGACCTCTTGGAAAACTGCACTTGTCCATCCTCTTCCTAAATCAACAAATCCTCCTGAGTACAGACCTATTAGTATTCTACCTACAATTTCTAAAGTATTAGAAAAAATTGCACGACATCAAATAACGAACTATTTAGACAGCAAAAATCTCTTAAGTGAACATCAACATGGTTTCCGATCCGGCAGAAGTACAGGAACTATGCTTTTAAGCTTAATTGAAGAGGCCAGAATCGCCATTGACAACGGTAAATTAACAATACTTATTCTCTTAGATTTCAGTAAAGCATTTGACTCGGTTGATCATGATATCCTGCTAGAGAAAATGAAAGCATTGGGCTTCGCTAAACCCACGATACGGTGGTTCTCACAATATCTTTCAGGTCGTCAACAAGTCGTATCAGGTGAAAACCGATCCAGTGCCATTAGAACCGCCCGGGGTATTGCACAGGGAACAGTTCTAGGACCCTTAGCATTCTTAATTTACGTAAACGACGTAGGACAATATCTTAAATACTGTCACTATAAAATGTACGCAGATGACCTTCAACTATATGTCAGCGGACATCCGTCGGAGCTTAACTCTTTAGTTCAGAAAATAAATGAGGACCTAAATGCTCTCAATAAATGGACCGCAGCCCTAGGACTTTTATTAAACCCAAATAAGTCCCAAAGCTTACTGATAGGCTCCCGCAACGCCATCAACAAATTAGAGAAAACTCTTCCGTCCATTAGTATAAATGGCTCCCCTCTACCCTGGTGTAACACGTAAAAAACCTAGGAATGCATTTAGACAGCACTCTCAGTTGGACTACACATGTAAGTAAGATTTGTCAAAAAGTCTTCAAAGACCTCCACTCCCTAAAACGCGTACGAGAACTACTTCCTATAAACACACGTATGAACCTGATTACTTCACTAATTATGCCCCATTTCGATTACTGTGATTTCTTGCTCACTGACTTAAAAACCAAGCAACAACGGAAGTTGCAAACAGCACAAAACGCATGCATTCGTTTCATATTCGATCTTCGTAAGTACGATCATGTATCTGCGTACTACAGACAGACAAAAATTAGCTCCATTGAAAAAAGAAGAACATTGCATAGCCTCTTGCTTCTCCATAAAATCTTGTACAACGGCCTTCAAACACACATGTCTAAGAACTTCAAAATGCTAACACTAGAGCGATCGCGTTCGGCATTATTGCTGTGCGTACCTCGACACAACACTGTGTCATACAGTAAATCTTACACTGTCACAGTAATTCGAAACTGGAACTCACTACCTACACATCTTAAGAGAATTAGCAACTTTAGAAAATTCAAAACTCAACTTGGTGTCTGGATAAAAAACAATGAAATGTAGTTTACACACGCTCTCTGTTCTATCCGCAATTTTATCTTAATTACTTTCTGAAACAATGACCATGATCCCTTTATTACATATCATCCTCCATGCTAGATCGTTTTTTCTGTTTTTTTAAGTCATATTTTCGAAAGTATTTCTTCCCACTCCCTTCCTCCTGGCCATATTCCTCCTTTCCTACTTTAGGATACAGTAAAAGCTAATCCTATTACTGCTGATACAATGTTTAAAATTAGAGAAATTACATAGCTATATCTAAAATACAACTTTGTTGCTATAATGTAATAGATTTCTAAATGTAAAATAAGAAAATATTGTGTAAAACTACAGCTTACAAATGTTTATGAAATTATGATGTTTGTCACTTTTATTATTATTTATATATTTTATTACTATTATTGTTACAAAGAAAATCAGTAGTCACTATTATTTTATTGACACTTTCTGTATTTTATACTGTAAGATATCCTTTTGTAAGTGCCTTTACCTAATGATTAATGTGGTAATTTCCCTTATTGTTGATTGAGATTATGCATTGTATATGTCATCAAGAACTAGCTGTTGTTATGTAATTGTAAAATTATATGTACTATACTTTCTCTTCTGATCCCCCCGTTATCCTTTTCATTATCACTTCTTTATTATCTCCTCTTGTCCACCTCCATTTTCTTCTCTTCCCCTTTTCTTTTGTTTTTCACTCTCAGCCCTGATATTTCTTCCTCTCAATATTTCGGCCTTAAGCCGCCATCCTGATTGAGGTTTTTTCTGGGTTTACTCAATCGCTTAAGGCGTATGCCGGGATGGTCCCTAGTATTGCATCCCAGACGTAAATGTAAAATAACCCCCCTTTTTTGTTTTTGTTTATTGTTCACAGTTGAGGCTGTCGGGTAATGACAACTGACATTTCTGGGGAATTTTGAATTATTGATTCTAAGTGGAATAAGTGGGAGCTATCTTATTTTACATTTTTAAGAATGTTCCTTACATCATGTCTTTCCATTTTGCAAAATTTCAAGAATAAACAAAAAATGACAATAAATTAATTTGGCTCATACTGATAAATTAATGTAGTTGGTTAATCACAAATTGATTTTTTTCTTCTTCTGCGACACGTCAGGTAATATTAATTACATCCGAATCATTAAAAGTCAGTTAATATTAATTACACCCGAACGCCTCAACTGTAATTTTTAAAATTGTAAATTAATTAAAGTGGTTAGACGGAAGAGCAGGCCTTAAGGCCTGAGCCTCGCTACAAATAAAGACAATTTTATTATTATTATTATTATTATTATTATTATTATTATTATTATTATTATTATTATTATTATTATTATTGTTGTTGTTGTTGTCTTAATTGTCATCCACACTATCCAACAATAAAGTTTAATCAAAAATGTTGGAGCCATTTTTTTGAAAATTTTTAAAATGTCCCAGGGGCTTAATGTCAAGTGTCCCCAAAATTAAAATATTGGTTTCAAATTCAAGGGGCCGCGACATCAGCCGACAATTGGGGAATATCAATTTTGGAGAAAATCGGCTGAATGGATTAGTCGCTAGCGTTATTCATAGACGAACTGACATTTTGCTCACTATCTCACTCTCATTCTCACTCAAGATCACTTCCTCACTATCTCACTCTCATTCTCACTCAAGATCACTCTCTCACACACTATTTCACTCTCATTCTCACTCAAGGGCTCACTCCCTCACTCACTATCTCACTCTCATTTTCTCTCAAGATCTCTCTTTCACTCTCATTATCTCACTCTCATTCTCACTCAAGATCTTTTTCTCCCTATCTCACTCTCATTCTCACTCAAGATCTCACTCACTATCTCACTCTCATTCTTACTCAAGATCTCACTCTCTCTGTCTCTCACTCACTATCGCACTATCATTCTCACTAAATATCTCTCTCACTCACTATCTCACTCTCATTCTCATTAAAGATCTACTCTCTCTCACTCACTATCTCTCATTCTCACTCAAGATCTCTCTCACTATCTCACTCTCATTCTCACTCAAGAGCTTTCTCTCCCTATCTCTCATTCTCACTCAAGATCTCATCTCTCTCATTCTCACTCTAAAGATCTCTCTCACTCACTCTCATCTCATCTCTCATTCTCACTAAAGATCTCTCTCTTTCTCACTCACTATCTCTCATTCTCACTCAAGATCTCTCTCACTATCTCACTCTCATTCTCACTCAAGAGCTTTCTTTCCCTATCTCTCATTCTCACTCAAGATCTCTCTCACTATCTCACTCTCATTCTCACTCAAGAGCTTTCTCTCCCTATCTCTCATTCTCACTCAAGATCTCACTCTCTCTGTCTCTCACTCACTATCTCACTCTCTTTCCCACTCAAGATGTCAGACTGTCTCTCACTCCCTCTCTCTTCCCCAGACGGAGCGCGTGTTCGACATGGAGGCTTCGCTGGCGGCGGGCGAGGGCGACGAGGCGGCCGTGGAGCGGGAGGCGCACCTCTACTGCGGCGAGGAATACGCCACCATGCTGCGGCGCGTCTTGCCCGAGTTCGAGCGACGCGGTTGGCTCAAGGAGGAGGAAGACACTCTCTGAAGAGGTAAACGCTCTCCGGGTCCTTCGAGTTGCACATGACTGCACTCCAAGGCAATTCAATACAATTGTATTCAGTCTGTCTACACCTAACACTTGGTGTGGTCAGCGTAACGGTCACAATAAAAGTCTCTATGACCACTCGATCTCAGTCACCAATATTCTGTCTTTCTGGGCGCCAGGCCGCCCATTACTTACCGATCGCCGCGCCAGGCACAGACCAACGAGCTAGAATATACTACATTGAGTTGCTGATCCTATGGTTTGAGCGCTCTTAGTGAACGCTCGACGAACTAGGAACCGCCATCTTTTTTTTACAGTCAAAACATGAGAAGTGTCATGGTGGCGTGTAGAACTGCGGTACTGAAACAACGTGATGTTTGTATCAGATTTAATTTCTATATTGTTGACTTTTGAGTTTATTTTAAATTGTATTAATGGTTAGAATAATAATATTCACAATACCTTCGTATGTCCGGCATATAACTGTTAAAATAGGAGTCATCAAACCACAAATATATCATTTTTGAATTTTGTCGCCTTATTTGTGGTGTTTGTTTGCTTCTTATTGCAGTTAAATTCACTTTTAGGCGTTATGCTAACTACAATAACATGTTAACAGCATCCATTCTTATGATAATAACCGATGCACGAAGCAACGTGTTTTTAAAGATTCTGAATTCATTCTCCTTACATATTGAGATTTCGATTTTAAATGATTGGTTTTGTGTCGTGAAACCCAGAGTAAGAGGATTTATATTACGCGCGACCCGCATCCATCCGGCCATAGCCAGCGCCAAATAGAATTCTAGAATACTGTTTCTTCAGAGGACGCTGCTTTGACTGCAAAAAATATGGCTTCAATTGCTGCAAAGATGGCGGCATTTCAGCCACTCTATGTAGTATATTCGAGCTCGTTGGCTCAGACCCGCTCTCGTGGCTAGTTGTCCGGTGGGGCGGTAGTGCCTCGCTGCTCCGTATACTTTAAGATAGAGCGCGCGCCGTCTCGTGGGCGCGCCAACTTCAAAGTCAGCTGGGCACAGAACAGTCGTCAACACAAATATTCAATTCGTAATTGCCAGCCAACTCCTAGAATCAAGTCCTATAACAAATAACAATGTTCAAACAAAAGTCCGGGAGGGAAAGTAATGTATACAAGCCAAGTACGAATATAATTTGAGTGGACAGAATGAACACCGAGTCAGTAAGAGTGTTCGATGCTATCCAGCACAGTTCCGCTAGGAAACCTTTCAAAAATATTATTTATATTAGAATTATCATGTAATCACTCATACGTCATTTGGTTTATGGGAACTTTTTACCATCTTACCCCTTCACATGAGATATGCATTTTCTTGCCGGCATTTGTGTTTCGCCCGCTTCGTTGTTCCGGAGCAGTGCAAATCTCTCGGGTGCTTGCACTACGCCCTCGCATTCGGCTCGAACAAGGCCAGATTTTTAATTGTTTTTTACCGCATTTAGTTTTAAGTAGAGATAGGCGAGCCGCTCTACTCTAGCGCCTTCTATTACCCCCTCGTTAGGGAAAGAGCTGCCCTTCCTTCTTCGTCGTCTTCTACTCCCCGCTGATGCCCCTCTTCTTGGCAGGGGAGAGGTTAATGTCCCGCCTGGCTGGCGGTTTCTTCGTTTACAACAAAGTATAATTGACTTCTCTGAAATTTTCCAAAAATCAGCCTAGCAAAAATGAAGGAAGGGCGGGACCTCAAAAAAAATGCGGGACCCTAAATCCGAGAGATTTTAAAAGAACAGTAACTTCAGAAGAACAGGATGCCTGAACAAGTTTTGAGTGGGTATGTGAATATTTCCTAGGGAAAAATCTTCAGGTTCTGTTAATAGAATCAAGAGACTTTTGTACCCAATTCAAAAGCTATGCTGTAGAATCTCACTTAAGTACTTTCTACACTTCCTCTATCAACACAATTTATAAGTAAATGGAAATATGGTCGATTTTTAGCGTGATAAATGGTTTTACTATTGTAGAAATACGGTGGGTGATAGTTAAAATCTAAATGCAAAACCGTAATATGTGTTTAAAACCGGTTTTGAAAAAAGTTTTTTTTTCTGTTTATTACAAGTTGGATTTTGTATACCTATGTAATTTCTAAATTTATTACCAATAGCCCAGATTATAATTTATAAATATGTTTAGATTCACACCTTTTATGCGAAGCATATTTCTTTTCTGAAGCATATTGAAGCAAGTCTCGTTTTATTGAATCATATTACTCTAATCAATATTTTTTTAATTTTCAGATTGTATATTCTACACAAATTGGTTGAAGACCCAAATGAATGGAGTTCCAGAAGTTATTTAGAAAAAGTTTGTTTCAGAAATTATTCAGAAAAATACATTCCTTCTGATTATATTGTCCATTCCATATTATCCATTGTAAATTACCTACGATTCTAGTTAGATGAATTATAATTTACTTCCACAGATGTAATGTAAAATATGATGTAAATAAGGAATAAAAATATTAATTGTCATTGTGGAGACTTAGAATGTGCAAATGTCTTGCAGCAGCAAAATTGCTGCTGAACCAAACCACACAAAACGGTTCTCCAAAAAGTAGCATCCTCACTGTCCAAGAATAACAAATAAAATACTCTCGTATAACAATTAAATACTTGAACAAAATCATTCTTTAACAAAAACTGTAATATTAGTTTAGTATTTATAAATACACAGTACAACGCTTCTTTACATTACCAAGAATATCAAAATATTTGCTGTTCCATACAGCACGTGAATAGCAAATGTTCAATGGCGGAAGGACTCTTCCTTGGGACCGGGCTGTCGCATGATGTCGTAAGCAGCGACGCACTGAAAATGACAATTAAGACTTCGGAAAGCTTCGATAGTCTTCTATGTCGCTATGTGTTCACGGCTCTGCTAAACTACTGCATATGAAGTGAGAGAATTCTGCATGGCATGTAGAAGCAAAAGTGTGATCACTCGTCGGAGCTTCCCTGCACTTCTTCCATGGAAGATTTGAGGCTGCGGCGAAAGCTCGGAAAAGTAGCGCAGTGGAAGAACGTGAACACGGGTTCGAGCACCGGCTTCCCCGTTCGTTGGTTGGTTAGTCCGGGCGCGAAAACAGCTTAGGTCATTAGTCCCGTAAGTGTAGTGCATGTTTTTCAGCGTTGATCTTCCCCCGCTGGATGGCGAGATCCGGCGCCGACCTACCGTCGGCTAGTGGGGTTTCCCCCTAACCAGGACTCTCCCACCAGCGGGGCATCGCCCCAGCCGAGACAAGCTCTAAGCTCCCGATCGGTCTCCCGGAATATGTGGTAGTGTTGTGCATGTTAGTGTGTGTGTGTAAGGAGAGAGGATAGGACAATGAAGATGATGGACAGATCGCGGTCCGTGGCCCGTACTACTCCAGCATTCGCCTGCTGTTGATCGGAGAAACCACGCAAAACTACCGATCACAGCAGCCAGCCGCTAGAATTCTCCTCCAGACAGCGACTGAATTGGACCTGACTGAAAAGCTAGTGTCGAAAATCCTGCCGCCTAGGACCTCCCGGTCAGAGGCGCAGCAGTGACATCAGTTGGTGCACTGAGCTACCGCTCCCGGTCCCCCGTTCGTGCAGGGGCACGTTCATTCAGAGCCACGGCGCCGCGCCGGCCGAGCGACCGTCGTGTGAAGGAAAATCAGGGGAGGCAAACCGAGTCTGCACGAGGTACTTGTACCCCAGATAAGAAACAGCGCTCGTACAAGACCGAGCCGCTCTCACTTCTCTTCCGAATCCAGAAAGGGGTGCAGGGACTCGCGCAAGCCCAAGGGCGCGAGGTGGGGCGTAGTGACCCCATTCGAAAACATTTGTGCGATTGGTTCTCTCAAATGGCCTAGATTTGAATTACGTTACTACTTATTCGCTACTACTTATTACTATTTCAGGTATTTTTACTTTTTAAATTCTGCCTTAAACACACATTTTTGGTAATGGGCAGGAATGTGTTTCAATGGCGAACTATTACCTTATTGTCATTTTGTTATGTTTGATTACATCATATATATATATATATATATATATATATATATATATATATATATATATATATATAACCCACCTACTACCTTCCAGCTGGTGGCGAAATTGAAAGAGAAGTCTCCCGAAGCGCGTCGCGGTATTTATGTGACTCCGCCTGGGGAAATTTCTGGAGGGGTGAATTTTCTCCTCCTTTGCGCCCTCTCAAGAAAAACATGATCCGTAACTACGGACATCGGAGTGCGAGAACCTGCGGGTAGATGTCGCTTTCTCGGACCATCGCTCCGCCGCGTACTTTATTTCTCTGTGTTCTGGTCTTTTCTCGTGGCTTATGGCGGCGTTACGGGGTTGTTTAATCCCGTGACGTCACAATATATATATATATATATATATATATATATATATATATATATATATATATATATATATAAATGATGTGCAATAATGTGAAATAAATTAACAAGTCTATAAGTTATTAACTTACCCGCTTATGATATACCGGCTTAGGTGGCTCAGGGCATCAACTGATGTCGTTGCGTCGCCTCTGACCAGGAGGTCCTAGAGTTCGTGTCCCGACGGTGGCAGGATTTTCGACACTAGCTTTTCAGCTAGGTCGAATTCAGTCGCTGTTTGAAGGAGAATTCTAGCGGCCGGCTGCTCTGATCGGTAGTTTTCCGTGGTTTCTCAGATCAACATCAGGTGAATGCCGAAGTAGTACCCTAACAAACGGGCTACGGTTCGAGTACGATTTCTTCTTCTTCTTCCTTGTCCTATCCTCACCCCTTACACACACACACACACACACACACACACACACACACACTCACATGCACTACACTATCCCTCATTCAGAAGACGAGTCGGGAGCTTAGAACTTGCCTCGGCTGGGGCGGTGCCACGCTGGTAGGAGAGTCCTAGAGGCTAGAGGGGGAAACCCCACTAGCCGACATATGTTGCCTCCGAATCTAGCCATCCAGCGAGGGAAGATCCTCGTCACCTTCCACAATAAAACATGCACTGTTCTTACGGAACCAATTACCTTAGCAATTGACGCGCCCGGAATCACTAATCAAACAAAAACTCACGCAATGCTTACACACACACTTACGTGCAATACAATACCACATATGCCAGGAGATAAGAACTTGTCCCAGTTGGGGTATTTCTGTTTGGTGGAAAGTACCTCAGTTGAGAACAAGACCGTTAGCCGACGTGTAGCTCAACGCCGGGTCTCACCATCCAGCGGGGGAAGGTCACCGTCACCTTTCGAGGAAAACACGCACTACACTTATGGTACTAACGACCTTAGCCCTTGACGAATCACTAATCAGTCAATTAGGGGCGGACAGCTCTTTTAACAGGCAAGTATATTTGTCTTTTGAACTTCCTAACTTGCACGTAGAGAGTTAAAGCAATTATTGCACTTTTAAGTAAATACAATAATTACTAAATCAATATACTCTCGATTGAAAATGTTTCATTTATCCTCGGTTGCCAATTTCAAATCTGACTGATGTATTATTTCATTTTAATGAATAATTTCTTTGCTTTAGAATAGGAAATACAGGATGTGGAAATTATTGTAACTAAGTTTGGGGTAATAACTCAACTGACTCTCCAAGGCTCTCATGAGTCAAGCATCCAAGGACGTACCGCCACTCCGCTTCATTTGTACAACCCGCACTTTTAAATATCATGCCAGATGCTCAGGACGCAATGCCCGCGAACTCTGATGAGCTAGTTACTTTGCCCGCGACTTTGACTTATCTGAGGTAAATGGACAATTCGTGATAGTTGGGTGGCCAGTCCTAAGAGACCATAGGGCCTGGACTCCACCAAGATAAGTGTTTAAAAAATTGAGATATCTTCAGGGGTATTTCTGTGCTTGGAGTTTGCAAAACAGGGATGATATGAATACAAATCTTCACTGTAAAAGTTATATCCAAAAATATACAGGAGTTTACAAATGACAATAGTTTATTGAATCAAGTAAGTTCAACTTTCACAATTTAAATCGTACCCCAGACCTGCCAGTTAACAATCCACCATTGGAAATAACCAAGTTCGTCACAGGTGACGTCACAGATATAGACTCGCCTCCGGCTCCCGTTCCGGTGGGCCGAGGTGAGCCCATAGCTGTGACGTGGAAAGGCAGTAATTTAATGCAAAAATGTAAACAGTATTTCCAACATGATCATTAAGAGGAATGTCACCTATTGATATGAAGCGAAAAAGGTTTATTTTAATAAAAACAATTTAATTTCTCATTTTTTCAACGGCTAGCAAATCTATATATATAAAAAAGAAAGTCGTATTACACTATTTATAACTCAAGAACGGCTGTACCGATTTGGCTGAAAATTGTTGAGCAGGAAGCTTAGAGCCAGGAGACGGACGTAGGATACTGTTTATCCCGTTCGACAGCGTTCCTGTGTGAGAACGCACGTTTTTGCACGTTTTCGCGTGATTTCGCATGTTAGCGGTCATTGTTGCCTGTTGTAACCCATTGTTGTAACGCCGCACTGATAACAGAAGGCGATAATGATAGCCGCCTTTCGTTCACCGTTATATCTATATATAGTCGTGTTAGTTACACTATTTATAACTCAAGAACGGCTGTACCGATTTGGTGAGCAGGAAGTTTAGAGCCAGGAGACGGACATAGGATACTGTTTATCCAGTTCGACAGCGTTCCTGTGTGAGAACGCACGTTTTTGCACGTACGCAGTGCAACAAGGATAGTACAGTTTCTCACAGTGAGTGCGACGCGAGAAAAATGATTTTCTCCCCCATACGTCACATTCAGTTTTTGACTAAATAAATAAATAAAAAGATGGGACCGGCTGTTAAGGCGGAACGGAGTTCGCCGGGTCAGCTAGTGAGAAATAAATGCGTGACAAAAGACAACGTAAAGTTGCAGCCGTTGTCGTGAGCACAGGAGGACCTAGAGGGGCCGTTCTCCCCCAAAAGTTTTTGAAAGGGTTCCCGTAGCCCTTTGTAAAAAAAATATCTCCGTAAATATCTGCGGTCCCTGATTTTTTCCTCATTTAGCCAGACAACTTGTGATTGTTTTATATTTGAGCACGGGGCTCTTCAAACCATCTGGCAACCCCGTAATTGGTCCAACATAAAATATATTAAATGAGTCATTAAAATTATAATTTCATTCTCTTTGTAGGACGTACATTTATTTTTTAGTAAAATACATCATTTGTACACAAAAAAGCTTACTGGTAAAGGGAGGCCAGAAATGTGCTTGATCCCCCGTCATCTGGTTTTAGTCTGGGCACGCCTATGGTTGCGGCATTGGCAAGAAGAAATGCAAGTGTCAAAGTGTGTTTGTTGGGAAATTGCTGCTTTTCTGGAATACTCTTGTAACACAAAAAAAATATTGTATGCAGGAGAGAGAATTATGAGCTTAATGAGAGTATCTAAGAAATAAATTACTTTTTCCGTTGTTGTTTTTTTTTTCAAGTTAAGTGTACATTTTATTTCTGTCGTCTGTTATTTTATGTGACACATAAACGGCCTAATATTCCGTAGTTTCATAACGTAGCTTTAGTTTAGCTTAGTAGCATTTAAATTTGTAAAATCATTACGTGAACTTTAAAATGAAAAAAAAATACATTTTCAGTAAATCCCTTCATATTGTAGGATTGATGGAAACGAAACTGCTAATAAATGATCAAAAATGAATAAAAATAATATTAACACACTAATGCCAATTGAAGAACCACAATGTTCATTGAAAGTCTAGTACATTCAGAAAGTGGAACTCTTTGATCATATGAAAGCATGTAATTCGCATCAAGCACACGAAAATATGTTGATTTTTTCCGCATCCTGACAAGTCAATGCAACTTTTTTGAGGTGACCTCCGTTTATGTACTATCTGTACGTCAGTGCGCGAACAGCGATGTGTTTCTAAACGTCTAGTAGCACAACTTCATTGATATCTACTTGTAAGAACAACTTGCTCACATGCGGCAACGACTTCTACACATTCCACACCAGAATTTCTTCCTTGTTTTAAGTAGCCTGCGAGACAAAATCCAAGGGTGCTTAATAAAGCGACCTCGCAAGGCAATTTACGGGGCTCCAATCCAACAATTTGGAAAATACTAGCCGTGGTGTCATTGTTTTCATCGAGATTCAAGGGCCTAATTTTAGAGGTCGTGATGGGTCCATTGTGTCACGGCAACGAATATACTCGGCGCTGCACTCTTACCCTCACGAAGGCCGATCATCTCCGATTTACAGTTGCCCGGCTGCTCGTCGGAGAGGGTCGCGACTGCCTATACCTGAAAGTCTGACGTGTCAATTTAGGGCGCATACGTTATGGAACTTTTGGTCCGCAGAACAGTAAACTTGATTTCCACCAGAACCACGAGCGCGGAAGGTGTATACACCCGACGCGGACACTACGCGTAAAATTATGTAAATCATGTTTCAATATATGCGCTTATTTAACTTAGTGTTAATTAATTTACATGTATGACTTACATTTTATTACACATGGTGAGTCATGTAACTTTAGCACTTCCCGCAGTTTCTGAACGGTTGAAGATATTTTAATGCAATTTTCTCGGAAGTGCATGTGGGAATGGGGCTAATTGATACGTTATTCATTTCTATTTTAACACTTGTATTTTAAGAGATATTGAGGAAACTTTGTTACTCAATCTAAAAGTGTTACTTTGTTTTGCTAATGGAACTATACAAATTTTTAGTCTACCGTAACGAACGTAAAAAATTCAATGAATACATATTGTCATATGTTAGATAAACTTTTTTATTTATTTTTATTTTTTGCGACTCGTGTTTAACGGATATTTTGAATGTAACAGTTCGTTACACAAAATCATTCAGCTCTCCCCTTGCTAACACGGCTCGGAAAACGGAAGCTGATCGAAATATTTCAAGATATATATTTCAAGTCTTCATACAATTGCGTATTTGTTTTCCTGAACTTGCTTTCCCTCTTTCCGCATTTTCTGATTTTTTTCGTCTTTCTTTAAAGGACTGAAAGTAAGGGTTTTTCATAAGTATGTACTGAAATAAAATTGTAACTTCAACTCCATTTAATGATGTTTCATACCACAGGATATTGATGGTATTTTGAAACAAAGTACAATAAGAACAAATAATTAAGATTGTACAATGAATGTAGCACATTTTCAGCAAACAATTTTAATGCTAATGAGCATATAATAATAACTATGGGATGGAATTTATTGAAATAAAAAATACAAAATATGTACATATATATGTATTACTTATTTTTTCCAAAACATGTAAGAAAAAATGGAAACTATGTAAAATAAAAACTCATTATTGTGTTTTAAATTGTTCTCTGCAAGCATTTTCCGACCATAGAAAGTCCCCGGTCAGTTCTTAAGGATTTGGAGTGCCTGAAAGTAGATTCTATCTCTACTGAAGTAATTGTACACTAGACTTCACCACATATAAGAATTTTATTCGAAATACAAAATACGTTCATAATATATATTATAATGTTTCCGAGGAGCCGGTGAATAGCAGTACAGTGTTGCCAGTGATGGATACCAAGGGAGGGAGTTAAAGGGTATATATCCCATCCTTCAAATTGAACAACGCGGTAAGACAATTGTCTGTAAAAAATATTTGTTAGTTTTCGATCGAGAAACGGATTTGCTGATGGAAACATGAGCAAGCACGTACTTGAAATTACTTTTGTTCATAAAAATCCGCTCATCCTTGACTCGCAAGTACGCAGTAAACGGGGAGAAGAGGAGGGGTAAATTTGACAAATCATGGCGGAGATATGGTGGTAATAGAAGCGCAGCAGCATCACTGTGAATTTGTAAGAAAGATAATTCCATAACAAATATTGCAAACATACATCTGAAATGTTCCGTTTCGACGTATAAATATATTAAAATGTAGCGAACTATGTAAGAAATCTGTCGTAATAGGTAAAATATGTAAAAATATGTAATTATACCAAAATATGTAAAAATATGTAAAATAAAAATAGTTCTAATTCATTCAGAATATTTTGTTAACTATAAAATATAATTGAATGCGGCTATCTACGTATAGTTCCTGTAAAAACATGTAATTACTTGGAAATCCGTGCCTTAATAATAACGTAGGTATAGAAAAATCCAGCTGACAGCCGGTTGCCCTTTTCCTCCCGATGTGACACATATTTGACTATACATTAGACACCAACACATTTGCGGACTCCTATCTGAGATCGCCGCCTACCCTGAGCGTTCGGGCGCCTCCTTTCTGAGAGCGCCTGACAACTTCATCCGTACATCGATTCTCGAGGTTTTCCAAAGTGTATGGCAATCCACTGTGATTCATATATTCCACCACCACAAATTCCACCCTTATCACGTTTGTCTTCATCAAGATCGGGAATGTCATTTTGAAAGGAACGTGGCGTTTTGTAGATTTATTGTCGGTCAGATAAGGGATGACAGCACATTTTGCAAAGTGTATTTTTTACTGATGAAGCAACATTAATCAGTCATGAACGTGAACTTAAGAAATATGCTTTATTTGACACTGGAAAATACTCACGGACTCCGGCGTGTAGAGAACCAGCGCCAATAGATAGTGAATGTATCGTGTGGAATAGTGAGTGATGAATTTATGGGATCAATTTCTCTCGAAAATACTTTGAATAAAGCACGATAAACAGAATTTATTAAATCTACCAACACTTTTAGAAAAAGTGAAGTTGCAGGAAGGTGTCAATATGTGGTTTCAGCATGATGGTTGCCCTGCGCGCCACTCAAACTAACTTTCACTTTATCGCTACGGAGTGGAGGGAAAGCTACATAATACTGCACGAAAAAACTGCGAATTTTTTGGCAGGAAAACTCATTATACAGCACTTATATTACAGCACTCATTATACAACAGGATAAATCCAGTTGTTAAATTTAGAAGAAAATCCTCAAACACGTGGTACAAGCAGATTCCATGTTTTGTGGGTCCTTGATACCGAAAAATCGAATGACGGCAAAACGTGTCTATCCATCCGTCCGTCCGTCTGCCCGTTCATCGGTCTGTTCGTCTGTCTGTCCGTCTGTGAACAACGCTATCGGCTAAACTGTTCAGCCGATTTTCTCTAAAACTGATATTCCTCAATAGATCTGGCTGATGTTGCGGCCCCTTGAATTTGAACCCGATATTTTAATTTTGGGCACTTCACATGAAGCCCCTGGGACACTTTCAAAATTTTCAAATAAATGGCTCCATCGTTTGTGATTAAATGTTGTTATTGGATAATATAAAGGATGTTTAAGAGAATAGTGTCTCTCATGTTCATTAAAAACTCTGATTTTCCAAAAATTGCATTTTTTTAGTCTTCCTACAACTACAATTTTGAAGATAGATATTTTTTCCCTTGATGAAATCTGTTCCTTAAAGATATATTTTGAATTGATATTACATAATTGGCGAGAGAGATTGGTAATAACAACAGCCCCCCCTAAAATTTTTAATTTTTACTGCTACTTTTTTACTCCTAATTTTTACTACTGCTTTACTGTTACGGTGCCTTCAAATAACATAACATGGAATAAAAATTTTCGCAAATTCTATTACAAACGTATTTGTCGATATGGAGGATAAATATTACGCCCTTCTAGCTTGTCATGTCACATTGTGTACGTCGAATAAATGTGTACATTTGTAGCAAAAACTATGAATGTTTGCAGCGCTTAGGTGCCAATCCTATCAAATAAAAATAACTTACTTTAAGCATATTATCATATCGTGTATGCTAATCAGATAGCATTCAATGATTAAAATTGGAGGAAATTTTCAAGAGTTTAACCTGTTGGTAATGTCTGTTTCGGTGCTCGGGCAATATCGGTTTTCGAATCCTAGCCTCGGCACACTTTTTGCCGATTGGAAACACTTTGGCAAATTCAAGTATTATTATAATATTCTGTAACCCTTACAAATAATGCTGTTGCGGCACTGTTAGGAATCTTAGATTTTTTCTTTGTTTGTTTTTTAACTCCAAACATTTTCCTCGCATAATTTGTTTACAACTTTGGGCGTTTAATCTGCAATAATCATTTGTATATTCCGCTGAAAATATCAAATTGACAAACTCGATTCTAATCGATATTACGTGTGACGTCAGAAATGACGCTCTGGTCGCGTGGCGAGGTTACCAGCGGTTACATGCAGGAACAGCAAGTGCAAGAAACAGCCAGGAAGTGAAGTGGAGAGAAGCCGAGTCAAAGAACGCGAAGAACACAAAGAAGAGAAAGATCGCTGCGTATGGCGGAGTTGCTTTTCGTGTGTGTCAGTTACTTATTCTAATCTCGATTCTCAGGACGTCGTCTCTGCGAAGGTGCGTATATGCAACACATTTATTGTTGTGCATTGTCATGATTTGGAAGCGTAGAATAACTGGAGATAATTTACTGTCTTAGACGTAGTGCATGAGCTTAAAATTTTAAAAGTTCACTGTTTGGTAACTGCATTGTCATCAGTTTCTTTTCTAGAGACTTTGCTGTCTCTTACGGAATAGAAACTTCATTTCAGGAAAACTTTTGATTGCTTTGGACTAATTAATTTGTATTGTAGGTTAGGACAGTCTCAGATCCCTGAGTGTATGTATTAAGGTCACAAAAGCGCGAAATTGAAATTTACCAGTTGTGTAAACATTAGACAAGAAAGAACTAAAACACTTCTGTGCTTCATATGCTTCAGTTTTGTTCATTGATGTATTAATGCATGTATAAAAATGAATGTGGATGTTTAAGTAGCTTTGTTATAGTCTCTTCAGTATTGTTTAAAGATTTTTTTATAAGTAGAATTTAATTCTTTAATAAACATCTTTGATGAGCCACTGGCATAGAGTGTAGTACTTGTCAAAATATGGAAATAAAAGTTTGTGAAATTGCAGTATTTAAAGGTTTCTTTAACGATTACTACTTCTGACATGGTTTGTCAGAGAATATTTTTCTGAGTACAATAGAAAAATATATTACCTTACCTTTTATGGTATGTTAATTTTCTGTTCTTTTTTTTTCTTTTTGGTAGTTTGATTTTAATTTCATATTAATCTAATGGCATTTAACTACTTTGAAGAATTGAAATATAAACCTAGACTGTCAGAGTGCTTTACATTGAGAAGTATCCTTTAGTTCTTAACAGTTGGAGAATTGGAAGTGTCTTACAGAAAAATCCCATTTAATTGTAGAAATGTGTTAATTTATATTTAAGCTTATGGCAGCTGAGTACAGTTGTTCTTGCTGTGCAGTTTAAAATGATTAGGGTCAAAAAATTATTTTGTAATTCAGAAGATGGTATTCAAAGCTCCATTGATTTTCTTCTTTTCTCTTCAGTTCATATCTGTTCTTACTCTTTTATGTCTTCTGCCTGTTGTTTAAAACATCGTAAGGGAAAATACTAGGCTGAAACGCTTGTGATTATGATCAAGATTATGGATTTGAGTGTTACCACTTTTTAGTTTTGTGACTTTGTAACGTTCTTTCTTCTGTAGTTGTGAGGAGCAAATGAAGTATTTGGATCATTAAATCTCAAATTATATTTAGGAATTAACATTTTACAGGTTCTTTGTGGCAGTAAAAGCACTTGACTTAGAGTGTTTCAATGGTCATCTCTCATCGGTCAATTCATGAGAGTTTATGCACCAGTTGGAAGTGTGTCTAGTGGAGAGTTTGTGTCCTTTTATTTGATATAAAAATGACGGTACTTTGGAGAGAGTAAGGCTCAGCTGTTATATGAAGAGGTAATTACATTTATATATAAGTCTTGTCAAAGATAGATCACTGTTTGATTTTGTGACCTATTCCTGATAGAGTATTGTTAATTATGTGATTGTATTTTAGTTTTTGTTGTAGGGTTCATTGTGTGTTTTATAATATTGGTTGTGTATTATGGTAGTTCATGAATAAATTGACTTCCACTGACATGATCAAGAAAAATTTAATAAAATTGTTGATCAGATTAAATCTCTTTTTGTTTGTTTGTGATTTCCTAGATAATAGAATTGTAAAAGGGACAAATGCACCATTATTGAAGTATATTTGCCTTGAATTTTTAATGAGGATGTGATACTTTTATTTGTTTCGTATGAGGATGTGATACTTTTATTTATCATAAAATATTTTAGGCACTAGTTTTAGCGTACTTTCTGAATATCCTCTATTATTCACATTATATTTATAGTTAATGAGTTATGAATAAAATGCTTCATCCCTTAGGAGTTGGATTCATGAGTAATTAAGACTTTTTTTTAACAACAGACTAGTGAATCTTGTACTGTACTTAGATTTCTTAAAGTGGCAGATGTTATTAGGTCATTGTTACACCTCCTGCCTTATAAAATGAATTTTTTTAATTAATTCATGAACGTTCTTCTGAACGGGACTCGTGACTTTAGAAATATGCTTACTGTTGTTAAAAAGATTCATTTTTAAGGCAGAAGATGTAACAATAACCTAATGTCATTAGTCATTTTAAAAATATTAGTGTTAAAAGTGATATATTTACTGAAATGTTGTGACAGTTTTGATTTTTAATGTATTGCAAGTTGATTTAATTTAAAGTATGTCATATACTGGACTAACATTCTCAATTGTCATCAAATTGTGTCTGCTGCAAGTGACATACTTCTATTGTTTAAGTTCCATAGTAGTAGCAGATATCTTGTGGTACTACATAATGTGAGTTAGGAAATAATCAACCACAACAATAACAGTAATAATATTTATTACAATATCCTAAAGTGAAATTTCCGGAAGCACTTTTCTCATATTTAATGGGTTGTCCAAGCAACATGGATCACGTAACTTCTGATACATTTAAGTGTGATCCAGTTCTTCTGTTACATTTAAGCGTGATCCACATTGCTTGGGCAACCCACTGAAGATGGGAAAAGTGTTTTCCAAAAGTTGACTTTGGGATGTAATAAATATTATAACTTATTGTTGTGGTTGATTATTCCCTAACTCACACACATGTTAATCACATGTTAATCAATTGCAGCTAAGGTAAGCAGCTTTTCTAGTTGCTGAGATGTGAATCATTTTTATGGACAGTTTACTCTGCTTGTAAGCACTGAAGCATTGTTTGGGCATAATAGCTGATCCATTCTCTGGAGGAAAATTCTGTTTATTTGCAGTAATATTGCTTTAATGTGGACTTTTAAGTAAAACTGTAAATTAAGAGCATTATAAAAATATTGTTTGATAATTTTTTTTGGAATAATGAGTTGTGAATTTAAAATTAATGAAACCTTTAATCTTCTCTCATTAGTTCTTTATGTGTGAAATTTATTTCAATCGAGTGTGGAATTGTTAAAAATACTCCTCTGGAAATTCTTAAATTGAATTAGAGGTCCTCATTTATTACTGTATAATTTCTTGAGTTCTAATAATGTTTTAAATAAAAAATGATTTTTTATTTGAAAAATTGTTCTTAATTTTATTGGTGAACACTTAATTATGAGTGTTCTTTTTCTCCTGCACTTAAACCAAAGTGGTTTTTGTTATTATAATAATAATAATAATAATAATAATTTAATAAATCTTGTATTTTATTCATGTTATAAACAAGCTTGCTTTTTATGTGAATAGTCTTCCCTGAAAATATTTGTATGCTTTTGTTAGGTAATTTCTTGATCCATTTAAGGTTTACTTTAAGACAAGTTGTTGAAAATATAATTTTAATTTTATCCTACCTTCAAGATATTCAATCGAGTCACCTGTAAGAAATACTGTGAGTTGAAGTTGGATATTTTTAAATTCAATTTGAATTTCATTGAAAATTTGTTATGAGTTTTGTGGAGAAAAAGAAAACAATTAATCATGTCAATTTTGCATAGAAAAAAGGTTTAGACAGTGAATATATAAATTACTCAGAGTAAATTGTTGATGAGTTAAGTAGTTTCCATAATTTTATAAGCTTTATTTCCACTCAAATTTCCTTTACCCCATTACCTAGTTTTATTTACAAAACTTTTAATATTTACTTTTTCATTCTTTGAAATCTGCTTCAATTTGTGCATTAAACAATTTAGAAATATATTTTTAAGTTTTTCCTATTTGCAAAAGTGAGTGGGCTGTTTGTTTCAAAGAGTTTTGAAATTTGTAAATACTATTTATGTAAACATTTATTTATCAATAAGATTCCCTGACACTTCATTGAAAATCCGATATTCCATATTAAAATTGTACTCAGTGATGTAATGTTGCTGATTTTCACTTGGATATACTTAAACTTCATTGGTCTCAGAGAAATTTGTTTCAAAATGTATTTTTGGGGTGGGAGTATTAATTCATATTCTTTTATCCTCTAAATTGTTAATTAGTTTGTAATGTATTCATTTCTTTGTGAAATTAATTTCTCATTTTTGTTGTTTCACAAAAAGAAACGTATAAAATATAATTTTGTTGTTGGTGTGCGACATAGGCCCTAGGTACATTATTTCCCATAACCTAGTTGAGTGAAGGTTTTAAATGTGATCTCAGATGAAAGAATTTTAATTAATGCCTCAATGTAAATTGTTAAAAACAGTGTTTTGAAGACTAAAAATAGAGTACTTTCCTGTCAACTTAATATTTTTGAAATGGAAAAATACAATTTTTAGTTCGCATCTGCTAAAATTCTTTGGAAAAGTAATATCAAATGGTATGGTGATAACAATTGTTAAACCTGTATTTGCTGGAAGTAAATTACATTTCACAAAGAACAGATTTTTGCAAAACCAGGTCATGGAATAAAAAGGTATGAAGCTAATCTGTTCTGAATTTTTCAATTTAAAATACCTTCAATAAAATTCATATGTCACATGATGTAATCTGAAAGAAGAGAATAACTTGTAAGATTTGCCCTTAACCTCTACATATACATTGGATAAAAGTTGCTACATTGGCATTTTAACTTGTGTAAACTACAAAATGCCATGTAATGTTTAAGGAAATATTTGGTTGGAATTTTAAATGCACCTGTAAGAAATTGACAGAATGCCAAATATTTAAATTTTTTAATGAATTTTTAATTCATTTGCTTTAAAATTGAAGTTGATTTCATCAGATTTTCTGTATTATATAGCTTGTAAAAGATTTTCCTGTTGCACACAATTGTGCACAAGTGTGTTTATACATGTCAGGAAAAATTGTTCATTGCTTTCTTCACTTGTTTCAGTTCTTGTGGGAGGTGCCCATTGACATGGATGAGGGCTCTTCAAACTTTCAAGGGAACATCTCGAAGCAAGGAGGATCAACACAGTTGTTCCAAAACACTCGCACTCCAGAAAATTTACCTATGGTGGAGGAAATTTGTATTAAGACAGAAAGTACCTCTACAGCAAATGACAACTCTGATAAGGCAGAAGGATGCTCTTTGAAAATGGATGTCACCTCTCCTAACAGTAAAATGGAAGTGGGCTCTCCCAAAACTGATGTCCTGTCCATGAAGATGGATGTTGTTTCTCCAAAAATGGAGGCATCTTCTCCTAGTATGGACATATCTTCTCCTAATATGGAAGTATCTTCTCCTACAATGGAAGTGTCTTCGCCTATTGCAGAAGAAGGCTCTGCCAAAATGGAAGAAGTTGCTGTGAAAATGGGAGAAGTTTCTGTAAAGTCAGAGGAACGTGGCACTGCCAAGGACAGTGCTAGTATGGAGCAAGGATCAGAAAAGATGGAAGAGGTTGCTGTGAAGATGGGAGAAGTGTCAGTAAAAGCAGAAGGGAATATGATGGATGATATTCCCTCAGAGCAGGGTTCTGTTAAAATGGAAGAAGTCTCAGTTAAAATGGAGAAAGTTTCAGTGCAGTCAGAACAAGGTTCCCCCAAGGAAGCAACGTATACGGCAGAGGGAGATTCTGAAAAGAAAATACAACATTATCGTGGTGTTGCATGTGTTACAGAAGGTGAAGTACCTGACTGGTTGACAGTAGACCTGTTAGTTCGTGCAATTCGCAATGACAAACCAGGTACAAAGAAACCACAAATACGACCCTTTGGGTCCCCAGCTTCTAAAACTCGAGCTGCTTCCCATGGCCATCCACAAAGCAAAGTGCAACTTCATGAAATGGGTTCTCCATATAACAATCCTCTTTTGAATAGGCCATCAGGAACTCATATGTTAGGCGAACCATCTACTAGTCATGTAGTGGCTAGGCCATCCAGCAGTCCTTCTGCTAATAGAGCATCTAGTAGCCAGGCCGTTAGTAGGACATCTACAAGCGAGTCTCCTGGCAAACCGTCAACCAGTCAGTCTCCTGGAAATAAACTTCCTAACAGTCAGACAGCAAATAAGCCTTCTTCCAGTTGTACTTCAGACAGACCTCCAACTAACCCACCAGAGAGGACATCAAGTCAGAACAAAGGGAAGGCTGGTCCTGGTGTACGCGTCAAGGGCAAATCATCTCTGAGTTTACATAAAGGTAAGGCTCCAGCTGGAGAAACAAGTTCTAGAGCATCTGGTAGTTCAGGTGAAGGAAGGGACTCTGGTAATGGATCTGAAGGTGGATCTTCAGCTGGTATTTCTGGACTGAGTGATGATGGTGGAAGTAAGTCTGCTGATAATAGTTCAGAATATGTAAGTGCTAATAAAGATTGTGAAAATAAGATCTGTGATATTCAAGGAAGGACTTCCAATGTATTGGAAAGGCAATCCTCTAATGATGAGAGCAAAGATTCTGAAAACATTGGAAGCAAATCATCTGATGATAATTCAGAAGAGAAATTTGCTGATTGCAGTGCTGAAGATGGTGCTTCGAGCAGCAGTGTGGCCAGCAATACTGTTGCAAACCCTTCAGGAAGTAGTAGTGAACTTGAGAAGTCTGAGGCCTTGGGTACATTCAAGAAACCAATCGATCCACCAAAACGCCCTCTGAAAAAACCAGGTGTTCCTCTGAAAGGTGCTGTCAGGAAACTAGTTGATCCTTCAAAAGATACTTTCAAGAAACCCATTGATCCACCAAAACGTACTTTGAAAAAACCAATTGACTCTTCAAAAATTATTAAAAAGGCATCTGAACCACCGAAAGTAAGATTCAAGAAACCAGAAGTTTCTCCAAAAGATGCAGTGCAGAAGCCAACAGAAATATCTAGAACAGTTTTCAAGAATGCAGAAGAATCTTCAAAAGGAACGTTCAAGAAACCTTTTGAACTCCCAAAGCATACCATGAAGAAGACTAATACAACTCCAAAGAAACCAAAGCAACCCCCTCTGCAAGTTATTCGTTTCATCTCTCAACGTTTGTCCAGTGGAAATACAGTGTACCGTGTACGAGCAACTGCTGTTCGGGGTAGTGTTGCCCGTGACTGTCATCTTGTTGTGAAACGGTGTTCCAATGCTGCAGAGGTCACTTATTACAAGAAGGTGGCGCCTCGAATTCCATATGTCCCTCGTGTACTTCTGTGTGACAAAAATGTTGTGGTGATGGATGATCTTGTGCATGAAGGATTTAGACGTCCTCGAGGCAAATTCACCCCTGCCCAGATGACTGTTGCAATAGATGGCCTTGCTCACATGCATACTGCATCAGTGGTTGCTTTGAAGAGAGACCCTTCTCTTTTAGAAGCATTTCCACAAGCTGCAAAGGCTACCGAGAGTGACATTGCAAGAGATTTACGTATGTTAGCAGATCGAGTGAAATCGTGGTCCTTACCTGATGCTGATTACTATGCTGCTAGATGCCGTGCTCTTGCAGAGTGTGTGCCCTATTTGTTAGAGCGGTTGGAACCTGCTGATACGAATATGACTGTTCTTCTTCATGGAAATATTTCACCACGTAATGTGTTCTTCCTTTATGACAGTAGAAATCCTAGACTTCCAGCAATGGCATCTTTTGTGGACTTTGCAAATGTGTATTGGGGGCACCCTGCTCTAGACATTTCTCTAGTGACTGGGCGTGCTGGTGGCTTTTGGGAGGGTTACAAAATAATTCTGTTGTCACTTCTTACAAGAGCTAGTGGCCGTATGTGGATGCCCCAGCCTGAGATCAAGGACTGTGGAGAAACATATGCATTTGCCCTATTGCGAGCTGTGTGTTCTTCAGTATCTGGTACTGCAGCCAAAGTGCTTGAAGCAAGGCTTCAAGAATTGTTTCCAGTGTTTCGGCAATATAGTTGGTTAGACTTTTGGTGATGAGTGTTGCCTTGTTGAATAGCATACAAAACTTGTTTGAAGCAATTTAGTCTATGTCCATTCATATGGTGTAATGGGATTGCAAATGCAAGCAAGATTTTTGATGCGTCAGGGATATTGTGGTATGCAGTTTGACATACACTTGGAGGCCTTACTAGGAAGAGTAGGAAAGAGGACATGTAAAGAATGTAAGTTACAAGCCTAGATATTTAGTAGTAGTAATGTATCTTGCATAATTACTCTCTTTGAAGTCGTAAAAGGGCTGTAGGTACTGGCAAAAAGAAATTCCATCATGTAATTGTGTATTATATATTTTTATGTTAGCATGAGTACCTTTGGTCCACTGCTTTGTATTTTTGCTTGTAATTTATATATATAGAGAGAAAGAGGGAAATCTACTGAATAGTTGAATACTGCTCATGTCAGTCGTTGGCTTCTGTGAGGGATGGTCATGCAACATTTTTAAGTTTTTGCTATTAATTTTTTTAATATTTATTTTTCATGTATCGTATTATTTACACTGTTAGAAAGTCATCAGTAATCAAATTATTAAATCTGTTAAAATAATACTGTAGGAGATGAGTTATTGGTTCTGCTTTTTAAATTCCACATATTTTTTTATCTTGTTTATAATTTGGAATTATGTCATCTTATTTTGTGGTTTAATAATTTTGAATTTTCTACTGTTTTTTGCAATGGAATTTGTCTTGAAAAGAGTTATATGGTTCTGTGGAAAATTATATATTGCGCTTGGTTCTTAATTGTTGTACAATGACTTATGAACTCCAAAAAAATAGAGAAACAAAAGTGTGTGAGTGTTGTCATTATTTCCATTCAGAATAACATTTTGAGATCATAAATTCAAGTATTCTTACTATAAACTGCTTTGAAAAACTTTAATATTTCAATTTCCCATTGGCGCAGAGACAAATTTTTGAAGCTTTGTATAGTTTGTAAATATCACTTTTTTGTTAATGTTTTCGTGCCTTTTTTATTCTTATATTGTTTATTTGTTCTGTCTTTTCAACCTTCACGTTTTTGATAATGTTCAAATAAATTAGATGACCTTTTGTTCTGCTAGAGGAGAGTCTTAAAGTTACAATTATGGAAGGTTAGTGTATCAGGGAATGTTGTTTCTCTAGTATAATGGTTTCGTACATAGCAGTATGTATGTGGCATTTCAAAAGTGCTCCTCTCCGAAGTGAAATTGTGAATTATGCAGAGTATGTTCATTGCAAGCATCCTGATGTATTATTGTAAATGAAAAGATATAATCATAATATTATTTTATGCAGAATTATGTATAACATGAATTTTTGAGGAATAAAATTATACCAGGATGGTGTTTCAAAGAAAAGTTTGTTATTGTTGGTTTTAATTACATAAAGTGAAGTTCATTGTCTTTAATTCACGATGTAGTATCAAGTGCATTATGTTTTCATTCATTTAATAACTTTTCTATAAAATTCAAACCAACCAAAAAATGTGCCATATGTGATTAAATATTTGTTGTTTCTCCTCCAGTCAGAAGATAAGAATCAGTGATCTATAAAATTGATGACATTTGAGCTACAGCAATGCAGTGAGGCTTAGTACCATATTACAGTTATTGTCATGATGTTTGAAAACGTGTATAAGAAAGGTTCTGTCTATATCTTGAACTCAAATCTTGCTTGCAATTGAGTCTGAAATGATTGGAAATTAGTTCCTTCTGCTTGATGCCAGCAAAACAAGCCATTATCTTCAAAGGTGCCCTCACAGCATGGAATACATTTTTAGAATGTTCAGTCATACTTCAAAGTTTTGTGTCGGGAAAATACAACACATTTGATTGTGCACTCATGAAACCTGAAATTATGTAACATTAGAATGCCTAAAGCATTTCGAAACCTGTCAGTTATGAAGAATGTGGTTGCAAGGTGGTGTGTAATAATTATTTACAAAATAAGTGTGAGAATATCTGTTGTTAACATTTGTTCATTTAATTATTTTTTAACTATGATATCTTTAGTGAGTGAATACTTTCGAAACAATTTGAGAACATACTTTTCTCGTAGGTACTGGGCTTGGGCATTCTAGGTTATGATAAAATGAGTTGTTTTTTTTTTTTTATACTGCTTATTTCTCAGGTTGGTGGATTGTGAAGAATTATCAGTACTCAAACAGATATTATCAATTTTATTTTATTTTTTAAACCTCATTGCTAGAAGGAATACAATGATAATTTGATTGAAATTACATCAGTTTGTCTTCTTGATGTAAATGTTCACATCCATTCATATCCTTATAATTGAATTACTAAGAAATAAATATATTTAACAATTCAGGATGTTGCCAAGACAAATGTGAATGTTTTTTAAAAACATAGAAAAAATGGTATCTTGGAGGTGTCCGATATTAGTACAGCTCACTTGCAATACTTTGGTATTTAACATTTCTTAGAAGAGAGGAGAGCTGGAATAAATAGTATATAACATTTAACATATTCCAATGCAAATGAAATATCTTTCAGCTTTCTCTGAAGAACAAGACATTTACTTCCACATATCAGTAAATGTGTGTTTCCAGAATGTTTGTGGCCTACTGGTAATTCAGAACTGCCTGTAAGTGGTTATACTGCAGTTTTAATTCATATGTTGCTGTGTTAAATGTGGTATCAGAATATGTGCAAATTGTTCCTTTGTACATAAATTAATTTTAGTATTTTCTTTACTGCAGCTAACAAATGAGATTGTAAGTACTAAACTTTTGCCACATATGTTGAACTTAAATTTTCTTAATTTCTTATTTATGTATTTCTTAATTTAAATGCATAATTAGCATTGCAAGGACATTGATGATTTTGTGGACCTTTTTGTTTCATTGAAGTGATCAGTTGAGCACAGTTTATTCAAATGTAATAAAATTGAAGTGTTGTAAATGGGTATCCCTTGCTTTTGAGCACACCAAGTAGAGGCGAGACTCATCTGTTTTTGATTTCTGAATATCTTAATTCATAAAAGACTGTTCAGCTTCTGTTATTACCCTATTGAGTTATACATAACACATCTGTTTAAATTGAATAAAGGTTTATCTTGAACAATTTGGTCTATTTCCTAACTTATTTTTTCCTAATTTTTTAATATCATCTTTCATTGCCACATTAATGTCTAATATTCTAATACGGAATCTTCCAAATACAGTTGGATGAGCACTATATGTTATGACTATAAATGAACATATCTTCAATCATAACTACATCCAGTAGATAATGAAACCCATTTTCTGAGCATAAATTTAGGTTGTTTGTTTTTTTCCCATTATTATTTCCTAGATAAATTGTACCGAGTAGCTCTTTGTGTTTAATACACGGGGGGGAAGTAATGTTGAATGTATCCTGTGAACATGCTTAGAATTTGTGGTATGTTTATCGAAAGCATCACTTGCGAAGCCTTTGTCACCAAGTTTCAAGAATAGTCGTTTTAATGATGGCTGGGAATTTCGTTTTATTTAAAGAGGATGTTTACTTGTCTTCCATGCGTAAACGAATTAAATCGCTGAAAGCTCGTACTTGCCGCGCGACTGTGGTGAGTGGGTAGGCCAATGGTGGATGATAACATGATCGTGTGTTATTTTTCATGATGTGACATTTGCATGTTTATATTTCGTTGGATCTCGACGTATCGTCGTGTTCCCTTCCTATTACTCTTGGACTAGGAGTTTTTGCATGTGGAAGCAGAGTATGGACTTTTCTCAGTGATTTAATTACTGACGGCTGTGTCCGCGAATAAGGAAAGAAGATTAAATCACCAACGTATCAGTTATATGTTACTCTTTGATCAAAGATTACTCTGTCTTTCTCACGAAGTCTAAGGAATAGACTCAACTCCGATGTTGGAGTCTTGGCAAGAATACGTACGAAAAATGTCGGCAGCTAGTGGGACTCACTATGCCGATAAGTTGCCGAAACATTTCATACACCCACGGTGTAAGATATTTCTTACACCATGCATATCCCCACCATCAGAGTTGAAACTTCTCCACGGAGTCTACAGTCCTATAGCCTTCGTGGTATTAGTCTCCATGGCGGAGATTATTCTCTGGTTCTGCTATCTATGTGATTTTGTCACGCGTGAATCAGAGAGTTTGTACATGGAGGCATAGTATACTCTCTGCGTGGAGGAATACAGAACCGAAACCATGGTGTAAGACACTGAGTCTGACAGACGAAGTGGTGATCGAAACGAACTGCTTCAAAGCGTGCTTCAACAAAACAGCAGTTAGCAAGCGATGGAACGAACGTTGGAATTAATCACAATAAAGGATATTCGTCCAGGCCTGAAAAATCTTAACGTAATATTCATTGTTTTGGAAGTCGGTCATCCCACGGTTACGAAGGAAAATCGAGAAGTTCGGACCTGCAAAGTTGCAGATGCCACTGCAAGTATTAACGTGTCAATTTGGGATGAGCCAGGCAAGTTGATTGCGCCAGGCGATATAATTTGTTTAACTAAAGGATACGCTTCAATTTGGCGAAACTGCCTTACTTTATATTCAGGCAAGAATGGTGACATACAAAAAATTGGTGAGTTTTGTATGGTGTTCAATGAACAGGTAAACATGAGCGAACCTAATTCGTCATTAGTTTCTCAATTAGTGAATCAAAGTAGTGTTTCGACAAACAATAGCAACGTTTCAGGGAATAATAATGGAAATAATAACGGCAACTTACGCCATTCCGGAAGTGCTCAAGCACAGTCAGTTACTCCAGTCCAACAAAATTCAGTATCATCTTCTAAAGTACCATCAGGGAATACAAGATTTTCTTCAGAGACAAGCGGAAATGGTAAACAACCTAAAACAAGTCAGAGAGGCAAGGGAGCTTCCAGGAGTGGACCTAGAGGAGAGCGTCGGTGAATGTTGTGCGCTTCCTCCGTTTCTTTTATTGGTGGTGAACGTATATGATTGCTCATCAGGAAACTGAGAAAATTTGAGCTTGAATTATATATTTCATTTTCTCCAAACATTTTAAATCTTCCCCACATGCAAGTGCCTATATGTGGTGTATTAGTTATAAATTTAGGAGTTATTGAATTTTGAAATTTTCTGTTTGTTTCAGCCTTTTTTCTTAAGTTATCCTAAGACTGCATTTAATTACGTGTATAGCTGTTGTAGAAATTTTACATTATTTGTAATTGTATATTATTAAAGAGTTATTTGAAAAAATTATGTACATACAGGCAGGAAAATAAGATTGCTGTGCAATTGTGTGGATGTAAGTAAATATTTTAAATTCCAACTTGTGTATTTTTTGAGTTTATTAAATTGTAAATACATAACTTTCAAATATCTGAAAAATTTTCTTGCTTTTATAAGTATTTATAAAGTTTTGTAATCACTTCATTTACAACTTTTTGTAATTGCAACAATGTAGGATGTTGATACATTCATTCCCTTGAGAGCTGTTAAGCATCTAGTTCCAAATATTGCAATTTCCTTCAAATTACTTTGAAGGCAATTTGGTGGATATGACTGACAAACTTGTAAATAGAAAATATTTTTAGTGTTGTGATGAATGCTATAAATCATGTGAGCTGTATGAATTGATGTGCATTTTTACAGCATTGTTTTGCGAATTTTATATGCAATAATTTTAGTGTAATGAGACTTTTTGTCCATCTTGTAGGCAATTTCAATACCAAAAAAAAAATTTTTTTCTCTTAGTTCCTTTTTATTGTCATTACCCTACTGAAGATTTATAATGGACATATGAGTATTATGTTGGAATGTTTTGACAATAAGTCGTTTGGGATGTTATTATAATGTTATTTGTTTATCCCAGTGTTTCCATTTATTTTTTTTCTTTCATCATGGCTGTATAAACAATGCATGAAGGCATTCCAACATTCTTATAGAAGGTCAAGGAAATATAATTTCATTTATTTTCAAATACATCGTATTCAAATGTGAACTTAATTTCATTGTACATTTGAAATTGCAATGTGAATAAAAGAAAAGTGATTGTATTCAAAGCAAAACTTTGTTCATGTATAATGTTTAGTTATATTTAGTTTATTAAGATATCCCTGAAAATGTTTGCTTGAAAAACGGAAGTAGTTATGATCAGTTATGTTAATGAAAGAATCATTAACTTGAATTCTAAGAGGAATTGTTTGTATTCCCAGTTGTAACTTCAGTCATGGGTTTTAGTATGTGATTTTTTAAGTTTATATCTTGTCTTATATTTGTCAAGAGGCTATTATAATAGGCCAAATTTTTCATTACTAACATACTCTTGAATTCTATTCACAACTTGAGAAAGGGTAATTATATGACAATAAGTGTTTTTCAATATAATAAATGTTATTGAAAAGAAGTATGTAACGGTTACATAGATTTTTAATATTGTTGCTTGAATAAGAAGTAAGAGGCATAGAAATTTATATTTGCACAAATATCTTTGAGCCATTTTTATCCCAAAGTTTTTGTTTTGGTTAATGTTTTTAAGTTAATTGTAAATTACATTTATTAAGTAATCAGTGGTGCAATCAAATGGATAACTTTGTGGTTTTAGAATAATAAATATGAAAAATAATAATTTATTATTATTTTTCATAGTTTTGGCAGGCATGTATTGGCTCTACCTATCACTATGTTTTTGTTAAATAATCCTTGAAACAGTGTTGAAACATGAGGTTGGTTTGTCAAATATGATTCAGTACTTATCCTCAAAAACACCAATTGGGGATAGGTGTCATGGAATGGGGAAGAAAATTAAATTTATTGTGCAGAAGCAATTCAAAAGATGTGAATTCACAGAGAATGTCAAATAAAGGCAATTTAACATTTCTGTATGTGAGATTAGTAATTGCCCATTATTTCACAGAGGAGGTTGATTAAGTAATGTAAATGCTCTTAATTTGACAACTCGCTGATGCTGACCTTATATTTACATTTTCCAGAGTTCCCTCTACAGTGTTTGAGCAGGAATCTGCAAAATCCCAATTGCAATTTTAAAATAGACTATATGAAACAAAGTTGCAATAACAAAAATTGTTACAATTATGTGATGTTTGTGTTATACTTTCAAAACTATCTGTAGTCTTCAGAAGCACAAGATGAACAAGTAGGCATAGTGGTTGTCAACTCCTGAGTGGAGGAAAGGTCCCGCAAAATACATCAACTCTGTGGGCTTTTAAGGACAACATTACCATTCGCGAAGCCAGGTAAGCGATCACCAAATCATTGTCGATGTTTTTTACTTTCTCGTATGCGTATGTATATACGGAGTAATATATATTTAGCACAGAGAAAGTTATGCTGCGGAAAATCGATTTCGAGATTTCAACGGAAACTCACGTTTTGGGGTCCCCTAATACCGAAAAAGTGTTTTTTTTTTTTGTTTACTATTCTGCTATAGTGTGTCTGCCAGCTTTATGGACATCTACTAGGGCCTAAACCATACAAAGGATTTTTTCCACTTCGAAGGAGCCCTGTCCATCCGGCTTTAGTCGAAACTTCACAATTTTCAAAATATTCTTAAAAATTTGGGGGTACTCTACATGAAGCCCCTGAGACATTTTCAAAATTTTATAAAAAACGGCTCCAAATTTATTTTTTTAAAATTTCTTGCAAGAATGAAGTAAAATACGCTTCTAAATGTGACATAGGTCCAATTTGAATGGTTAACTCTGAATTTTTGAAAATTTCAAAACTCAGTTATTTCTGGCGTGTTCCTGCAACTACAAACTTGAAGATAGGGATTTTTCTTCAAATGAAATTTTTTGATAATCAGTTCTTTCAATAAGGTCATTTTTTTTTTGTTGAAAATGTTGGTAGTTTTCGAGCAATATTGCATGCAATTTGTGAAATTTTAAAAAAAATAACAAAAACAGATCTCGAAAACTGCTTCAAATTTTTTTCTTTCTCCTTTTGGTAGTGATAATGGTAAATGTCCTCTACAAAATGACATAAGCGCCATATTTCTCTATGCTTTTGGTTTTTCAAAAATTAAAAAGAATATTTTTTTTACTTACAACGTTCATATTTATATTAGCCGCGATGTGTTCACATTGTTATATTGATGAATAAATGAGCTTTAAATAATGTCATAAAATTTCTCGAAAAACCAAGAGTTTTCTGTGAAAGTGAGCTCAAATTTCCGCATTTTGAGGAACGCAAACGATTGCAACAATTCGGCGAGGTCACAAATTTCAGAATAGTACATAAAAAGACAAGAAAACAATTACATGATAATCGGAATTCTAACCATGAAATCGTCGGACAGGTCCGCGAAAGAGAATTTTCATGTTACTGAAAATCATCTGTTTTCTACATTTGACTACAGAAGTCTATTTATACGATATCAGTGTATGGTATTCTATGAGTATATGATATCTTGAGGCATCTCGCCAGCTCGCTGTTTTACCACTTTTTCAAATTTCTCCGAAAGTACGAAAAAAGTTTCAAAATTAACTTGGGCTATTTTACTTGTGGAAACATATTCACCAGGAAAATTCTAGCTAGGAGGCAAACGCAGTTTTAGAGAAAAAATCCAAGTCGTAAGATAAAAGAGCTCGTGCGTAATCTCTGTTCATTCTTTCCGGTAGTGGAATGATAACGGAAGGTCTTAGAAGTAAAATATATCTAAAATAAGATGAGATGGAATATTGGTGATATTTATACTATTAGTTCAATTTTCTTTTTGAAATCAATTTCCAAATCGGAATCTATATTTTGAGTAATACCTCAAACAATTTTATGATGGTATACGAAGGAAGACGGAAATATGTAAATTAAACTATTAAAGATGATACGAGACCGTTTGCCTCTGATACAGTATCACCATATATATATGCAAATAGACGAAAGTATAAACCGATTGCCCGTCTTGCCTGTCTGAAAATTCGACCTCACGCAACGCAGGCCGCCGGAGCTGGCTGTGCCGCCCCGTTGAGTCGGCCCACAGCGGGTGGGTGACGTAACGAAGGGGGAGGGGGGATATGTTTTTCCAAATCTCATTTTACAACGCTCCTATTCATCCGATTTGCATGATTGGCACGGCGTTGGATTCAGGATGCACGTCGTCATTTTTCGTCGTCACGATTCAGGATGCACGAATATAATTTATCGGTCCCATGCGTCTTTAACCCCTGTTAATGTACAACCCTGCAGGTTTGTTAAATGCACTTGTACCTGCCTGTATGTTGAAAAAATTAACATCCTTAGCAATGGGTTTTAACGTCCTTAGCAATGTAAACCACCATTGATTCATCGCAAGTCAAATGTTCGTTAAGGAAAAAACATGGCGTTACAAAACAAATCAGATTCAAACAATTCGGAAGTAATTCATTGGTTTGGGGAACAATTATTCTTAATTGTAATATTAATAATAGTGCAATTAGAAAATGTATATTAGGTAAATTAACCTCATTTTCCTCACATTCCACCAAATGAAACTCACTCCGGTAATCATATGTATCTCGGCTCCGCTCGATTTTTAACTTTTGGCCTCGGCAGTAATAACACTCATAAGATTTCTAGGTATATTAATAACTATAAATCACAAAGAGAGTAGGTAAAAATTTGTGTCATTTCGTTTGGCCGAAAAAAATATTTCTTCCGTAAGAATCACATTGACGTTTCTATTTGGCGCTGAATTACCAGGTTCTGACAGTAGAGGCGCCAGTGGGAATTTGTTTCCATCGGTTGAGTGGAAGAACGGGGAACTGCTGTATTGTCTCTAGTATTTGATTTAGCCTTACGGAAGCGATGGCGATCGCCAGACACCCCAGAACATCAAGGGCGTCGCGGAGTTGCGCCCCCACCATGCCTGGCGGACATTGCTACGGGCTCTCACGCGGCCGCCCGACGGGCCGGGCCGCTCCATGCCGTCCGATCGCGAACCACTCCTTACCGCCCGATTCCGGACCGTTCCGTGTCGTGCGATCACACGCCGCGCCACCCGACTCAACCCCCTCTCGCGGATATCATATATATGCCCTCACTCATATATAAACCCGAGCGCAGACCACTCCGGCGTCTGTCATAGTTTTAAGTTAGTTTTAATTGGTATTTTTAAGATACAGCCCTCCCTGATCTCCACAAGCAGCAATGCTGGAGAGAAATGTATCCAGAATTTGAATAAATTCCCGCCTCTCCAGGGTAACTGGAGAGGGGAAAATCGAAAAAAAAAAAATTCTGGCGTCCAAAGTGGCTTGATGTATTAGTTTTTATGTTAGATTTAAGATAGTTTATTTACGTTAAAACCCGCCCCAAGCTCCAAAAGCAGAAATGCTGGAGCAAAATGTATCCGAGCACATTGAATAAATTCCGGCCTCGCCAGGGGAACTGGCGAGGGGGGGTGAAAAAATCCGGCGCAGACCAGCCCTGAGAACGACCACGACAAGATGGTCGAAACGTCGGCGACACAGCCTTCGACGAGGCGTCAGCCGGACAGTCAAGATCATTTACACGACTCTGGCTGAGGACGCCTACGAATTCACATATAATAGGTTTTGTTGAATTAGGATTTTTATTTTGTATTTAAATTGTTTGTAATTTGCAGTTGATAACTGATGGTATTTTTCAACAATATTGTTATATAGTCTTGAATCAAAATTAGCGCTATGTTTGTTCCCAGCAATTGAAAGAATCTCGTTACTCCATTATTATTATCTCGTATATTTATTTTTATGTATGTCTCGTCTAGTCTGTCGGTTGTCAAGAGGGCCGCCAGGTAGTATCTCCGCGTACGCGCCTCCTTCCACGCGCTCCTGCCTCACTACCCAGCGGCTAGAATTGGGAAGGAATGAGGATAGGGGTAGGACACTTAGCAGGGGTTGGACCAACCCTTGTGAAGCAGTCAAACTCGTTGTTTTGGAACAAATTTCACATGAGATTCGACGGGAATCGAACCCGGACCTCAGTGGTGAAAGGCTAGCGACTTCGCTATGAGCCACGAGCGACCCAGTTTCAAAACAAACATCAAATACAAAGAAGTAATGTAGACCTTCGGGTGAATATACAAATTAATTTCATCATTTTACCCAAAACTTTGTCGCTGGAAGTTTTTAATTGGACTTCAAGAACAAAAATATCCCAGCGACGATATATTTTAATGCACAAATTAAAAATTCACAGTTTCGTTGACAATTCATTTGTTTAAAGAGATGCATTTTGTCATATTGATCAAAGCATTTCTCCGAGCTGAAGTAACTGAAATATTTGTATCGAATTTTTTCAAAATAATTCCACAAATATTTGGAAGTCTTTTAACGGTCTGAATAAGGTGTTTAAAATATCAGTTCCGCAGAAATCCAGCATTTTCATTATTTCATTTAAAAAGCAGATAAATGACACATTTGTCATGATTACCATCGTGTTCCTCGTCATTTTCTCTTCAGGATTATGTTTTTGCCACAATCGATTCGCAACAATGTACAAGATTCTTCCATAAGAATAACATTGTCCGTAAGAGCCGATTGTGCCTTCATGACGTGAAAGTGAATATAGTTATTTTATTGCAATTTCGCAAGTAGTGTCTTTGCAGTGCTTGAAAATGCAATACGGTTAGACAAATTTTTGATATCTCAAAATATTTTATCATTCCCTTGAGTAGTTTGTAATAGCAAATGGATTTTTCTTCAGTATTTATAGATGGAAGAAATATTTATTTCCAGAGGTATTTTCATATTATATATTAAGATTATGATTTATTGTTCCGATTTCATTGAAGAAACTACATGATTGTTGTGATTTGGGGATATTTTGATATTCATTCTAAAATCAATATGTATCAAATTGAATTACTTGGAAAACTAGTATTTATTCTCTTTAGAGAAAATAATTGACCATTGTTTTTCGGATTTAATTTTAGTAAACCTGTGTCACTCTATTTTATTGAATTGTTTGTCATCCAGAATCACTTCCATTGCAGGATATCCTGCATTTCCTACAGAATTCTAAAATAAATTGTAAATTACGCTAGGACTGTACATTAAAAAAAAACACAGCGCATCTAAGTGGTCGAGATATCTTACGTCATCACCCCTCATCACAGCATAGTCCCCCATCACCGCTCTTTTTATTATCAGAACCGCCCGTTTGAGCGCAGCACTAACGCCAGTCGCGAGAATTAACACGTAGTTTGGCAGCCCTGGTTCAAACAGATTTGTTGGGCTCCGCTGTTTATCACTTCGTGCCAATTAGGCGCACGCGCATACGCTCTTAAGTGGTAAACTAAGGTGCTTCACCCCACTTCTCGCTATGCAAATTCTCAGAATTGATATTTAAAAAAAAAAATTTTTTAATTTTACTATTTCGAGTTAACTTTACCATTTCGTATTCGTGTTTTTCTATTCATACTATCCTGTGCATTTTCTCCAGTTGTGCATTCGTTTTCAATAAATTTCGCATTACAATTTTGACGGTTGTTAAAAATATAGTTGAATACTATGTCCAGTGTTCATACAGTACCTTTATTGTTTATAAACTTAGGCGGAGAAATGCTTTATATATTAGATCAGAGACTAACTGCCCAAAGAATAGCAAAAGATAAATCTATAAAAGGTGGGATGAAGTATATTATGCCTTTATTATTGTCAATAAGGACCGGTTTTTAACATGTGTGTTTGTTGCATTACAGTGATGAATGACATTGTGGGAATCATGTTTAATGATCGATTTTTAAAGGAGCTTTTCAAACCTCAAGAAGTCTATAATAAACATGCCTTACGAAAACTTTTTGAAGATCTAGCACATGCTTCCATAATGCGTTTGAATAAGGCGAGCATGGACAAATTGTATGATCTGATGACAATGACATTCAAATATCAGCTGTTTATGGCATCTCAACCACTGGATATTCTTTTCATTACTCTAAATCATCTAGATGCTGTCAGAAGTTTTGTACCATCACCATATCTGCAGAAACAGATTGACTTTGCCTATGAGATGCTCATTGATGTATGAAATACATTCCTATCTGCACCTATTTGCACTTGTATGTTTAATTGCACCTGCCAAAAATTAACATTAAATATTTTGTTTCAATTCAATGTAATATTTTGAATTCCCATTGCTGAACACCTGACAAACTTGCTTAATTGCAGAAGTATGGCCATATGACACTTGGAGAACTCCAGAACATAAGATATTGCCTTCTTAATTTTTTTCAAGATCTGAAAGTTAGAGTTTCTGTTTTTTTAAAACAAGGTGTACAGCAAGATGATGGGAAATTTTTGATTCCTGCTTCTGGTCATGTTCCATCAGGTGAGTGCAACTGGAGATGAAAAATATGGACACTAGATGTGAATATTGGTGAGATTGATCATCACAGGATATGAGAGGAAATATTGCATTTGACCACTGGTCTTCATCATCTAATGATAGGGTTTATAATTAGAGTAACATGTAACGAAGCAAAATTAATTGCTGCAAATTTTGTGTATCAAGTGTATTTTCTTCTTCTTAATTTCCATATTGTTTCATTGATCAGAGCAAATGTTTGTTTTTCTTCAACATCGAAACCTAATACATTAAAATAACATGTCCACACTTTCCTCACACACTTCAGAAAGCTCACTCTTCTCACTTCAATAAGTGCACTCTAAGCAGAAGTCACAGTTAATGAATACTGTGGAAAGCTGAAGTACTGTGTTTGATTTCTATTCTTTTTTTGCGAAGCCAAATTTGTTTAAAGCATTTTTTTAATGGTTTTTCATAACGTGAAATAATTTTAAAATTAAACTTTCGTGATGGCTTTTTCTTATTGCCCAACCTTTTTCAAATTGTTACAATGAATTTATAATATAGTGTTACTATTTAGGTACCATATTTTTAACTTTTTGCTGGAGTAGGAGTAAAACTTCTCTTCAATGGTTTCATATATGACACAAGTGATTGACAAAGGTTGATTGTTCATTTACCATTTAACATACAACATTACCATTTACAAAGGTAAATGATAATGTTGACAGCAGAGTAAGGAGTTTACAATACAATCCTCTGGTTAATGAGCAGTACAGAAAAAGAGGCTCCTCATATGCATCTTCCTAATCTCAAAGAAAGTGAAGCTTGAGGAGATTAAATAAAAATTGAAAAAAACTGGAGAACTTTGTTCAGAAAGTTCACCTGCGCAGATACTGAGAAATGCATTACTTATTGTTCCTTTGGGAGTTCTCTCAAATATACCAGTTGGAGAATATCTGAAGTGTTGGCATAGTGTATGCCATCATGACTGCCAGATCCCACTTCTATAGCAGATTTTAATGGAAACTTCTTTGCAATGTCAGACACATTCTTACTGTATGATGCACATTTGGATGAAACCAGTGATTTAATTTTTTAATTTATGTTTGGAATATGAAGAAATTTGAGATTTTGGTGTGTAGTTCTTCCTGATTCTTGGTGGAACTAAGGTAAAATATGTTTAACAGATTGTATTAGATGTTTTAATGATTATGGGTGTAGTAATTTAAAACTGGCACAAATTCAGGTGTAATAATGTATTACCATAAATATCGATACTTGCTTTTTTAACTTTGAAAGTCTGTCAGTGAACATGCATGTTATTCATACAAATCTTAAATATAAATACTTTTTCTCCACAAAGAAGCCAGAGTGGAAAGGAATTTCTTTTAAATTCAATGAAGTATTACCAAATGTTACCACTGTAGTTATTAGCTGCTGCTGCTTTGGGCAATCCATTCATTGCAAGATGATGATTGAAGGTTACATGACATTATACATATAAAGTCATTAATAGATGCATATTATTGGTGAATTTTCCATGGGAAATTGACAAACGCTGATCAAACAAGAAATATCGTCAGAAAAGGCTTTGGTTCATTTGGAACACTGCTGCTAAGAACATACAAAGTGTGTCATTGGTGTAATTTGTGTGACGTTGGTTACAATGTTCATGTATAATACACCATTACACATTCAAGAAAAACTGATTGATAAATAATTCCATTAGGAAATTCTCTTTATAGAAAATTGGACTTCAGGTAGTAATATTGGTTTTTAGGAAAAGCGATCACTGGGAACTTTCTATTAGGAAAAATAGGGGAAAATCATTTGGGAAAGGCTACATAGAGACCAGAATTGCACTGATCTCCATATACCTTGATATGCAATGCTAGTAAGGTTATGGATTGTGATGTTATCTGTCAATCAACCATGTAAGGGTATAGGGGTTGAACCAGAATTGCCGATGCACTCAACGTAACTGTCATTACAATGTTTATGGAAGCTTTTTACCTGATTTGCATCCTTAACATGACAATATTTCCATAAATAATAAGTAGTTTTGTAGAAAAACCTCATATTTGCTATTACTACTTGCTTTATTGGTATTTCAACTTAATTATACCCCCAACTAAGATAAACAAGGAAAGTCAAGTAGAAGTGAGCTAGAAATTCATATTTCATTAAAGTTTATTATATTTAGGCCGGTCTCATCTCTTCTCTGCATTTCTACTCTAAAGCCACAGTCATATTTTCCCTATGTAAGATTGAAAATTCCAGATTGCTAATATTGTGCTGAAAAGAGAAGAGGACAGGTGAAAGTTAAGTAATTTTGGGGAGGCTTTGAAAATGTCTCAGAGCTATCTAAGTTAACTGGCTATGTGTGGGATTGATTATAATAAAAGATCTTTTCAATGACAAAAAGCACTAGAACACTACATATAAGAAACTAAGCTAAACTGCTCCACCTACGTCCTTGCTCTTTCAGGGTTCAACTTCAACCATCTTCCTCAGCCCCTCGCTTCCCCAGTGGCTGCTCCTAGTTGTCAACACAATCATTAGTGCTTAGCAACCTCCTGACTACTCCAGCCCTTAAATTCATCTGCACACATTACATATATGTGGTATTAATTACATCTGAAACATTTAATGGACTCAGAAGAAAGTGTAGATTCATATTGCCATTTGCTGCTTTTTATTTGTATTTTGTATATCTGTATTAAGATTTTAATTCGTTTCTTGGAAAGATTTTGGTTAATATTTCTAGTAAATTAATTGTGATATTTGATCCATGATTTGTACCTCATGATAAAAAAACATGTTTTGCTTATGTGGCAGTTTAAATAGACTTATTTAAGCCAATAAGCTATTCCAAATATAGGCTATGCTATTCAAAAGAAAAATTATATTAATGTAATTATGAATATACTTAGCCTGTAACAGGCTGCCCCCTCTTTGGTACAGAAATAAAACTAAAAATATAATTGTTATCGAATGCTACTTGTTAAAAAAAAGTTTCTTTTTTAGGTTATGAAGTACCTGGTTGTATCAGGATATTTGGTTGGGATGGACAGCTAATTCAGGAGAGACCATTTGAGAACAACGGTGCTTATATAGCTGCTGGAGCTGCTGGCTCCCTTGATAAACGAGGGAATAGGGGAACCAAACTTGGATGCAATATGTAAGTATGAGGCGTTTATTCTGGTCAAGACTGTCCAACCTGTACTGTGAAGGCAGGACACTTAAAAGAAAAAAACTCCTTTCACTTATTCTTGTAATTTTTTCTGCAAAATTACTTGTCAATGTTGAAAATTGATTGATTTTGAAAATTTGAAGGGGACTGTTAATTGTATTGATATGTAATCGTCATTCTTCTTAGAAGACAGATGTGACAGCTCCGTGAGTATGAAACCGATGTTGCTGTTCTGATTAATAAATACTATCAGATCAGCGGTCCATTTCACAGAAATTACAAGTCCGTAAGCTATAAGTGAATTCACTGTTAACTTGTGAGAACTGAGGCAATCGCGTTTCACAATTATACTTGTAATCACTAGGAAAAATTAGGATAATTAATTTGAATTAAGAAATGCCTGTTTTATATTAGTGAGAGTGAATTGAATTGAATTGAATTGAATTGAATTGAATTGGCCTTATTTTACGTGGCGAGACTCAGGCCATGAGGCCTGCTCTTCCGTCTGACCACGCAAATTTTTCGTTACACTCCTTTGAACAAGAGAAAGAAGGTATTACTTGGGCAACGAAACAATGTGAGTGAATATCAATTAGATAATGATAAGTGATAGGGATGAGACATAAATGCTAAAATTCATAGGTGCAGATGCAGGATAGTGTATAGAAGGATAAATATGGACTTCCCATCAATATATGAACTCAATGAGAGGTTTCACATGTCACCTATGAAAATACAGGAGCTCCTTGAACTCATTGGAGTGAATGTGAGAAGTAATACGAGAAGTGCTGCAATGTCGCCCGAAGAAAAACTGTGTTGCGTTGCACTGGCTTGGCACTGGAAGCTAATTCCATGCAGTAGGGGACATGCATAATGTGTCCAAAGTCAGTGTTTGTAGGGCTGTGAGAACAGTGGTGGACTGTGCTCATTTCACATTCTTCCGACTCGCCACCAAATTGTGCCAATGTGCCGATTGAATTTTAAGCTGTATCAATGATGTCTCTTGTGTGTTCCTAGTGATTACAAGTATAATTGTGAAACACGATTGCCTCAGTTCTCACAAGTTAACAGTGAATTCACTTATAGCTTATGGACTTGTAAGTTCTGTGAAATGGACATTTTCGCTGTTAACTTAGAATTTTTGATAATTTTTTGGCATCTTCCTACAACTACAAAATTAGATGGAGATTTTTCCTTCAAATGAAATTTGTTGTAAAATTTTCCAAAACTCTTAAGAGAACTAATTTTTAAAAAGACTAACTTTGTATCTTTGTTAACATGAGAATATCACTAAAGTTTATTTTTAAGAATTAAAATTCCTAAGTTTATGACTTTGGAACAGGTATGATAGTTTTATCTAGAATAACTTTTTGGCTTATAGTTTATTACCTATGATTGAAGTTTTTTTAACAAATTACAATGGTGATTTAGCAGGATTCAGGGAAACTCAGTTTATTTTATCCCTTCAGGAAGGTTTCCAGGTCCTTACTGGTACTATCCACTAATTGTTTCAGTGCACAGGGACTGCTGCTTATATTAATTTGTAAATCAACATAGATATGATGTTTACAGAAACTGATGAAAGTGGGCAAGTCATTAACCTATATTAGGTAAAAACAATAGCCTGAGAATGGATCCCTGTGAGACACCCTTTGCCATTGTTTCTGTCAATGAAAATTCCTCCTCTACACTACCAATTGATGATGGTTCCTAATCTGCCACATCGAGTCTAATGAAACGTTTAGTTCCTGTATTTAGTGAGTAGGTGGTCGTGGTTGACAAAATCAAAGGCTTTACTGAGGTCTAGTATTAATGCAATTTTCCCATCATTCTGAGCTTTATCGAATATTCGGAAACTTTAAGTAATGCTGTTTGTGTACTTCTACCTGGCCTGAAACCTGACTGAAATGGATTTAATACTTCATTCTTGGCTAAGTGTGAGTAGATTTGCATGTGAATAATCTTTTCCAGCATTGTTGATAGCTTTGGCAGAATGCTTATAGGTCGGAAATGATTGGGAGAGACAGGGCTTTTGGACTTAGGAAGAGGACTTTGTGATTTTCAACCATGTTTATTCAGTTACAGAGAACATCCAAATCCCACAAGTGAGAATTCACTTCTGCAGGAGGCTGCCCCTCAAAGCTGTCAAGACCAAGATGCTACAGAGGTGGCAACAACAGATATACCAGCTGTTGGTCGAGAGGAACTCAATTTACTAATGGCACAGTTGTTGGGCCAGAGGGGAACCCAAACCCAGGAAGCACAAAATCGTACACAATTTCAGTTGAATCTCTTTAGTCAAGATATAGATGAAGAGTAAGTGTTTTATATTGTAAAGAATATATACTACACAGTCCAGTCACATTAATGTGACCTCCCATCAAAATCCTGGATAACCCCATTTGCAGCTTTGACCTCTTGTGAAACATGCAAGAAGAGAGTCAGTTGGGTTCTAGATGGTACCGCCAGGGATGTGGAGTCATGCTGACACCAGAGCCATGGTCACCTGCACTAGGTTCCTCGGTTGCGGATCCATAGTGCAAACAGCTCAATTGAAAAGTTCCCTTAGATTCTCGACTGGGTTTAAATCATGAGAGTTTGGTGGTTACAGTAGTGCTGTAAACTCATCCTGGTGCTCTTCGAACCAGCACGTGTACTGTGAGCTGTACAACACATTGCTTTGTCCCACTGGTATATGCCGTATTGCTGAGGAAAAACGATTTAAACATAGGAATGAACATTGTCTCCAAGGATGGCTGCATACTTTTGTTGATTCATTGGCCTATCAGAATGAGATCACCCAAGGAATCCCACGAAAACATTCCACATACCATCATGCTCCGTCCTTTGGCCTGGACCCATTCAGCGATTGTTGTAGAGTGTTTGCGTTCAGACATTTCATGCTCAACTGTGTGTCTGATGGAGCTGAAAACGTGATTCATCTGAAAAGGCCAGCTGTCGCCACTTATGCTAGAGGATGACCAGTTGCAATATTGGCATGCAAATTCCAGCGTTCTTCGGCGATGACGAGCCTTTGTCAGCCTGGGTGCATGTACCAAGCACCTGCTGTAGAATCCCATATGCAACAACGTTCGCTGAGAGATTGTTAAGGAAACCCTGTTGGTGACACTTTGGTTCATCTGGGTGGACAGTTGCATGTCTATCCGCCTGTACACGTATCCGCAGCCGTCGTTCTCCCCTGTTATCTATGGCCAGTGGTGCTCCACAGTTGCCTTGGCGCCGGTTTTGAATATCGACATTTTGGCAAGCATGGTATACTTTAATCATGATGGCATGTGAAGACCTTAGAAACTTAGGTGTTTTGGAAATGCTTCCATCCTTGACCTGAAAGCCAATGATCATGTCCTTTTGGCCGTCCAATAAATCGCTCTGTTTCTGCATTGCAACTACTACTGCACTGTTTTCCGCATACACTCACATGCTTTATATACTCTCCACTGTTTGTGCTGCCACCTGATGTCTGTGAGGGGTAATTGCACATATACGTCGAACATAGGCGGTATTCACCTTAATGTAACTGAACTGTGTATTTGTTGTTTTAAGATGTGGGTAATGTTTCCGATTTCTTTAATAATTCCTGGTAGACAAGTAGAATGATATAAAACTTGAATTTAGACTTATCTTATGAATAGAGAAGCCTTCAGTTTGGCATATTCAATTTTTGTCAAGTTTCAGATATTTTTTAAATAGCAGAGCTCATGCAGAATTTCTGAAGGGGAAGGCTCACACTGGTCTGAAACCAAGGGACTTTTTTTTCTATGGGAAGCCATGAGAATTCTATAATTTTTAAATGAATACATGGCATTTGTATAGTTTTTGTTATGTATTTATTACTTATAAACATGGAGAAAATACGAAGATAAATTGAAGATAGTTTCAGGGCAAATGTTGGTGTGTAAAATTACTAGTGAAGAATAATATTTTCTCAAATCAGTGCAAAAATTGTTTATCGCTACAACTTCCTAATGAAAATATATTCTTAAACTATTGCTAAAAGTATAAACAAAAGATTTTTAATAATATTCATTATGAAAACCTCATGGCTGGTTCTAATTTCTTAAAATATATGGATCCCATAGAATTTAAGGAATTAGAACTAGTCATAAAAAAAATGGAAAATAGGAAAGCAACAGCACAAGATATGATAAATAATGAATTACGAAAATAGGGAAGACTATTTCTGTTATGTTCCCCTTTATACTTATCATATAATGACAAAACAAGACATTCATTTATGCTCTTCCTTTCGTATTTCCATTCCAAATCATTCCGTACATCAATACTCATTCTTCGTACATAGAAATGCTGTCTCCCCAACAACCTCTCCAACAATTCAAAGGCTCGTTTGCAGCTGCCTCTACAGCATCCTAATAACAACAGCAACAACAACAAAAATAAATATTAGGACATGTATAAATGCAATTTAATAACAATTTCTACATGTTAAATTACTGCATCTAATTAACATGTGTTGGAAAACATGCAAGATCCCAGAAAGTGGATGACCACCAAAGGTATCCCTATTTTTATGGAAGGACACAGAAAAGACATCCAAAACTATTGAGGAATTAGACGACTCAATTCAGCATATATATTGTACAGTGGAATAATAAATGAAAGACTAAAACATGTCAGAATGCATATTATTAGAAGAACAACAAGTTTCCACAAAGGAAGTTCCTGAACTCACATCATTTTCTTTTTAAAACTGATAATACAGAAACACAGAGACTATAACTTGTAAATATACCTAGTTTTCATGGTCTTTGAAAAGGCTTTCAATGAAGTAAACAAAGAAACATTATGGAAAATAATGGGACAAAGAGATTATCCAAGACATCTTATTAATGTGGTTCGAAGTCTTAATAAACACACAAATATAATAATTGATATGGGAAAAGAATTAACAGAAAATTCAAATAAACCAAGGAGTCCACAAGGGTGTGGATTGATATTAATCTATTTATAATCTAAATTATAATAAACTGATATTAATATAATTCTATATACAGATGATCAGATATGATACATAATCCGGAAAATCAACTCCAAATGGCTGTTTACATATTAAATAATATAGGTCTTAAATATAACATGAATACATGAACAAATAAGACAAGGGTATTCTTTGGTAGATATCCAATGAGGGCTAAAATAAGTAATAGGAAATAGCTGTTTAGAACAAGTTTCTCATTTTAATTATTATGGATGTAAAGAAGACAAAGATATAATGAACAAGATTAATCGTTATGAGAGGATTTGTGGCAGAATTAATCAAACCCTTCAAGGCAAAGTGTTGCGAAAAACTTCTCTCAAGTTTTATAACGTGATAGCCATCCTAACTGTGTTGTACGGTTTATGAATGTTGGGTAACAGAGAAAAAGTATCTAAGAAATATAGAAACAGTAAAGATGAAAGAATATAGATGAATAAGGAGGTGAAAAGTGCCCCCACCAAATCGATAATCGTGATACTCATATGAAAAAGAATAAAAAATGCCTTAGATTCCCAAAAATCAGCTTTCTAGGACAATCAGATGCAGTTGCAGCTTTCCTTTATTATTTTTTGTCAGCTTCTATTGCATGTTTCAGGCTGGAAAAAATTGCAGACAGGGTAAAATAGTTCAATTTGAAGGTATTTTTGTCCACCAATTTTGGTGCCAAATCCAAAGAGCAAAAATTAATGTTTTTAATACTGATTTTCGACATGATAAAATTGGAGTATTGTCTCAAGTTTTTTCAATCAATTAATAGAGTTCTCATTGCATTCAGGATTGTTCTGTTACCTCTTTCAGCTATACTGTTGCTTTGAGGTAAGGTATGGTTCTGCCACTTTTGATCCCCTTATTTTCATAAAAATAAGTAAAGGTTGTATTGACAAACTCTCCACCATTGTCTCTTCTATTTATATACCTCACATGGTGAGTTATACCACCATATACACTCTATGGTGAGTTTTGTTTTCTCTTCTTTTTATCGATCTAGTCGCACAATCAGCTTCATGTCTCACAAGCTCTATGAAGTATTGACAACTAAACTGGTCCGTTATCAGTATAGTGTATTGAAGGATTTTCCTAAGAATGAGCCAAAGTGACTGTTCACTAAACAAGTGAACATCACATGTAATTCAGAGAATTTATTTTCAGATTTTGAAACAATATGGATGATAATGGGGGGGAAAAATTAAAATCAATTTCATCAGTTTAAAAATTTGAACTTTGCGCCAAAATGTGAGAGGAAAATATTTTTTCACCAATGTTTAAACAAAGAAATTAGAAAACTAATTTCTACAAGAAAGTCTCTGCCATTCTGTAGCACCAATAGTTTTGGTCTTTTTACAGTGAATTCTGAGAGCTGAAAAATAGATAAAGAAAGGTTCTGAGTGTATTGAATTAAAGTTTCCTTTTCACAATTTGTTGGTGCAAGAGAATCTGGAATGCAAAGGAGAATAGGGCTCAGTCGATAACATTGATTTAAAATCGCCCAAAGTAATGCTTTATTTAATATTTTATTTAAACTCTGAAATACTTCACAAATTTTGTTATGAAACAATCTAAGGTAAATGACTTGAATAACCTGCAAAAGTCAGGAAAATTCATCACAGAAAAAGAGCGGTCCCCCTGTTATTCTGGAAAGTGTGCAATGCAATTTATCTTCATTTAATTATTTATTTATTATTTTTATATAATTATTTATTCTTTAATTATTTTTTAGTTTATGATTCATTAGTTATTTATTTGATATACTATTTCCTTATTATACAGGTTACTTGATATGCTGTTTCTTCTTCTTCTATTAGCACTACAACCCTGTGTGGGTCTTGGCTTTCACAACTAAACTGTTCCACTTTCTTGTGTCATTCACTATCACTCTCCACTCTCCCTTGTGTAGCACCCAAAGATCTTGACACAAGTCGTCCACCCACCGAGTTCTTGGTCTTCCTTTCTTGTGCCCACCTGTTGCCATCCATGACATGATCTTTGGGAGTCTATCCATCTGCAGCCTCTGAATGTGACACAGCCATTTGATTCTTTGAGCCTTAATGTATCTTATTATATCTTCCCCTTTAATTCCTTTTTCTAATTCTTGATTTGTTCTTATTCTCCAGGTGTCGGTATTTACTTGAATTGGTCCATATATTTTATGCCATATTTGTCTTTCGAATATTCTCAGTTGGTTTATATCTTTGTTGCTGAGTGTCCATGTTCCTGCTTCATATGTAACAATTGGTCTTATTAGAGTTTTATATATCCTAATTTATGTATCTCTTGACAGTAGTTTTGATTTTAATAGATTTTGATTTGCATAGTATGCTTTCTGACATTTTCTTAATCTTTCATTTATTTCAGCTTGTATTATATTATTCTTATTCAGGATAGCTCCCAAATAGTTAAAGTTCTCCACCTTGTGGAAATAGTAATTGTTTATTTGCCATTCTTTAATGCTTGGTGATTGTTTTCTCGTCAGATGCATATACTTGGTTTTCTTTTCATTTATTGCAAGACCCACTTTGTCAGCTTCTTTTGTCAGTTTATTGTATAATTCTATAAGTGCTTTCTTGTTTCTGCTTACTGTTTCTATATTGTCTGCATAAGCAATAAGCTGTGTCATCTTAAAACTTATATCTCCTCTTAGGTCTAATTTTCTAATTGCTGTTTCTAATATTATATTAAACAAAATTGCTGATAATGGATCTCCTTGTCTTACTCCTGTATACATTTCAAAGAAGTCCGATAGTAGGTTTTCAATTTTGACTCTTCCAGTTGTATGCTGTAGTGTCATTCCAATAAGTCTAATTAATTTATTTGGTATTCCAATATCTTGCATCCTCTCCATTAATGTAGGACGTTTAATTTTATCAAACGCTAGCTTGAAATCCACAAACAGGATATGTCGTTCAATGTTATGTTCATAACATTTCTCAAATATTTGGTGAGTTATAAATATGTTATTTGTGGTTACTCTGTTGTTTCTGAACCCATTTTGATATCCCCCAAGTATGTCATCCGCATATTTAGTCAATTTATTATTTATAAGTGCTGCGAGGATTTTGTACACGATATTCAGAAGTGAGATGCCTCTTTAATTGTAGAATTCCAGTTTTTCTCCTTTTTTATGTATTTGGCATACAATTGCTGTATTCCATTCATTGGGCATTTGTTCTCTATTCCGAATTACTTTCATTAACTCGTATATTCTTTTGTGCAGTTGTTCCCCTCCTCTTTGTATTAATTCTGCATTTATATTATCACTTCCAGGTGCTTATGATTTTTTAAAATTTCTTATTGTAGTCATTACATCTTCATATGTAGGCTCTTCTATTTCCATTTCCTATTCCTCTCTATCTTCTCCATAATATCCCCATTCGTAATTATACGTTTGATCTCCCTGAAACTATTCTTTCCATCTGTTCAATATTTGATTTTCTTCCGTAGGCGTTGTTCCATCTTCTGATTTTATGTTGTTATTTCTTGGCTTATATTCTTTTGCTTGATATTCTATTTTTTTTATAACATTTTCTATAGTCCTTTCTGTAATTTTCCTCTAATAGAGCTTCCGTTTCCATTTTTAACATATCATGTTTTTTCTTTCTGCAAATTTTCTTTGCATTTGTTCTCTCTCTCTCGTATATTTCTCTGTTCTTTCTAGTATCCTTAACAAGACATTTTTGTCTTGCTTCATTCTTCACCTTGATTGCATTTTTACATTTGTCATCAAACCATCCTGAGATCCATATCTGGTTTGTTGTTTCTATGTTTTCTTCCGTGGCGTTCACTATCACATTCTTGATATTATCCCAATCTAGTTTGTAATTTAAACTTGTTTCACTTTCTTCCAGCACTCCTTTGATTGCGTTTACATACTGAGAATGTACTTGGGTTTCCTTGAGTTTGTTCACATTTCATCTTTTTGTTCTTTTGTATTTCCCTGGATTGTTGGAGTTAGTTCGTTTTCTTTCTTAAACCCCGTACCAGATAATGGTCAGAATCACAGTTTGACCCTCTATATGTTGTAACATCTATAATACATCTCGCTCATCTTCTATTTACTAATACGTGATCAATTTGGTTCACCACCTGTTCATTCGGTGCTTTTCATGTATCCTTATGTATATTTTTATGTGCAGATTTGGTGCTGCTCACAATATGATCTTGTGATTGTGCTAAGTTTACCAACCTTCTTCCATTTTCACTCGTTATTATATGTAATGTATGTGTACCTGCTACTTCCTCATTTTCTATCTCTTTCCCGATTTTTGCGTTAAAAATTCCTATCACCATTAACATGACATATTTGGGTACCTTTTCACAAGCATTCATTACTTCACTATAGAATTTCTCTATTTCTTCTGCTTCTGTGTCTTGGGGTGTAAACACTCAAAATTGTTATGTTACAAAACTTAGCCTTTATCCTCAGTTTACACATTCTATCATTAATAGGTTCGAAACCCATTATGCACTTTCTCGCTTCATCTCTTATAAGAAATCCTGTTCCTCCATACCCTCTCTTTTCTTTTTTTCCCACTGTATATAAATATATCGTATGTGTTTCTTAAGTATCCACTATCTGACCATCGTATTTCCTGTAGAGTTGTGATTTGCATACCATTCTTCTGTAGTTCTTCTGATATTTCTTCTAACTTTACAGGTTGAAGCATGGTTCAGACATTCCATGTGGCCATTCTAATATCCTTTTTCATTATCTTTGGACGTTGCAAAGATCGGTATACAGGGTTCCATCCGACTTTGTTAAGTTGATACTTTGTAACAATTTTTTTTTCCGGAGTAAGGTAGCTGACCTCACGTCCAACCTCTTATCCTGCAGAACAGGGTTTTCTGTTTCTGTGATATACTATTAAGTTGTATAAAAATAAACAATTTGCTCTGAAATATATTTCAGATGTCCTGAATCTCATTGTTATCCTTATGGCAACCCTAAGAGAAAGGAATATCAACAACATGTATAAATGCAGTCAAACAATTTTATAAAGATAACAAAAGTCCAGGAAAAGTGGGAAAATTTCTATCAGACGTCTTCCCAGTAAATAAAGTATAATGGGAAGGCTGCTGTATATCTCCAACCATGTTTAAGATACACATTGATAAAGCCTTATAAGAATAGAAATGGAAGTGTAGTAGTAAGGGTGTGAAAATAATACATGTATTATTTTCAGGATGTTTACAGTAATGAAACATTGTTTAGTCTACTATTTGCAGATGACCAAGTGATAATGGTAGAAGATAAAGATAATTTAACGTATATGTTAAGAAAATTAGTAGAAGAGTGGTAAATGGGGAATGAAAATAAATGTGCAAAAGACTGAGTATATGGTGGTGGGGGTATGACTCATGATTTAGAGAGTAGTAAAGGAATAGTTAAAGGTAATACACAATATAAATGTTTGGGAGTCACACTGACACCAGATGGTAGAGACAAAAAAAAGCCAAAAGGCAATTAAATTCAGTGCTATGGAACTCAATTATTTCAATAAAGACAAAGAAACACATAGCTCCTTCATATAGAGTACAAAACTCTATAGTGTAGAAGTCTGGACACTTTAACAAAAAAAATGAGAGACAAACTTCAAACAACAGAAATAATGTTCTGGTGAAGATTTTGCAAACTTTCTCTTTTAGACAAAAGAAGAAATTATGAAATAAGAAATAAAATGAAAGTCAAAACATCCTTGAACGAGATAAACAAAATAAAACAACTAAAATGGTGAGGTCATATGAAAAGGTTGAAATCAGACAGACTTCCACAAAGAGTTTGGGAACAGATACCCAATCGAAGAATATACAGGGGGAGTCTAAGAAGGACCTGGTACATGGCAATAACTGAAGCCATGGAAAAAAGAGAAAGAGGAAAAAGACCTGCGGGATAAAGAGACATGGAAATTGGGATGCGAAAAATGGCCAAGGCTGTAAAACAACTGCTAAATCGATAGATCTCTATTGTACAACCTTCTTCAGAAGAAACAATTGTTTAATTGACCTGAGTCTTAGCACATGCTCTGCTGGGTTAATTGAATTTATTTTTAAACCTTTGTCATTGTTTTGATGTGTGAGTTCTTCAAGGATAGTAGTTTGTCATTGTTTCACCGTGATATTTTTCTCGTTTATTTGGAGATTTATAAGAACTAGTTGGGTCTTTGAGAATCCTTACATTGTAAAATAGTTTGAAAAGTGAAAATGGCTTCATATTGGAATACTTCGAATGGCCAGACCTGAACTGATCTTTTTGTTACAAGTACGGGTTCTGTCTGCAGGTAAAAATTCTAATGTTGCTAAGATATGTTTACAGAGGAAAAGTCCTAGAGTCATGCAGTTTAATTGTGTAGAATATAAATAAGTTTAAATGTTCATAAATTTCAGTATTTTACACTTTTCTTTGCACCAGTGCTGTGGAGTGGAATACTCAAAAGAAACAAACCTCCGAATGTTAATATGTTCAAAATTATCTCATTTTGTTTAATAGGGCATAAGAAAACCAGGTTTTATTGGGCTTAGGCTCCAATGATTCTGGTTCATTCACAATGGTAAGCTGTGTGTTGTGAATTGTGAATGTGCACCTGCTGATTTCTTCTCAGTTTAAACCATAGAATTCTACTTTTTTTTTTCTAATTGGTGTTTTATTCACCTCTGCAGGGTCATTTCCTATCTAGCAGTAGCATATTTATGGAATTTTGTTATTCAAGAAAGCTAGTAAACATTGGAAAAGAAATTCACTGTTAAAATTCCAAATATAATCCACCATTTTACAAATGCAAGAAATTACTTTTGTTACATAAATGTAGATGTTAAATTTAAAAACAGATTGCTAACAAAATTGTTTATTGCAAATAATCTTTGAATGTACAGAATTCCAGAAAAGTCATGAATGTTCAAACTGTAAAAGAAGATAAGAAAACAATTCAATAACAGTTAAGGTGTTTCTGCTGATATACTAATGTCCATGCAGGCTAACAATTATTTATGTGGAGAAATTCCTACATCAGCATATAAAAATTAGCAACACTGGTTATATTCTCATAATTTGAGTTTTAAATAAAGCCATTATATGTTTCTTTGAAGTTTGTATATTTTATTCATTTTAAAATTGAGTCAAGTACATGGAGAATGCAACAACCATCTGGAGTACTTGTCATTCTTTTCTGTATTCTGACTCCTTACAATGAAGTAGGATCTAACTTTCTTGATGTGCGTGAATAACAATCAATCAGTGAAGAGCATTGCACTCTCAAGAAAGTTCTACCCTCTATTTCTTAAAACCCTCTATTTCTAGAGGGTTTTATATTCTAAAGTTGTGTCATTTGCAGAGGGGACTAGACATTTCTGAGTTGATATTTAAATGTGTAGTTGTTTTTTTTGATACTTTTTTTACACACAGGGATATTTGTGAAACTAGTCAGCAAAAAGGTACTGTGAATATTGATGCCATTAGTCATCCCAGATCAGCTGTATTGGACCAAATTTATGGAGAACTTACCATTGAAGAACCTCCAGAAGAAGATGGACCACAGGACATTGTAGATATGTTAGATAATTTGCTTTAAATACCTCAGTGAAAAGACCAAAATGACTTTCATAAAGTAATTATTTTCCATTCATTGCTGGTATTACATTAATATTCTAGTCAAAAATTGGCTGAGGGAATGATTGGGAAACTGATGTTTCTTATTGAATCTTTTCGTATTGATTGCAGTAAAAAATAATCACGGTCAGAGTATGAAATATAATGTAATGATAAGATGAAATTAATGAAAAAATGGTAACCCTTATTTATTGAAAACTGTAACATGAAGTTGTGATCTCCTTCCTATTCCAAAAAAATACGAGAGTTTCTTAAATTATTGTTCTCAGGGAAGTCATTCTCTCTAGAATTTCTTTATTTTTATTGATTTTGAAATTAATTTCCATGAAGAGAATGAATTCAGGACTGTTATGAAATAACATGCAATTAATGTGCACTTAATGTCAGTAAGATTCAAACAAAAGTTAATCAGTATTTCACAAGCATTTATTTGTATACTATTAGCTATAGTGAGATTATGCCTGATATTAGATTTACTACTTGCTAAGAAGTATCTTCAATTGAAAATCAAAAAATATTTATTTGCAGCCTGGAAACCTTGAAGACAATTTTGAAAAAATATTATTATTTTGGATATCCATGGGTGTCTTGTTGTGTTGCAGTTAACTGCAAATATTTGTTAATGAAAATAATTTGAAGTAATCTTCATATTCACATGAATTTTCTCATATTTTCAATTTTAGGCTGTTTGTTTGATGGGTATCCAGCCAATATCAGTCATGTCTTTTTAATGATTTAGTAATAATTTTGTGATGTACTACAAATGGCTACCTTAGGGTCAGACTTCAGTTTTCAGACAAACAAATTAAAACACCTATTTCGTTGCTTTCACTCTAATAAGATGCATGATTTTGTAAACAAGTCAAGCCATGACATTTATACTAATATTCCTAGCGGTCTTTGTTTGCTCCTAAGATGCAGAAATGAGTTCTGATTCTGGTAATGGTTGTAAACAAAAATTGTAGTTACATCAGTCTGACTCTAAGGTGGCAAAATGTTTACAATTGAAGTACTTGGAGCAGTAACAAGATTAAATAACTTTCGACTAAAATCGAAATATTAACATTTATGAATAGTGGAAGGCTTGCTGTAGCATGTATTGCTTTGTTTGTTTCTGCTCCAAGCACTTCAATTATAAGTGATAGTTGCAAAGTGCCTTACATCATCAATTTATGCAAGTTAGTTCCCACCACTGAAGGTAATCGGTATCACTAATTGAAATGTCCAAAACTTGTAAAATGACCCAATAATTGTAAACAATTTACACAGAAACGGAAAGTTCTCACTCACCCACACAGCACAAAAACAAATATTAATTTTTTCCAGAACCATAATGCAACTTCTTTGGTGTTGTTAAAGTGTGTCTCTAGGGAAATAAAAAATTAACTTCCAGTGCTAATGTCATTTACACAGTTAAAAGTGGATCAGCTTATTTATGCCACTTTGTCAATACTGTCATTAAAACAATGTCAGATATATTCTATTTGAATTGTGATGTAAAAATTGCTTTGCTTCCATTTGCAAAGTAGCAGTAAACAAAAATATGTATGGCTCCCTAATCCATCAATACATTCTTTTCTACACCCTCCGCTCATGTTGTCACCATGAGTGCTAAACTTTTTCACTTGTACTCGTGGGCATCTTGTTATACTAAGAGAACTTGGAAAAATCGTTGAAGAAATCATTAATTGTATAAATTTTCCATTCAGGAAGAAGTAGGCTCTGAGTGCAAAATCTTTCAAATTGTTTATGATCCTGGTTTAACCTTTCAGAGGTCACATGGTCATCCCGTTTCACCTTTCAAACATTTGTGTTGGTTATCTACACAGCTTAGTTCCTTGTATCAAAGACATGGCAGAGGGGTTTCAATTAATCCAAGTAAAATTTGCTGTCATTTAACTTTCTATTCAAGTAATATACATTGTTTTCTAATATTGATGGTCATGGTCAAACACGTGACTATTTGCAACCTAAAAGTAAATGGTATGTATACTGAAGTATTTTAGCAGTAAAGCTTTTAAAAAAAATTCTAAAAGTTTGCAATTACATTTGTTTTTGGTTTCAATTTCATGTTGCCTTAGAAACTTAATGTTTCATTGAATCCAGTTCATTCCTATTGAAATGCAACACTGCCATGCATCTGCTGAGTCTCAGACATGATAATGACATGTATTTTCAATCAGTTGCTTTCACATGCCACTTACATAAAAACAAGTTTGTAGCTTGAAAGATTTCTAAATTTCATATTCATTCACTGGTCTTTCATTTGAATTTTGAACTTACAGATACAGTATTTAAACAATACAACAATACCAATACTGTATTAATGGTGTCAATAGAAATTTGTATTAATGACGTAGCTGCTCCCTTTTGTGAAGTAAATTCAGACTGTAAAAGAACAGATGTGTTTAGTCTTTGTAATGTAGATTAAATTAAACGAGGAACAGTAGTTATAAGTAATTATTGTAGATTTCCCTGAGTGGCATAAAATAAATATCACATAACCGTGCAATATCATAGTCAAATTGAAATATGTGAATAGTTCTTAGTACTTGTAGAAAGCAACTTTCAAGATAATCATGTATATTCATGGAAAGCTTGTGCTCATGTGAATAATAGACGAGTACTCAAATAAAATAAAATAAAAACGGGTGTTGATAGAAAAAAGAAAATTTCTTGCAACCCAAATTTCTCATCTATTGTTAGCCAACATTTAAAAATATATTACTTGTTTTTAACCTTAAGATGAACCAATTGATGCTATATTTTCAGCACCCAGCTCTGAATAAAATTATCAAGTAACATGGTAAATTGTTAATATTTTAAAGCAGAGTATTCATGAAAGAAATTTATCTGAGTTCAATGTAAAATTATATTTAATTGTTGTAGGTATGTTTTGTGACTTAATAAATGGTTTTCAAATACTTTGGTTCTCAGAACACACTGCCGTGTGCCTATGGTAAACATGCCCTGTGAGTGAATACTTTATTGGAATTTAAAGCATAATGAGAACTTAAATGAAACTTACGATGTACTAAGATCTAAAGACTTATTACCTTTCATTATGTGTAGTGTCACTAAGTAATGAGTGAAAATGTGTTTGATTGAGATTCAAATTGATATTCCATGATGCTTATATTTTAAGAAGCTCTAAAAGGCAACATGTAAAGAAGATAAGCTTTATAATAATGAAATTTTTTAAAAGACCAAATGATATTGCCTGGTTATTCTAAACTTTACTTGAAAATTTGGAACACTTAAGAAATGTGTTGCATGTTATTTCTTTGATTTTTTTCGATGTGCATTTAACATCTCCCAAGTGTTTATGCTGTGTATTCTGGTAATTTAGGAGTTTAAAAGAAGACTGATTTTTGTCAAAACAAGGAACTTTGCCTATGTTTTTTTCTGAAAATTTTCAATTATGATTTTATTTTTATTTTTTTAGTCATGGAAATCTTGTCAGGTGTCATTGTGAATGAATCCCAAAAGAATTACAGGGAAGAAAATAGATATTTGATGCACTCAAGATAAACCAATATTGAAATAAGAAAGCATAGGCATAATTCCTTATTGCTTATGAAATGGATTGATTGTTTCTTGTTGTTCTGCATTTCCTGCAGTAATTCTTGCTTTAATATCCAATCTCTTGGCTGAATGTTGTTACTATTTATGTCAGAGACAGATTTCTTGACAAGGTCCACTCTTGTGCCTATACTGTTTGCACATTTCTATTTTCTTGACATTATCACCTAGGTGTGTATTTTTATAGTCATTTTATGACAAAAAGAACGAGGAGAAATAAAAAGAAATGATAGAAATATTTGTATCAGTCTGTGAATAGTTTGTGATAAATTCAACAATCTGACATACAGTAAAGTGGTTTTGTTGGATTAAATCTAACTTCATTCTTTGCATTTTTTATTTATTCTAACCATATGAGAGTAACAAATGAATGTGATATAAACTTATATGCAAGTGTTAAATTTTTCAAGTTTGTTGCACAAATATTTTAACTGTAATATTGTAACATTCAGTCAATGTATGTGTAAGTTTTATTTTTATATTTATAGATGTGCTTTCTTTAATGTTTGTAGTAATACTATGGTTTTATAAATATAATTTTTATATTTGGAAATATAAATCTATTTCAATCTGGTATAAAGCATTTAAATATTTGTAACTACAATGAAACATCTTTCACGAATGTATAAAATTCTTTAAATTCTACAACTGTAGTTGTACATTCCTGCTCAACATCCTGAATTATCCCAAACAAAAGCAAAAGAATTAATATTAAATTATGGATCATTCCATGTGAAAGGGTAGAGATGAAACATGTTAATGTTCCAAACTCTAAGAAGATTATTAATTTCAGTTAAAATAAAGTGTTTGTGGTTAAAAAAAAAGGCTTTTATTTGTGAAAATAAGGATATTTAGTTTTCGAAAGAGAGGTTAATTTGAAATCATGTTTTTGTGGATTTAATATTTTTACTTTCTCTTTTAAATGTACACTACCCCTAGGGAAAAATTGCTGTTAAAATTCTATTTTCGCAACTGTGCGGACAAACTTAAATTCTCAGCGGTCCGGGAGAGGGATGCGTTGACCAATTACTAGCAGATAGAACCGCAGTTGTCTGTGATGGTGCAAAATCCCAAGGGGTAGAAAGGACGCAACGATTATACAAACTTTTCATTGCAAAATTGTAATGTAGAGTGGCCAGCGAACCTGGAATCCCTGAAAACCGGGAATTTGAAAAAGCCTGGAAGAACCGGAAAAAAAACGAGAATTTGATTTGAAAACCAGGATATTTCATTATTTTCAGATTTTCCCCAACATTTAACACTTATTCACATGCAGCATCGTATTCAGTTAAGTGCAGAATTCAACTCTGTGCATGATAATGGCGAGTGTTAAAATCGAAGTATGTATGAGAAGTGTAAGTAAATGAGAAGTATAGAAGTAAATGTATGAGTTAAAATGTTGGTACTAAATTTTTTCAATTTTTCTTCATGTAAAGTATTAGAAATAATGCTAATATAATCCAAACCCAACAAATTCAAACGCACCTGTGGTGCATACCAGTGTTTATTTCGATATCCAGGAGCAGAAGTTATTTCAAACTTTTACATATGAAACACCATAATCAGCGATCAAAATTTTTTGAAGTGATGAAGTAATTTGTTTGAAGTTAATTTTATTACCTTCCATTAATCTACTTTCTTTTATAAGAATAGAAAGAGCTTCCAAAAACCTCTCAAATTATGTTCACGAAGCTTAGGAAATTCGAAAGCGTGACTGTTTGATGCTAAATTACTCCTATTTCCTAAAAATTCAATATGACCTTATTCGAAGATCTGTTTTTGGTGGACCTCTTTCATTAAGACAAAAATTGTGTCTTCACAACTAAAGTTGTGAGAAGACGCAGAAAAAATTTAATTTTTGAAAAGTCGGGCATATCAACCAACTTAAGACCTGCACATGCGCTCTTTAAGCTATCTAAAGTCCAAATTTAATGAAAAAACTTGTGCCTTTTTTAAAGAAAAATGTCTAAAATATGTAGATGTTTGACACAAAACTTCGAAAAAATACTAATATTTTCCAAAAATTGAACATGACATTATTTAAAGATCTCTCTTTGATGAACACATTTCAATAAAAAAAAAACGTCTTTATAATTGTAGTTGTAGGAAGATGGCTTGATGAGTTTTCGCTGTTTTCAAAATCAGAATTTTCAACGAATATGAGACCTGTACTCTTAAACGTCCTGTATGGTATCCAAGGTGAAAATTGAATCAAAATTGTTAATGCCGTTTTTGAGAAAAAAAATGTTTAAAAAATTAAAAACTGCCTATATTTCTCACAAGTTAAGTGAAAAGTACTCAAATGTTCGAAAAATTGTATAAACTTATTTCAAAATCTATCTCCAAGGAACAGGTTTCATTAATGGAAAAAATCTCTATCTTCATAATTGTAGTTGTAGGAAGACGCCGAAAAAATGTTGAACTTTTGCAATTTTCGAAAAATCAGGGTTTTCAACGAATATGAGTCCTGCACCATTCTTTTAAACGGCCTTCACACTATCCAACAACTAAAATTTAATCAAAAACGGAGCCATTTTTTGAACAATTTGAAAATGTCCCAGGGGCTTCATGTAAAGAACCCCCTAAAATTAAAATATCGATTTCCAATTTAAAGGGACTGATACATCGTCAGATCGATGAAGGAATAGTTTGAAGAAAATCGGTTTTGCCGGTAGAGTTGTTCTAACAGACGGACGGACGTTTTGCCGTCAACCGAGTTTTCGTTATGAAGGACCTACAAAACATATATTCTGACTCCACCACGTATTAGAGAATATTTTATAAATTTAGCAACTGGATTTATCCAATTTTCGTTACCAGGGCCTGACAATAAGAGTTTTTCGGCCGAGAATTCGCCGCTTTACCCGCAACATTACATAACTTTCTCTCTACTGCGTAAGCGGCAGAAGGTAAAAGTGTGTTGTAATGTGCGAAAAAGAACCTGGAAAATTTATATTCTCAGACCTGGGAAACCGGGAAAAAACCTTCAATTCCAAAATCCCAGATCTCTGATCACCCTGTAAAGGTTTGCTTTGTTAAAACACATTTTAAAACAATATGAATAATTATATTTAAAACATTTTTTAGGATGGCGAACATTTTAATGAAATTTCACGAATTCCTAAATGCTTTAAAATAAATTCAATTATTGTAGCGTCTTAAAATATACGTATTTGGTAAATTGAGATCTTACTTCTAAAAGAAAACTAAGAAAACATGTTAAAAAACTTCAAAGAGATTTAGCGTTTATACTTTGTGATGAATCAACGTTTTATTGATAGTTTTGGTTTTCAAAGTGTTCATTAATTTGCATGTTTAAATATATTTATCACATAATTGCAAGTTTATTTAACAAGGTGGCATCATATGAAGCAAGAAACATCGTTTCTCCTGTGATTATGCCATGTAACGCAATTTTTGTTTCTGAGTAATCAATGTAATTTTCTGATTGGATCTATCATAAAAAAACATGAAACTTTACTTCCCGGCAAAAACATAGTTTTTGTGACCAGAAGAACGAAAAGTTGAAATTTACGTACTGCAATTAAGGAGACGTACAAACTTTCGAGTGTATCTTTATTTAAAGAAAAAAGGAACATATTTCAAATGTAAAGTATATTTTAACCAACTATCCACAAATTGATGACAAGGAAGCTAGAAATGTGGAGTTTAGCGAGAATACGTCGTAACACTCACGACTAAGCTCCCAAATATAGCTCCCCCCCCATCAGGTGTTCATTGGAGGTTCCGTAGTAGCGACATTCAAAATGCTGCATGTCCTGATGAAAGCGTCTCCATGATCTTCAGAATAGGCACGCATATTCTCTTTGAAGATATCAAGGTGGGCATCAAGGATATAAATTTTGTGAGACATCCTACAGCCCATTTTGCTGCAATTTTTAACCAGTCTCAACCAATTCAACATAGTTCTCAGCTTTATGACTTCCAAGGAAACGTTTGACTGCTTTAACAAAACCGATCCATGCCTCATTCTCCTTTGCATTGAGAAGCTTGGGAAACTTTTGACTCTCAATAATTTTCTTGATTTGGTCCAACACAACGCCAGATTTATTTTTGGCTTCGGAAAGCTTTGGGAACATGTTGTAGATGCTTGAATGCTTCAGATTCGTAGTCCAGGGGAATAGATGGAAACTGGTTACCGTTCTGGAGTAATACTACTTTTGGACTCTTTGATGAACTGTCAATAAAGAGACGCCATTCATTAGGTTGAAGGATAATTCCAATATTATGAAACAAACCAGTTACATCATGACAATTGCAGAGTTCATCTTCTTTGATGAAAAATACGGAAAAATTCTGTCGCTTCTTCTGATTCGACACTTTCACAGTTTCATCCAACAAGTTTTACTGCCTCAGTCTGGACGTTAAGAGCTCAGCATTGCACTTTGTAAGATCAAGGTCTCTGATCAAATCAATTAGTTCGTTTGATTTGGTTCGTTTGATTGGGATAGGATGATTTCCTTTCATGGTTTTCAAAGTAATTAAGGCCTTTAAAATCTTCCACATTTTTCGAATTACTGTCATCGCGAGATCCGTCTGGCTGTGGAGGATTAGGATCAGGGCCATGTGGCACAGGAGTAATGGATGATGATGTGTTGGAATCATCAGGTGGACTGCAGGTGATTTCTTGCCAGTCCGTCGCTTAGTAGAGTCCACCGCGCTGAAGTAACAGTTTGTAGAATGGTCCGTAGATTCTCACAAAATTCTTGGAACACCAAACTTCATAGCTCTCTTTTCCCCTCGGTATCCTTCCAGTGTTCTCACAGGTCGCACAAGTTACATGTGGAGCCCAGGGTTTGTCCTGATCTCCAACGGACATCTCGAAGTAAGCCTTGTACGCTTCACAAATCTTCACTAATGATGAGATGGTACCTTCTCGTTTTAATATATTCCCCACAAATAAAACACAAGGCATCTAATGAATACTTGCAATCTCTTGAAGCCATATCTGAGTAGAATCAGCAATTACGAGTATTATGAGCAAAATCTCATCTCACGAACTGAGGTAGAAAATTGGAAAGAAATCATTTTTTAGTATCAGACATAATACAGGCAGTATTTTGTATTCAATTAAGAGTTTGCAACGATTAGAGAAAATTCTATTTAAAAAATTGGTTCTAAATGAATAGAAAAAATGCAAAAGTTGACAGTTATGTAAATATCATTGTGACGACCACAAAAGCGATGTTTCAGGAGTTTAACTATTATTTTCTACGTACTTGCCGCTCAATTAACCAGAAATCAATAATTTGAAACCAAAAACAGATTTTTTTTAAAAAATTTGTTCAACTTTATCAATCACTCATTATTTTTTTAATTTTCTCTGCTTATCATTTGTTTTTTTTAAATCTCAGACCTCCAGTTAAGACATGAATCAAATAACATCTTAGATGTTTCAGTGTTTCACATATAATAATGTTAATAAATGCTTATATTTATTGAATTGGTTTCACAATAACGTGAAAAACATGCGTTTTCAATAGGTGTTTGGGACGTTGAAAACATCTAAATAGTAAACGCAAGTTGGTGATCATTAACACTGATTATTTCATATTTTCCTTAGGTGTAGTTTATAATGGCTAAACTTTTTTAATGATTGAACATTCGAAACCGTGAATTGCCCATCTTGTTTTGACGTAATCCCAGTAAAGACGGTCGTGCAAAATTCAAGGTTCCGTGAGTTTCATGGGATGGCGAGCAGCGTCCAACCTTCGAACTCAGACGATATTTTTGAGATTGAGACTGAAATATAGTCTACAGGAAACGGAATTTATTGTAATAAAAAACGCAAAATGTGTGTGTGCGCGCGTGCGTGCGTTGTTGTTTATTTTTAACGAGGGCAGGGAAAAATCTTCCAAAGACACTGCGGATCCCGCACTCCGCAGCGTTTAGGATTCACAGCTAGCCTTTGCCTACTAAAAAACCCTCCCATTCTTCCGGTTCCCTTCGCGTGGAACCGCCGCACGGTGGTTTGAAAGGCGAAAAAAGCGGACAAAAATCAATTTTTCAAAATTGTCTGATTTGCTTCATTGAAGCACATATGAACAGAAAAATGTCCAATGCTTTATGTATTATACTATATTTTGATATTTTCTTGCCCATTGTTGTGTACAACGCGCGCAAAAATGAGAGATTTATAAGAACCCGGCCGGTCATAAATTCATCCCATTTTGGAATGCACATTTCTCGGTTACTATTAAAGTTATGAAATTCGTTTTTTCCCTAGTAACTCTTTAATACTTTATAAGTACGTTTCTTACAAAAAACATATTTTTCACTTTCACATTAGTTGTAAATAAATTATTGAAATCATGCCTACTAGAAGTAACATTACATTTGCGTTTCTTGACTTACAAAAAAATGTACGCGTATGTATGTCATGAAACTTGCAGTAATAATACAAGAAACATCAGGGAACACGTTCGTGAAGGTTTTATCTGCAACTATTTGCAACTCTAGAAACGAGAAGAAAGATAACGTTCTTCTGCGCGGCCGGCCGCGCGCTCTGACGAGAAACAGAAGCCAGAGGCGAGGGCTGCTTTGACACGTTCGACCTAGGGCCACACTGGGAAATTACGGAACCAGGGAACTCTTGCAGTGTTTATAATATAATGTTATAATCTAAACATCACCACGTGTTCGAATGAGAGGGCGATTGGGTTTCTGGCGTGGGCAAGAGCGTAGGTCGCCGCGCTTTTTGGGTTCGATTGAAACAAGCACACGATAGATCGAAAACGAACAAGATATCCGGTAAAGATATCGAACGGTATCAATGAAAGGTCTGTGGGACTAATCTGGTCGAGTTCTTCCCTAGTGCTGCATGTGCAGTATGAGAAGTGAAAATGAATTTTTCAGTGAATCGCAGTAAGATACTTCACAAAACTAGAGATAATAAATGAGATTGTGGCGCAAAACAAGAACAGTTTGTGCTAGCAAATTTCATAAACAAATTTGACTTAATCCTAGAAAAACGAAGGGGCCACTCAAGGATCTCACCACCTTCATGTAAACTTTCAGATCACTTCATTCACGTGTTCTACATTATTGAGAATTAATGTAAATGTTGAGGCAGTTTCACTCTTCATTTTCCATGACAATGACAGAAGATATATTTTCTTTCCTCATACAAAAAGCTGCCGCAACAATTACATTAATTCTCAATAATGTAGAACACATGAATTTTTTTAATCTGCATTTTTCTAGTGCGGGTTTGGTACCCCCTTTGCAAAAGACGTAGTTTTTCCATTGTGCATGTGCACTGGGTGTATTTTATTTCCCCCTTTCGTGTATGTAGGAACATCTTGTGTTGGCTATGATTTTTTGCATTGGCTGTGTTGTCAGCTTTCATACATTTGTAGTAAACACGTCCCTGAACAGAATTGACGGTGGGAGTGAGACTATTTTTCAGTCGTTTATTCACTCACGATGTCAGGAAGGGTGGCCGAATCGGAAATAGAAAAATTACTGAAGGCTTAGTCATTACTTGAGTGAGTGAAGATGAAGATATTTTAGAAGTATTTGCAGTTGAAGAGGATACAGAATACAATCAAGTTACAGTGAATAGTACAGTAAATAATTCTTTCACTGAAATGATTGCTAAGTTCGGAAGAAAATATCAGTTTCGCTGAAGCACTCCTGAAACACACATTGCCAACATTGTTAAAGTTTCTTCTGAGGTTACTCCTGGGGGTAAAAATCGTTGCAAAAAGCGTTCAAAAAGTAATTTTTATCAAGAATTCAGATAATTGTGACACATACAAATGAAGCTGTGCGAAGGAATATTCAAAGGAGAATGAAATCGAGGTTTATGTCTTCATTAATGTAGTACTACTTATGGGTGTACATTGTTACATTGTTACAAGTATTACATTACAGGTTTACATTGTATCAAGACAACAATGTTTAAGTGCATTATTTGTGGTCAGATTTGCTTGGGAAAGCAATACGCAGAGTCACTATTTGTAGAACAGAATTTTAGTCTTAGATTTGACCGACCATTGAAAAGATTACAAGTTGGCACCGTTTTGGAATGTGTTCGATAGCTAAGCGCTTCACGTCCCAAGCACTTCCGTCCTAAATTTTACAATAATATGAATGAAATGTTGTGTCTGTTCAGAAGACAATTTCCATTCAATGTTTTCATGAAAATATAACCGAAGAAAAAACGAGGAGACGAACTGCAGAGGAAGAGTCAGACAACCCTGAAGAAGCCGACACTACTGACACTAAAGATGCATAATCTTTTGCAGTAAGAAGTGTGAACCACTTTAAAAGCAAATTAACTTCAAATAAACATTGAAAATAGAGTTCTAGATTAAAATCATTTCATTTTATTGCGTAAAACTATTTTTGTCCGCTTTTTTGCCAATCCGTACCATAGTGCGCCGTCAGGCATTGCATCACGGGAGGGGCAAATCGGCTTACCGATTTATGCCAACTAATGTCACGGGATACTCCTTCGAAATCATTCTTCTACCCGAAGCTTCTTTAAAACTTTAGTGGTATAGGTGGCTACCGCACTCCAATTCTCTTGGGACAGCAGCATCCTAGTGACGATGGCATCAGGAGTCACAACCTGCAGGAGGAGTCGGTACAGTTCTTCCTTTTCCTCAACGAAACGCGGACAGTGAAAGAACACGTGGCCCATATTTTCAACCAAGGGATCACAGGTTGGGCATGAGGACTCATCGTCTAACCGGAAACGGAGTTGGGATGCACGGGAGCACCCGTGCCCCGTTAACAACTGGGTCAAATAATGATCCACATCTCCGTGTTCCACTTTGCTATTTGAGGAATAAGACGAAATGTCCATCTACCAGTGGTTGAAAGAGTCCATTGCCTTTGCCACTGAGCCATTGCCACCTCTCTCTCCTCCGTCATGATGACGCTCCTATTTGTAGCTCCCTCTCGCTTACGTCTGTACAACCTGGCTCTTGCGCCATGAGATCTATAGGGGGCATGTCGCCTATCACACACACAGCGTCATACGAAACCGTGCGAAACGCCCGGGTCACCCTCAAGGCGGACCTTCTGTGTGTGTGTATGTGTGAATTATTTTTTTCAAAAATATGTAAGAAAAACTAGAAAATATGTAAAAGAAAATTCATGATTGTGTTTACAATTGTCTCATACGAGCATTTTCAAATATTCTAAAACAACTTAGGCCGATCAGGTCTTAAAATGGATTCGGAGCAACAGAACGAAGATTCTACCTCTACAGCAGTAATTGAATAGGTCTTCACCAGACACAACAAGTTTTGAACAAAATATAAAATACGAACGTTGAGTATACGATGAATTACGAAATGCCCCACTGAATAGTCAATGACGGATCCAATGTTGAAGGGGGGGGGGATCGGGGACCATGCAGGAAAATACTTGCAGGGAGAATAATCAACCCCACCAACCTGGGCCCAAAGTATGGGAAACCAAGTTCTGCCAGTCACAAGCCAGGATAAAGAGGGGAGTGAGAGAGGAGTAACACCTCTTTTTAAAATAAAACATCTTGGTCCAGCGGGCCCGTCTGGTAATACTTTGTGAGGGCCCCTTGCCAGGGCAACGGCGAAGACCCCAACGGCAGCTATGGTGGAAGAGGCACTAGAAACCTCTGGAACGACATAACTCGCGGAAGAGACACCTTTCCCATTTGAAGACTACAAATGAGGATGCATATCTAGAGGCATGAAGATGACAGCCATCACTAGACTTACCTATCAATACGGTCGTAACCTGTTATTAGGAATTTAAAATTACTGACTCTTTTCAACAAGCCAAGCCAAGCCAAGCCAAGCCAAGTAAACACAATGTTGACAACCATAACAAGAATGACAAACGATTGGGATTACGAGATAGACTAGATTGATGGGAATGTGGAGTGCTACAGGAATGAACAATACAGAAAAGGAACTTGAAAATGAACTTAAATTGAAACAAATTAACATAGCAGTAATATTAGAAAGAAATAGACGTGCTACAGAATGGCACAGACTTTCTCGTAGTAAAGTTTTTAATTTCCTTTTTGTGGACTGGTACTGTAGTCTTTCGGTTTCCAAGTGATAACTTTTCGGTGGTAACTTTTCGGTTTCCAAGTAGTAGTACCCAAATATTAATATAAGAATATTAAAGAATAGTAAAACTTTGTCCTAAATAGCAATATTCATTGAAAAAATTGGAACCGTTTTAAAGAAAACCGCGTTAAGCGTTATTGTAAATGCGAAATTTGAAGCTCTTTTTCATAGGAATCTGTTGAGTTTTCGAAAAACTTCTTTTGAAGTCATTTGAAGCACTTTTACTCACAAATTCAATAATGTATACAAATACAATGAAATGTGCGTATTAACGGCGTGGAAGATATTTAAAAAAATTACATTTGTGTAATTTTTTAAAAAGAAAAGAGTACAACTAAATGAACTATACGTCATATTAAACTGTGCCATTACCACTATCCCTTGCTAAGGTTCGAAGAAAATAATTGGGCGCCATTTTTTAGAAAATGGCGTTTGAGCGTTTCTGACAATGCCGGATTTTGAGTTCATTTTTACAGAAAACTGTTGTTTTTGAGAAACTTTATTTGACATTATTTAAAGCACATGTACTCATAAATATATTACTGTGAAGAAATCGCCTCTATAGTAAGTATTACCGACGTGAGCAACAAGTAAAAAAAATACATTTTTATAATTTTTGAAAAAATAAAAGAATAGAGCAATATAGCGTTTATGTTATCATATAGGGATTGTTTGGTACTAACAGTACGAAATATTTAAAGCAAAAATTTGGAGCCGTTTTTGAACAAATCTTGTTTTTGTAATTTTTAAAATTGCAAATATTTCACGCCATATTGCGCGGAAATGACTAAAATTTTCAAAAAATCTACATGACCTTATTAAAAGAACTATTTATGAGCAACACACTTCATTTAAAGAAAAAAATATCTATCTTTAATTTTTTAGTTTTACGAAGACGCTGAAAACATTTCGAACTTTTGCAATTTCCGAAAATCGAGAGTTAACCGTGAAAATGAGACCTATGTCACATTTATAAGTGTATTTTAATTTATACTCACACAAAATTTTAAAAAAAATTTGGAGCAGTTTTTGAGATAATTTTGAAAATATTCGATGTGAAGTACCCCCTAATTTTAAAGAATGTTTTTCAAAATCTCAAACATTCAACTAGAGCCAGATCGACCGATGTCTCTGCAATTTGGAAAGGATCGTACTTGTGGTTTAGGCGCTAGCAGTGTTCTCAGACGGACGGACGTTTTGTAAAAACCCACTTTTTCGGAATCAGGGAACCCCAAAACGTGTATTTCCGTTGAAATATCGAAATCGATTTTCTGCAGCATCACATAACCTTCTCTATAATACGTATCTAACTTCCGTACATATGTATACGAGAAAGTAACTAGAGGTACTACAAAACGGCGCAGACTTTCTTGTACCAAACGTTTCTCATTTCCTTGGTGTGATCTGGCTTTAAGGTCGTGCTCCATTCTCTGGCCAGCTGTCATCTAAGTACAATTGCTGCCCAAAGTACAATTTTTTGACAATTTCTCAACTTTTTGCTTTCCTAGTAGTACAACTGAATCATTTCTTCAAGAATATTAAAGAAGAGTAAAAACTCGTCCGAAATATAAGTTTTCATTGAAAAAAATCGTAATCGTTTTTAAGAAAATGGCGATTAAGCATTACTGTAAATGCGAAATCCAAGCTCTTTTTCAAAGGAATCTATTGAGTTTGAAAAACTTCATTTGAAGTAATTTGAAGCACTTCGACTCACAAATGTAATAATGCATACAAATCGATAGATATGTCCATATTAACGGCGTGGGAGGTACTTCAAGAAAATTACATTTGTGTAATTTTTGAAAAAACAAATGAATACACAAAAATGAACGTTTAATAACGTCATAATAAATAGTGCAATTAACACTATCTATTGGAAAAATTTGAAGAAAAAATTTGGAACCATTTTTGAGGAAATGGCGTTTGAGCGTTTCTGATAATGCGGAATTTTCTGCTCATTTTTGCAGAAAAGTTGAGTTTTCGAGAAACTTTATTTGACATTATTTAAACAACATGTGCTCATGAATGTAGTATTGTGAAGAAATAGCTTTCAATGTAAATTTTAGAGACGTGAGACAAGTCAAAAAAAATTATTTTTGAAAAAACAAAAGAATACAGCTATGTGGCGTTTAGGTCACGGCATAGGATTCGTTTGCCTTTAACCTTACCAAAAATTTAAAGAAAAAATTTGGGACCTTTTTGAGTAAATATTGTTTTAGTTATTTTTTTAAATTGCAAATATTTCACACTTTATTGCATGAAAACTACTAATATTTCAAAAAAATCTACATTACGTAATTGAAAGAGTTATTTATGCACAACAAATTTCATTTGCAGGAAAAATCCAGTTCTTGAATTTTGTTGTTGTAGGAAGACGTCGGAATAAATTTAAACTTTTGCAATTTTCAAAAATTCAGAGGTAACTGTGAAATTCTGACCTAGGCCACCTTTATAAGTGAATTTTGCTCTTATCTTACAAGAAATTTAATGAAAAAATTTGGAACCGTTTTTGAGAAAATTTTGAAACTGTCCGGAGGACGTCATGTAAAGTACCCCCAAATCTTAAAGAATGTTTTTCAAAATTTCAAAGTTTCAACTAGAGCCAGATCGGCATGAAATTCTTCAATTTGGAAAAGATCGTACTTGTAGTTTAGGCTCTACAGACGTACGTACGTTCGATCTTTTAAAACACAAGATTGAATATTTCTGTATTTGAAAACCTTAACACTACATTCATCCAATCTAATGCAGTTTATAGCAAACAGCTAAACAGTATGTTTCCCTATTTTTTAATGGTAATGATTAAACAACAGGAACAAATAGTTTCTTACTCTCCGTTTTAAAAGGAGACTTTAAAAAAATAATAACAGTTATTCGGTTGCTCAACATCCCTTTGATAGAAAAGCAGAAACATCGTTTGGGCGTAATGCACCTTGAAAAATAATTTGTATATAATCAATTTCCTTCCTATTTGATATTGACTTGAAAATTGCAGGACTTAAAAGAGAATATAAAAAATGTTATGCTCATAGTCGCCGTAACAATGCGAATTTAGCATAATTAAATTGGCCACAGAATTTGTTTTCAAGCAAGTCCATTTTAAGCGTATGTGGCTGGCAAAAGCCCGATGTTGAAGAACTGTTTTTTCAGTATGCTTGTATAGAGCGAATGAATTAAGCGCAAACAAATGAGGTTATGTAAGATGTTAATTTCTTATAAAAAATACACATATTTGCAACAATTGCAAATTTATAAACAATTTCCAAATTTTGTAAATTTCAAGGGGGATTCCCGATATCCCAGAACCGAAAACAGCTGATTAACAATTTTGCAACAATTTATAATTTTATAAACAAATTCGAAATATGCGTTAGAACGGCCGGAAAGGCTCCGCAAATTGTGCTTGAAATAAACATATCAAAATAGCAGTTTGACAGGAGTTACAAATCGATTACTAAGAGTTAGAATAATTGTTGCTAAAATGATAAATATTTGCTGGTCTATGGACAATAATTCTGGACGGGAAACCCCGCTCAGAAATATTTTTTCGTCGTGGCGTACGCGCAGGCATTATCTCGATGACATTTCCGCCTCGTACGTAAACAAACTAGCCCCCTCCCACTGAGATAACGCCCTTTGTACCCCTTGGGATGTTGCACCAATCGCAGACAACTGTGGTTCTACCTTCTACCGATTGGTCAACGCGTCCCTCCCCCTGGCTGCGGGGTGTCCACGTTTGTCGGCACGGTTAGGAAGATAGAATTGTGCCGGCCAATTTTTATGAGGGAAAGGGTACCTATATTTGCACTACCAAAGTGGGATTGTTCCGCACATTCCTATAGTTTTTCTTTACATTTGTAAATGGTATTAGCTGTAACCAGTGCTTTAAATACCGGGTATTGAATTTCTAGCTGTGGATTTAAATTCATTGTCCTCTTTGACTCGTAGGATTGTCAGGTGAGCTTTCGACCGCCGCTGCGCAGAGGGGTAAGCGAGCGTGTGCGCTCGTGCTCGCCAGGAGGCGTCCTGGTCGGGGCACCTCTACGCAACATTGTGCTTCCTTCTGCCTGCGTTGCCTGCTCCTGCTGATTTCTTCTCTTTCTTGTCTCGACGCAGCCTCCTCATGATGAGGCCCAAGTAGCCCCCTTCAGGAGCAGCCAACCAAGTGACGATCGCCGCCCGGAAGAAGTCCGTGACGTAACCCGCCGCTCGATAAGCCAAGTCTCTATCCCCACGAGAAAAAATTACTTGGTGACTCGGACCCAAAGCATAGAGAAAACTGCCGCGTGTGGTGAACCACATTATAACCTCAATGAGAAGTTCAATACCTCCGGAAATAAGCACCATTTTAATATATAGTTTAATCCTGTAACAAAATAGACAAGATGTTTGTATTTTACTGGTATTCTTAGCGTTCTAGAGAATTTTCAGAGAAGTCTTACGTCTTTGCGTCGACTGTAGTGCCTCTTCTGTTCCTGCCCTGTGGTGTCTGTCCATTGCCCGTCGCAGTGTGTGCCGTGGGAGGGTTGTTTCCTTCTGAGTGGATCTGACCCAGGTGGATCTGGTCCTCTTCTCGGCGAAGTACAGAGTTGCCTCGCTTGAGGTACTGCACCTTCCTCAACGTCAGCGCGAGGCAGATCATGTTAGAAACCACTAGGCAGCTCACAGGACCATAATAGAACAGTGCGGTTCCAGATTTCAGAAAAGGAGTTACTAGAGAACCTTCTAAAACATCAAAGTGGTTAGAAAAATTTATATTACAATTACTTAAAAGTCTAAATTCCAGGTAAATAAATGAAACGAGTCAAATATATTTCTATAAAAATAATATAAAAGTTATACAAGTCTTTCCATTTTTTGAAGTAACTCAATATCTCTAATCTGTATAATTATTGTATATGTATAATGAAAAATGTTCATTCTTTTGTTGGAGATCGATCAAACGTTCTCACATTTTAAATCCCTTCTATCATAGGCTAAATTTTGTGTGTTTGTGAGTACAAGGAATGAATAATACCATACAGCCGAAATTTTATCCTTCAGACAAATATAATGTTCAGAGTAACGCGATGGCTAATGAACGAGTATGGAAAGGTAATTTCGCACATACAGTTAAAACCCCAAGAGAATTCAGTGGAGCAGTTACAATAAAATATACAATACAAATATCTTCGTATAATATAAGTAAGCGATTAAGATGAAACAAGATTCATTCACAATTTTTGCATCAGAGCTCCTGCAAGAGAACAGGCGTGAAAATTTAAAAGGATGGTCTAGCAAGTATAGTTTTGACACGTCAAATTGACAGGTGGATTGACTTCACAGAGCGTGAGCGCACCCAGATATACGAAAGAGGAAAAACATTTATGAGCTCAGTAGAACATGTTTCCGCACGCAAGACTTTGCGAGATTCAAGTTAGATTGTACCCAAACACTCATGTCACACAATGTTTCTCTCAGCACAGAAATGTACAGTACGGTTCATAGTTTGAAACTGGTATAACTCGCTTTCCGCTGTCCGTTGGCGCTGCACAACAAGCAGCTGTTAGCTCCTCACATGCTCTTCCGACTATTTCACTGCTGCTCACTCTACTGCAGGGCAGTCGCACCGCCAGGAGGGACTTTCAATGTTCTGGGGCGCGCTCGCGTATGCTTCACTGTCGCGTAGCGCATTCGCTTTCTGGAGTCCGTTGGCGCTGCATTACAAGCCTTGTTAGCTCCTCAAAAACCCCCGTGAAGTTGACCAGAAAATAACTCAAAATTTCCAAATTTCATGTGCATACGTTTGTCCATCGTTTGACCACGTTTGCCCACCCTTCAGAAAATTTCTACCAGAGTCCGTTCAATAATTAGAGCAAAAACCATTTTTTGGTGGGCCAACTTCACACTTTTACGAATTTACAAGATTTTGCCCAAGATATTAAAAACACCAAAATTTGAGGTGCGCTGTCGTTTGTTCATCGTTTGACCACCTTTAATTACGAACTAGATTATTTTTTACCACGTTTCTTCTAACAGATATTGGCGAAAAACTATTTCACGACACCCAGAAACCGTTAACTTGTCCCGAATCAAATTCAAAAATGCTATTTTTTTTGTGTGGATTCGGTTGTCCATTGTTTGCTCACGTTAGCCCACCCTTTGGAAAAATTTTACCGGGCCCGGTTAAAAAATGATTGACTAAAAACGTTTTTCCTATTATCTTTTCTGTAACAAAATTTTGTTATTACCTTATCTGTTGATATAGGAATCAGTGATTTTTGTCAAAAATGACTTGCTTTAGGGCGGGAATATATTTTCAGATAACTCCGATGTGTATCACTATTACACTCGACGAAGTTATCATATTTATCAGTATCAACAGCTCACTACAAAAAATTCGCATACAATACATGTACATTATTTTACATCACTTTGCCAGGTGACATTAAACGATTAAATTTGATAGAAAAGTTTAAATCCCAAGTAAAATCGTTTTTTCTGTATAACGGTTTCTATACAATTAGAGACTATAACGAGCATCAAAAGGAAACTAACATTAATTTTAAAAGTGATATTTAATGTATTATTTACTATTTGAACTCTATAATTTTAAACAACCTACAACAAATAGAGTACCACAGCTTCTGTGTTAATGACCCCCATCTCGATCAGGTTTTTCGTCCAGTTTCCCTGATCCTTTGAGCAAATGCTCAAAAGACGGGTAGGAGCCCCAATTTATTGCTGATTTACCCTCGAAAATAGATTTTATTACATTGGAGCAAATATTTTGTGAAGAATTCTTGCAAAAAACGCTCATTTTATTTCTGTATTTAAAATTCAAGTAATACATGGCTGGGATACGGGTCACAGAATTTTGAAAACGCTCAGTAATCACTTCTCCCCATAGCACGCTACACGTAGTATTTAACTGTTTTGACGTAAAATAAATAAATAAATAAACATTGAATTTTAAAAATAAAAAAATACTGTATGTTCATGAAAACATACGATTGGGAGAGAAGAGTGAACTTTCAAATAACAGAGACGCTTTGCGAGCCACACTTCCGTCCGGTTACAAGCCGTAAGGCCAGCACCCGACCTGAGACGTCTTGGGGGGTGGCGAACACAATTCGCCAGATGGTCAGCTAGCTCAGTAAGACGTCCCAGTGTGGACACAATAAAAAAAAAGAATAGGGGGGGCAGGGTCGTGAAGATCGTTTTGGATTGGATGCAAAATTACACACAACTCGAGTGAGAATCACTTTTCACTAAATTCAGAATATATTCTAGAAATATTTGCTGTTATGACAGATACATAAAATGGCACACAGAAAAATCAAATACAGAATACTCTTGACTGTCTGTAAGAAAAACCCACACACACACTAATAGAAATTCTAAGAATCGTTAAAATATTACTTTATACAAAAATGAAAGAAAAAACACATTGAAAATCAAAACTAGTACTTCTGACTTAACATTACTTTCACAAAAATATGAAACTCTCTCTCTCTCTAAAATCCAGAGAATGATTACTATTATAATTTGTCTCTTACACAGACTCTTAATCACTAAATTACAATATCAGATCTTCAAATCCTTTTAAAAAGAAAAGATTGATTCTGTTCTCACGTATTAGAAGTCGGAAACAAAATGTACTTTTACTTTCTTTATCTTTTAAGCATGGTAAATATGTTACCCTCCCTTTCTTTCTACGTGACGGATACAGAATAAGCTTTCTGATTAAAATGAATTACTCCTATCCCTACAAAAATAGTTCATTTAGTACGACCTTACTGTATTCTTTTTCCCGGCCGCGTCGAGCAGTCAGCTGTGCTTTCTTCTACCCCTTTCCTCGGAGCTGTTTCGGCCTTGAAGTCTCGGAGCCACGGGTTGAGAACGCAGTTGCCCACCAGAAACGCGTTCTTCTTCTCGTTCAAGGTTTATGTTCTTGCGTACTCTCATACAAATTTTACTTAATTTCCAATTACGGTTAATGACCAACTGGATATTCAGAATTGAAATGGATCCAGAGATCACCCTCTTTTATACGAGCTCAAACTTTAAGAGAGTATATATAAGGAAAAAAAACTGGAAAGAGAAATGAATGCAACTATTAATTACTGCCGTCTATTCAAAACTCCTCTCCCTAATTCTCCTATTATAAATTCATAACGTCTCTTATTATCTTTCTTCTAAGATTACGTTTAAATCACTTTATAATGGAATATTTACCTCTTCTTATCTTCCTGAAGAGTTTTTCTCAAAGTTGCAAATCTGAAGTCCGCTGCAATATCAATTCCTGGCGTGCCGTTTTCAATACGTCTGCCCAGTTCAGCTGCTAACTTCAGAAAGAACTTTTTCTTTCATTTGACTACCGGTCTCGCCCTCGGTCTATGGTGGCGGCCTCTCTTGATCTGATTTCCAGTTAGCATTCCTAATATTCCTCCGCGTTGGCGCGCGTTCAAAATACTCCTTTCCCTCGCTCTCTTAGGTCGCATGTGACACGTTTTCGAAGTCTAAGAAAACGGACGGTCACAGCTTGTACTTAGCAAATTTTTTTTCTAGTTTCCCCTCCGCAGTAAACATGAGGAGGCGGGAATTTATTCCCATTGAGGCATACAAATTGTGCTGCTACCTTGCCGCTTAAACAGCTTAGAGGGAGAGGTAAAAAAGCTAATACTAACTAATGCTAACTTAATTCTAGCTTAAATCTAATTTAATAGCTATTTAGTGGTACTTTGGCATACTTAACTTACACGAAAAATATTATTGTTATTTTTTTAAATTCTAAATAATGTTTTTGTGCAGTTTGCTAGGTGATTCTTTTTTAAAATTTATTTTTCATTCACGCATCATTCATTCATTCGTTATATACATAGCCATTCATTCATTATACACATAACCATTCATTCTACTCATTTATTCCCACAGTACTACACTGACAATGTTTGTTTTTCTGTCCGCTACGGCACTGACTTGGCTCAAAGTGTCCGTGGCGGTCAGGCCCATTGGGAGGTGTGGCAGGAGGGGCGCGGCGTCGCGTTGCCCACGCGTGCCTCGGCCGATGGCGAGTCTTCCCCTCCGCGTTCGGCTGTCTTCGCTTGCTCACACAAGGTAGCAAGCGTGTCGTGAGGCAGCACACGGAAAGTGAAGGCGACGTGTTTTGGTCCTTTCCGTAGATAGGACCGATGTGTGTCGCTGTTCGCCTCTCGGCAGGTGTCGCGCAGGATGCGCGGCGCCTTCGGCCCCAGCGCCTTTGCAAGCGCCGTAGCCGAGCGCCTTTGAAGCTCCGGCAAGAATTGGTTTTTTACACCCAGAACTCCAAACACGTCGGTGTTTCTAGAGTATCTGTTTGGTGGGGGTGGGGGGAGGTGCGGGAGCGCCGCGAGACGCGCTGCACGGTTTTCCGCCGAGCGAATCGGACGGAGGGTGGAGGGAGGTGCCGCCGCGAATACCTCGCAGGCTTACGTCCAAATGGAGCGCACGCAAGCGGTGAATAGGCGGCGCTTGAGGGCAGGATGGAGTTCGGGGGCTCGTAGAAGCGGGCGTAGGAGAGTGGTTCGAGCAGTTATTTTCTGGCTAAGGTATACAACGATTTTCCTAATGATGAGCCAAAGTGACAGTTCGCGAAAACAAGTGAACATCATATGTAATTCAGAGAAGTATCCCTCCGCTGTTCAACCACGCCTCTTCGTAAAGTGTTTGGTAATGGCTTCTGTAAAAACATCCCTATGAAGTCTAAGAGTTTCACTGAGGTACATGTACGTACGTGAGTCCGGGAAATATTTAAATTTAATTACGTATGTAGAAAATCTCTTAACATGCTCTCATAATCAGTAAAAGAAAACTGCCACGAATGTAAATAGAAAGTAAAATGATTTTAAGCCGGAAACACGTGCACCGGTACGCATCTCGCTTTCACGTCTCGGTTTTAAAATAAACATAATATTTATCACACAAAAAGTAAATTCAATGTAATATATAATGAGAATTGTTACAGAAGAGCACATAACACTGCACTTCCTAATATCAATTATTTCTCACAGCGCACTATATTTTTGTCGGACAAGGACACCACAAAAGGAAGTGTCGAAGCCGTTTACAAGTTAGCCAACTGCAAATGAACGAATGAGGGAAGGGAGTCTAATGGGTTCAAGGGCACAACGACCACAGAACCTTCAGTTATGTTGCCAGCACTAGCTGTCACTTTGGCTCATCCTTAGGGAAATCGCTCTATATCTGGCGTGGGCATGCCAGCGGAGACCACTATCGAGCTTCACACCAATATACTTCGCCGTCTTTTGCCAGGGTAGGTGCGCGCCAGCTAAACTCACGACTTCATCGGCGTCGGCCCTCTGTCGGGTGAAGTTGACGGCTACGCATTTGTATATGTTGAGGGCGAGCATTTTATGGCTCAGCCATTTGGGAAGCTCAGCGAGGTAATCGTTCAGATATCTCACCGATTTCCTTTTGTCCGCCGACTTCGCGTGGTAAGCAAAGTCATCCGCGAACATTAGGATGCAATGTCGAATGCCGGTGTTTCTATCAACTGGTAGCGGCGCGTCGTTGACGTACAGGTCGAATAGAGTGGGGAGAGCACGCGTCCCTGTGGCACGCCTACCACGGCTCGTCTAAAGGATGATTGTACGCCGTTGACGCGAACCTTGAATTGTCTATCTTCCAAGAAGCTAGCGATTAGTCTGACGTAGCAGTCGCTGATTCCAATGCCCGCAAGACACGCGAGCGCCCCCTCGTGCCATACAGAATCGAATGCCGACCGCATGTCTAGAAAAAGCACCGGCAAGTTCTGCCGTCTTTCGAGAGAGAGACCGACCTCAGTACATACTTTTGTATTATACGTTGTATTCTTTTGTTTTTTCAAAAATTAAACAAATGTATTTTTTAAAATATCTTTTACGTCGTTAATACGCACATTTCCATTGATTTGTATACATTATTGAATTTGTGAGTGGAAATGCTTCAAATGACTTTAAATGATATTTTTTGAAATCTCAATAGATCCTTGTGAAAAAGAGCTTCAAATGTCGCATTTACAAATGTCGCATTTAATGTTAAATCGCCATTTTCATAAAAAACAGCTTAATATATTTCAGTGAAAATTTCTATCTATTTACTCTTCTTTATTATTCTTGAAGTAATATTTCGGTTGTACTATTAATCAAATAATTGAGAAAATAAAAAAAACGTTCTTTGGGCGACGATAGAAGGCAGCTAGCCAGAGAATAGAGTGCCATTCTGCAGCACACCTAGTTTATTTATCTGTGGAATTTCAACAAACAGTGTTAATTTTAACAAAGTATTACATGGTTTTTTCGAAATTTTACTGACGAAATAAATTGATGTTTCTAATATTCTCCTTTAGTTTAAAGTAAGTAGAACCAAAAAAGGATTGAATTGTAATAGTATCTTCAAAACAAATAATATATTTCAGTGCAAAAAATGTTACCTAAAAGTCCTACAATTAGTAATAAAAGTGATTAAAAAGTTTTAAAAAGGTATAGGGTAATTACACATAGCCAGAGAAGTTTTTTTATATTTCATCATTGTCATCATCCTACCACCTCATAATTCAAGACTTGCGTTTCATAATTCAAGAGTCACATGACTCGCGTAAAAAATTGCATTTTTAAATTTTATTCGGGCCAAGTTCACGGTTTCTGGATGCCGTGAAATAGGTTTTTCGCTAATATCTGCTAGAGGAAACGTGGTAAAATAATCTAGTTCGCGATTAAAGGTGATTAGGCGATGGAGAAACGAAAGCGCACCTCCAATTTTAGTACTTTTGAAATTTCTAAAAATGTTTTTGCTCTAATTTGTGGAAGCAGCCTGGTAAAAATCTTCTAAGGTGTGAGCAAATGTAGTCAAGCAATGGACAAAAGAACGCAAATGATAATTTTAACAATTTCAGTGTGGTTTTATCTTTTTAGTGGAATTTACAAAAAGGTTCGGAAAACTTGTTTTTCCTGTAATTTTTTAACTAAACATAATATACTCTTTCTAAGTGATGGATATTCGTTTTCCAAAGATGAACTAACAAAGGGGACAGTAAAATCTCGAAATTTCCGTGTTTCTTGGTATTTATTTGAATTGATAAAATGGCGGGAAAAAATGTTTTTTGTTTGTAACTTTTGAACCGGGCCTGATAAAAATGTTCTAAAGGGTGGGCAAACGTAGTCGAACGATGGACAAACGAATCCACGAAAAAAAATTTCCAATTTTTCACTTTTCCCATTTTTTTCCGGCCATCTTCTCGGTTTAAAAAAAAATGTTTTGGTTGATCCGCTGGTGATAAAGCTCGCCTGGAGGTGGATTAGTGGTGGAGAAGGGGTCATTAGGAGGCAAAGTATCAAATGCAAATGAAAAGTTTTGAAATGTTTCTTTCTTTGTTGCTATTTTGTCAATTTGGAGAAATGGCGGAAAAACGTTTTTTGTCAATCATTTTTGAACCGGGTCTGGTAAAATTTTCTAAATGATGGACAACGTGGGCAAATGATGGACAAAGGAATCAAAAAATTGCATTTTTGAATTTGATTCGGGCCAAGTTGACGGTTTATGGGTGCCGTGAAATAGGGTTTTCGTCAATATCTACTAAAGGAAACGTGGTAAAAATAATCTAGTTTGTGATTAAAGGTGGTCAAGCGATGACAAACGAAAGCGCACCTCAAATGTTGGTATCTTTGACATTTTAGGCAAAATCTTGTTATTTCATAAAAGTGTGAAGTTGGCCCCAAAAAATTGTTTTTGCTCTAATTTTTTAACGGAGGCTGGTAAAATTTTTCTAAAGTGTGGACAAACGTGGTCAAACGATGGACAAACGTATACACATGAAAATTGGAAATTTTAAATTTTTTTCGCGCCAACTTCACGGGGGTTCATCAAAAGCCTTTCCGACTACTTAGCAGCTGCTCACACTACTGCTGGACAAGCGCACCGCCCGAAGGGAATTTCAAAGGTCGGGGGCCCGCTGGCGGTAGCTTTGCAGCGCATCGCACTGGCTTCCTGCTGTCAGTTGGCGCCATGTTATCTCCTCACATGCCCTTCCGACTACCTTATCGTTTCTTACACTCCTTTTCAACAGTCGTTCTATTAATTTATGCATAAAATCATGTATTTATTATGTCCTTTTTTTATGTGTTACAGCATTAACTTCAGTGTTACTGATCATGTGCCTGTTATTGTTGTTTCATGATGTTTTATTTAATCTATAAACTTCTTACATGATTAGAAAATATTGTGGGATAAGCCAAGAATCCCCAGTTTAATTTGAATGATAAAATCTGCATCGAGCGTTAGTGATAATGGAATTTTACGCAACCTCGGAAACACGCTACCAATAAACAAAGTGTAGTGATGCATGCTTGTCGTCGTAATCATGCGCTGTTCGGATGGGGAGACTCGGCTTTGAACACATTACATGCAAAAGGTGCGGAGATGGCATTGAAGGCAGTGGTCTTGTGGAAGAGCACGAGTAATCAGCCTCTTAAAAGATATTACAGCGTATACACGTAAGCAATTGGTGAGGTGGGAATAATTTTTTAGCATATGCTGGGGTATTATTTAAATTATAGCGAGGTGGGAACTTATGATTAGTCTGATAGCTTGCTATTGGGCTATTATTAGTATTGAATTGTAATTGTAATTTTTACTAAAGTTGTTGGAAATTGGAATTCAAATAGACTCCGTGTTTCGATATTAGGATAGCTCCACAGAAGGGAGGAATTTTCGATAAGTAGCTGAAGATAGCCGTAGGTGTTTCGTACGAAGCACAGATAGGGGAAGTTGCGACCGCGTATTGATTTTATGGATACTATTAAATACCAAATCGTTGAAGACGTTCCAGAATATTTTTAATTTATTCTAATGATAAGGAAGAACGCATTATTGGGAATGTCAAGGATATCAGGCCTCATGGCCTGAGTCTCGCCACGTAAAATAAGGCATTCATTCATTCATTCTGCTGATTCAACCGAGAAGTCATCTGAGAAGTCGTAGTAAGCTGACGAACTGTATTCAAAACCGTACAGTATTTTAATGTTTATACATAGGAAAGTAATTATACATGAGATCAAGGAAGTTGTAAATATATAAAATGAAATGGTAAATTTTTATTGTTGATAAAGGCTGATAATTTATATTAGTTGCCATCAATTCAATAATTGATTTTAATCAATAGAACTTCCAGGAATTATGATTCTGTATAGAATTACTCGTCCACATGCAACAGGTAAGGAGTCAAATGTTGTATATCGAAACCCATGATTAAATTGAAAGTAAAATTAATAAATTAGTGTTTTCATTGAGGAAATTTATGAGCATAGTAGGACAACAGTAGAAATAACAATATTAATAACGGAAGTGGAAATAATTCCCTTCATAAGATTAGTATAATTATTTGTAGGTAACATCGAGAGCTAGTAATATTAAAAATATCGTAGAAGGAAGGGTGTTTCTCAAATGGCTAGCCCAACGCAAGTAAAGAGGTGAAGTATTTCTCAATTGTTTATCTTATCTTGCTTTCAAATTAACCAACATCATAATAAAGATTCCTTTTTTTTCTTTTTTTAAATTTATTTCTTCTCGTTCGACATTTCTGTTTCTCGAGGAGTTTGATAATAGTACATATACCTATAACATTTTGGATATGGCCATCCATAGCAAGGAGTATTCATTCCTACTCGTGAACATGATCTATTTTTGAAGGGTGTTCAGGCTTTAAGGTTTTGTCTGAGGTGTCATGTTGGAAGTTAGGGTAGCGCTAGGAAAGGTGTAGAATACAAGTTACGGTGGTCTGAGTCTATCCTTAGGGAACCTTGATTTAATACGGGGCCATGAAGCACGACGACCTAGATTAAATATTGTGGAACAGGGTGAAGAGTCAAGATTTTTAAAGAAATGATCGGCTATTTTACTTATGTGTTCGTTTAGTGGCAATATATTGAGCTCGCGATGAATTTAGGAGTTTGGAATAAACTATGGTGCCTTGAGGGTCTTTCTTAGGAACTTATTTTGGAATACAACTACCTTTGGAGGTTACAGGGTGCTACGTCACCCCATACTGGACATGCATAGGTTAGAGTGGGTTGAATGATTGCTTTGTATAGTAATATTCGGCTTTCGATACTAGTGGCAGATCGAGAGTTAGTTAAGGGGAACATTTTTGATGTTTTGGCCAAGGCTTTATTAGCAGTTGCGTGGATGTGGGGTTTCCACGATAGTCTTTTGTCAAATAATACTCCTAAGTACTTCACCGGTGAAGAGGTCTACGGAATGAGATTTCCCTTGATGCTAAGTTCGGGGGGATTTTTCGGTCGGCGCAAAGTAAATATTTTTGCTTGGCATTTGGTGTGATTTAGTTTTATTCTCCATTTCTGAGTCCATTTAATATAGCTGTTTAGATCGTTTTAAATATTCTCCTTCGCTATTATGATATCGCTATGAGAGATGAATAGTGAAATATCATCAACGTTGGAGTCGCCTTGAATTGGAATGTCGTGACTGAAAATGTGAAATAATAAGGGAGAGAGAACTGAACCCTGTGGTACTCCTGCGGTAATAGTGTGAGGGGTAGATATCTCTGTGTTGACTTTAACTACAAACGATCTGTTCGTGAGGAAACTTTCCGTGATCTTTAGTAGGTATTCGGGTATGCCTGAAGTGCGCATTTTGTGTAGGAGGCCTTGATGCCAAACTCGGTCATATGCCTAACTTACGTCAAGGAAAACTGTCACTGTGTGTTTCTTTTGATGAAAACCGTTAGCTATGGCTTCAATGATACGCAATAATTGATGGGTGGTGGAATGATTTGGTTTGAATCCGAATTGTTCCGATGGGATTGCTTTTATATTGTTGATGAATTTTATTAGTCTTGTATGGATTAGACGTTCGTAGATTTTTGATAAAATTGGAAGCAGACTGATGGATATAATGTTTTCAGCCATCCTTGTTTTTTTCCTGTTTGCAGACTGGTAAAATAACAGCTCTTGTCCAAGCGGCAGGAAAATAATTGCATCGTAATGATGCATTAAATATTTCAGTTAAAGCCGCTATAGTCGGTTTGCTCAGCATTTTGATGCCTCAGTTCCCTGTGAACAACTCTTTTATGCTGCTGATCAAGCTTTTCATTACAGGCAAGTATTTAAGTAGCTATCGTTGTTAATATGTGTGATAGAGTAAATTAATTTGTCTACTCCTCGTCCTCCTACTCATACACTATCTGTAGTACTCTTACCTTCAGGGTATGATAATGGTTCAATGTAACACGTTCGGGTCTCCATTAGCGATGGGGTGTACCATTCTGGTATTTCCAGACTCCAAGTCTCATCCCTATTCCGATGAGGAATCAACGTTAACGAACACGTTATTGTGAGCACAGCGGGCAGCCCCCAAGCGACGGCTGAAATCGCCAGGAATCTCTTTCCGCTTCCTTCATTCAAGCGTGGCATGTGTAACCTACAAAAGAAAGAGAAGTATTAGTTATTGACGACATAAGTTAATTCCGAATGCGATTGGGTGCACCAATGTATAGTGTTATATTTCCTTTCCGCAACTCCAGAAGCGATTGAAAAAACTAGTGGTGCTAAAACAACACGTACTTTTTCGCCTGTACTTTCACGCAAAATTACGCAAAAAGTACTCAAATCTTCTAAAAATTGTATATGACCCTATTCCAAATTATATCTTTAAGGAACAGATTTCATTATAGGAAAAATCTCTATACTCAGTATTTTGGTTGTAGGAAGACTTCGAAAAAATTTTAACTTTGGCAATTTTCCAAATATCAGAGTTTTCAACGATAATGTGACTTCCACCGTTCTCTTAAACATCCTTTACACTATCCAACACCAAAATTTCATCAGAAAACAATGGAATCATTATTTTTTTTAAATTTGGAAAATTGAATTTTCCGCGAACCAATTTTCATAAATTATTGACTGCATCCGATTTTGTGTTCAAAGAAGAGGGAGAAGAAATGTTATTTTAGGAATAGGGATGACATTTTGTGGAGGCGCAATTTTCTGAGAAAAAACAGGAAACAAAATAAGAAAATTTATGACTTGGATAAAACTTAGGTTACCAAACCTAAGTTACGTACTAAGAACGAAGGTTACCGACATACAATAAGCAAAGCATAGACTGATTCAACAGTGAAAAACAGAAATCAAGCTTTCTAAACAAGTTTATCAACTACATTGAAACATCCTAGAGAAAAGGTCAGGGTTTAATTGTTGCATGGCAATAAAACAGGTTTCGTTGAAAGAAGCTAACTTATATATCAATCGCGAAAAAGCGACGATTATCACAATGAAATAAATGTCGGATCATTTGAAAACTAGTTTGTGAATGTTCTTTCCTTATTTATTAAAAAAAAAACAACTAGTGTAATTGTGTTAGAGAATGCTCGGATTGACAATATGAAACGGGTACACCTTTGTAACAAATCCTGGCGTAACTCAGACGTTATCGAGTGATTGTCGGAAAGGGATGAACAGTTTTGAGAAGGTGGGGATTTTCAAAATCAGGGAAAAGTATTCATTAGATTTTGAGACGAACACCGTTGATAAAATAGCGTCAGAGCAAGGGTTTGAAATTTTGCGCTTGCCACCTTACCACTGCACACTGAACCTTATCGAACTGATGAGTCGATGAAAAGGCGAACGTAGCCAGTCACGTTCGACAATTACGTGAAGAGTCATTTTTTAAGTGACTCTTGAAAATTGGCGGAGTTCAGTGACGCATGTTTTAAAAGAAGAACCAAATATGTGGTAGATGGATTCTCACAGCGTCATCATTTCTGAAGATCAGTAATCGCTAGTTGTAATTACTAGTGGTTCTTCTTCCGTAACAGAATCATCTGCATTAGACTTGGAGGAGATCGAACCACTTCCTTAAGCAGGGTGATCGTAAGTAAGTATTTGCTTGAGCATGGCATTCGCATTCCATTTGAATTGACGGGGTATGCTGTACGTCATCGCTTAAATAATGCGCTAGAAAATGTCCAATCAGAAGTGAAGCAAGACACAAAGATTTCAGTTTGTTTACATTGAGGTTTTTATTTTAGAGCGAACGAATAAAAACTGGCCACTTTTCGCGTGAAAATAACAGAGCGGAGATCACTAACGGACACGCCTTCACGCCTCTTGGCAGATGGGGCCGTACTTGCGAACGCCAAGAAATCGCGTACTTTTGAAGGCTAAAACCGGAAGCGGTGGCTCAGTGCATCAACTGTTGTTACTGCAGCGCCTCTGACGGGGAGGTCCTAGGTTCGAGTCCCGACGGCGGTAGGATATTCGACACTAGCTTTTCAGTTAGGTCGAATTCAGTCGCTGTCTGGAGGAGAATTCTAGCGGCCGACTGCTCTGATCGGTAGTTTTCCGTGGTTTCTCCAATCACGAGGCAAATGCACGTCGGTAAAGCTAGCACCCCCACTTTCGAAAAGCTGAAAAATTTTTGCGCCATAATTTTGGGCTAATTTTGGGCTAATTTCAGCCCCCATTCAAAAATTTTGGGCTACCTCCCAATACCCCGAAATTAAAATTTCAAAATGAGGCTGGTAAAGCTAGCACCCCCGCTTCCTCAAAATTCAAAACTTTTTGTACGGTCGAATCAAAACTTTTTGCTCGGTGAGAATCAGTGAATTTTTCCTCCTGAGCCCCATTAAATAAATTTTAATCGTTATGTGGAAACCCCAAAAAAATGTCTTCAGTTTGTATTACGTTAATTATTTTTCAGTTCTATTACTGGGCTCTTGAAATAATTCATAAAATTTGGATCGTACCACAGAAAATCAATTTTTTCAAAAAAATTACGAGAAGCCCAAATTATTTTGAACCTCAAAAGTCAAGATTGTATTGTTTTTGGCTCATTAAGAATTGAAAGAGAAATTGTGCCACTTTAGGTTTTATAACAACTAAAGTTAGTGATCAAAAATGTTTGGGCTAAATTTAATAATTCTAAAATTTTAAACGTTAAGACTAGCCCAAAATTATTTGAGTGTCTCTTTTTTTACCAAAATTGTTATAATTGTGGAAAAACTACTTGTTCGAATACGTTCATTAAAATCTGGTATTAGTGCTAATGTGAAAAAACCCAAAATCAAGGCATAGATTCTGAATTTGGATGGAAAGTTCCAAAGCAAATTATTTTCAAACATGGTCTAACTCCTCGTATGTGTTTTTTTTGACAATTGTTACATAATTCTAAATCATGTAGTTAGGTTTTAATTTTTTAGGTATGGTAATGGAAAGAGTTGGGAAACTTTTTTTTTTATACAATTTTAATACCTTTTTTCTATTACAAATTATTTGTGTTACGTTACTTAACCATTTGCGTAAAATTGTGAAAAAATGCTTGTTCAATAATTAATTCTTATCAGTTTATTACCGGTAATCTGAAATTTCCATCCAAAAAAATATCGTAGCAGAAACGATATTTTTTTGGAAAGGAAAGGAGAGAAGCCCAAAATTATTTTTGAGAATTTAATCCATACGAAGTGTTTTTTTCATATTTTGTACTGTAATACACGTGTTAATTTAGTTTTAAAGGGGAATAAGAAAAAAGGTATGGTAAAACTATAAACTTTTTAAATCACACAAACTTTATCAATACTGTACTAGTTAAAATTAAAACCTAACTACATGACATTCTCCTGCAGTATTTTTCATTTATTTCTTAAATAGTGTCTAAAACACATACGAGAGAAAGAAAAATATGTGACCATGTTCGAATAATAATTTTGGGCTTCTCAAAATTACTTTCCATCCAAAAAATCGAAATGTGAATTCAAAAACCCTTAAATTTTGTATATGTGTATCAAAAATAATGTACTGAAAATTACCCAAATATCCAAGGTACAAAAAAATTTGAATTTTGAGGAAGTGGGGGTGCTAGCTTTACCTACCCTTATTTTGAAACCTTCATTTCGGGGTGTAGTGGGGTACAAAAAAGAATGTTTTTGGTATCCCTGAAGAGCCCAAAATTAGCCCAAAACTATGGCGCAAGAATTTTTGAGTTTTGAGAATTTGGGGTGGTTTTGGTTTTTGGTTTTCTTATTTAGGGGTGAGTTTTGGAATTTCGAAAAGTGGCGCACGGGAGCCCAAAATTCACTTGTTTCGACCGTACAAAAAAATTTGAATTTTGAGGAAGTGGGGGTGCTAGCTTTACCAGCCTCATTTTGAAATTTTAATTTCGGGGTATTGGGAGGTAGCCCAAAATTTTTGAATGGGGGCTGAAATTAGTCCAAAATCAGCCCAAAATTATGGCGCAAAAATTTTTCAGTTTTTCGAAAGTGGGGGTGCTAGCTTTACCGACGTGGCAAATGCCGGAGCAGTACAAACGGGCCACGAACCGCGCGCGATCTTTCCTTTCTCTTCTTTGTCCTATCCTCACCCCTTACACAACCATTTACTCTTCGTACTACACTGCCACATACTCCCGGGAGACCGGTCAGGGACATTGAGCTTGTCCCGACTGGGGCGGTGCCCCGCTGGTGGGAGAGACCTGGTTAGGGGGAAACCCCACTAGCCGACGGTTGGTCGGCGCCGGATCTCGACATCCAGCGGGGGAAGACCACTGCCACCTCCCGAGCAAAACATGCACTACACTTAAGGGTCTAATGACCATATAAGTTGACGCGCCCGGAATCACAATCAATCAATCATTGCAGGCTAAACGCAGACACCATACCCCAATGAATGCCAACTTTGGTTCTGTGGTTTTCTGTGAAAAAGTAGGGAAATTTAATTACTGATGACCTACTTAACTTTAAGGGCATATTTCATTATAATAATATTCATTTAATAATATTGTAACTTCGCAATATTAAAATTTTACAATTTTCGAAGACGAAAAAATTTAAAGGGCTGGTTTCACCACCTTTGATTATGTGTTTAACATCGTTTATCTTGGAGTTTAATGGCGTTTAAGGTTCTCGCGATTTTCACCAAGTAATTTAAACGCGATTACTGGAAGTAACACTCACGTGGAGTTAAACGCCCGAGATCGGCCGTTTAAGGGCAGATAATCGCGATTATCACTTGTGCATCCTCGTTTCGACATATTATTGTCTCGTTTTGTTACAATAACATGTTTAAAGACTGTTAAATGGAAAATGCTAAATGACAATGATCTTGAGCAAAACCTGATATTTGGAACATTCGTAGGCCTAGATTTGATCGCTAGTGCTGGTCGAATTGATGAATGAAGGCCCATGTGTTTGAGGTTATTGAAATCCAGAATTACACGGTAGCAGCAGGTTCATGCTTCTTGAGAAAACCAAAAAATTAAGAATACTTTGAAAAAAATGTACTTTGGGTGACGATAGATGTCAGCTAGCAATACGTTGGAACAAGAATATAAAGTTGGCCCAGAGCAATGAAATTAGAAAACTAACTAGTACGAGAAAGTCTGTGCCATTCTGTGAAACCACCAGATACTGTATCGTATACGTATGTATTTACGGGTTAATATAGGTAGAATACAGAAAGTTACTATGCAATGCTGGGGAAAATCGATTTCAAGAATTCAACGGAAATACACGTTTGGGGGTCCCCTGATACTGAAAAAGTGATGTGGTTTTTAAAAAACGTCTCTCCGTGTGTCTGCCCGTCCATCTGATGTATGTGAACAACACTAGCAACTTAAGATGTGGGTCAACGCATTTTAAGTGGTCCACTCTAAACCTCTCTACCGCTCTACCTGTAAACCGCTCGACCATCTCTAAAATAATTCATATTTTGTATATGAATGTCCTTACGCTTTGGCTCTTAAAAAACATTTTAAATTTATTTTTATTGTATTTGATTTACAAATGGCGACCATTTTTGTTTCACGCCGTATGCCATTTATAGACATTTACTCTTTTCTAAATTATTCAGCTCCGGGTTGTTCTAGCATTCTAGAATAAAATGCATTAGATTCAGTACACTCTGGCCTACAAATAAAAGTATTATTTACCTACCTTATATGTTTTTATTTCAGAAATATTTGCAACAAAATCTATGGAACGCGAATAAACCAAGTTCGATTTTCAGAGAGTAATTTATTATTGAAGGAATAGAATCTGAGCCTTAATTTTTTCTGTGCTTTTACACATAACAGTATAGTTACGTTTTGTAAAATATCATTGGTAAGTAACGTAGCCCTTAAAAATTACATCCTCTAAAAAATTGGAATTTTGAATTTTTTCCAAAATTTTAACTGTAATATCTCTGTTGACGGAGCAGATAAAAATCTGAAAATTACACTCATACTAGATCGCTATGATACCGAACTTCAGTAAAAATGTCAAATTTTAGCTGTACCTCAAAGTACTTTTTAAAAACGTTGTAAACACCCGCAAAAAATGAGTTAATTTCCTTCTTGAGGGTATGTTGTGACAAGTAGTAATCATATCATTTTGAAGCTATTTTAAACTAAAATATATTTTTAATTAAAATAATGATTTATACTTTATTATTAATAAACATAAAAGTGGCCTAATACATTTTGAATGTTCCTTTACTTTCAAACAAATTTGAATCTTGGAATCTACGTTGGTGATTGAAAATATGGACATTTCGATGTAAAAGCTGAACTGCATAATATAAAAATAGTTTATAAATGATAACAAATAAATAAATTCCGCATTTTGACAATTTGTTCGCGTTGCGCATATGAATAGTAACCCATTTTTATTTTGTATAATTGCATATTTCTGAGAATTTTTAACTGCATATTTTTATTTATATGCACATTTAAGGGTATATATTCCAGGTTTTTTAGTAGAAGTGTGTCAAAGTGAGATATTTTCGTGTATTTCTCTTCGAAAAGAAAAGTGAATTATGCCATGCTAATGCTACAATATCAACAACATTTTCGATAGTTTTCTGATAAGATTGTTTTCGCTTGAAATGATTTACTTCTTGTAACTTTATTCGTGCGCATGAACTTACTAAATTGGTCAGAATGTTACGGCATCCTATAACAACGAGTTGGTTTCTCTTGGGTTTTTAGTGCGTATGTTGGTTTATTTGGGTTGGTACGACTGAGCGGTAGGAGAAGGAAGCAGAGATTTATCAGAGTCAACAGACGTTACAATTAAATCCAGAACGCTGCGGAAGGTGAGTATCGCGCAATCTGTTAATAGAGAACAGTACAAATTATCAACAGCAAGCAACAGGGAGATCTAGTGACAGAAATCAACAAGAAAGCACGAATGCAAATAACAATAACACTATCTGTTAACAAAGAACTACCGAAGCAGTAGGATCAAGTAGCGGAGATATCTGACGAAAGGTTGGTTGGTTGGTTAGAGATTCCTGGCGCGTCAACAGCTTAGGACATTAGTATTCCGTATGTGTAATGCATGTTTCCCCAGGATATGGCTGTGACCTTCCCCCGCTGGATGGCGATATCCCGCGTCGACCTACCGTCGGCTAGTGGGGTTTCCCCCTAACCAGGACTCTCCCACCAGCGGGGCACCGCCCCAGCCGGGACAAACTCTAAGCTCCCGACCGGTCTCCCAGAATATGTGGTCGTGTAGTGCGTGTTAGTGTCAGTGTGTGTGTGTGTGTGTGTGTGTGTGTGTGTGTGTGTGTGTGTGTGCGCGCGTGTGTAAGGGGAGAGGATAGGACAAGCAAGAGGAAGGAATGATCGCGCGCGGTCCGTGGCCCATTTGTTAGGGTACTGCTCCGGCATTCGCCTCTGACGAAAGGAATGCAAATAGTCTGCGAGTGCGAATATTGACTGACAGAGCTATCTATTGACGGAAAAGGGAATCGATTCAAGGATAATACAAAACTGTGATACAGTTCATATTTACGTGCGGAGCTAGATTGACGAAAGGAAGAAATGACGTCCAACAAATCCAAACACGCAACCAGCAAAATGGAAGATCTTTCCCAAAGCCTTCAGAAAGCCAGCTCCTTGCCACTGAGCCTTCGCTACGTTTTACTCCGGGAGTTTCTAGGTGGCGAGTGCCCGCGGTGGCAGGGTTTCTGTCACCAGCGTAGGTTGCATTCAGGCGCTCCCTGGAGGATAATTCTAGAGGTCGGCTGCTCTGATTGGTACTTTTCCGTCAGGCGAATGTTGGAGCAGTGCCCCACCAAACGAGCCAAGGACCGTGCGAGATCTTTCCATTTTCTTCCTTGTCCTATCCTCATCCCTTATTTACACATACACACTAACATGCACTACACTACCACACATGCCGCGAGCTTAAAGCTTGTGCCGGCTAGGGTGGCGCCGAACTGGTGCCACATACCTGGTTAGAGGAAACCCAGATCTCACCATAGAGTGCGGGGAGATCACCGCAAGCTCTCGAGGAAAAGAACATGCACCACACTTATGTAACGAACTACCTCAGCAGTTGACGCACCAGGAGTCAATATTCAATCAATCAAATATTCAATTCAGGTTTCATGATACAATTGTTTGAAGATTTAGTGATTTGCTGATTTCTTTGATTTGATTTTTACTCTTGGAACGAGAGTTTGAACACCCGGCATTTCATACCACACGACCCAAGAAAGAAGGTATTACTGCATACGGCCATGAAAATGGTAGATACAGAGTATCGACAGGTAAACGAATAGCTACAGAATACGAGACTACACTTCGTTTAGAATCGAATATGTTTTTCGTACCTGAAGCCCATCGCCATGTTTACACACAGGGCCGTCAGCCAGACCCAGGCAGCAGCCAGCACGAAGTACATCGACAGAGCTGCACACAGAAGACACTCATTAGTGAAGCGTTAGATTGCTCTGTATATAAGAAAGTTCAGTTGGTAACTCACATGCGCGAAAACGAGACATTTTTACAAACAGGGAAATACTTGTTGAACATGAATGTTCATTATAATCAAGTGAATGTTAATTCCATAAGTTAGAGCAATGGCTAAAATAATTTTTATCTTCTGAATCACTTACCTACGTATATTTGAAGCAATAATCGTAGTGAACGTGAATATAAAGTTTGGTAATGCGGAAAATTGATGACATTGAATGTGAAATATACGTGTGGGAGTCCACTAATCTGAAAAGTGGCCTTATTATATGTCTTACACACTTAATACATAGACCTACTGCCTTTCGGTCTGCAAGCAACACCAGGTCCGGAAAAATAAGCACGGAGCGGCCGCTCCGCGAAAGAAAAAATCGGAAGCCTTTTTTGAGAATATGGCGTTTAAGCATTTCTGAAAACGCGAAATTTTAAGCTTATTTTCCTAGAAAGTTCTTAAGTTTTCTAGAAAGTGCATAAGACAGCATTTGAACCATATGTACTCATAAATGCAATAATGTGAACAAATCACCGTTAGTGTAAATGTTAACGACGTGACCTACAAGTAAATAATTGCACTTTTTTATTTTTTGAAAAAACGAAAGAATACTGGAAAATGGCGTTTATGTCATCTTATGAAGTAAATTTGTCACTATCCCAACTAAAAGTTTAAAGAAAAAGATTTGCAGTCGTTTTCAAGAAATTCTTGTTTTTGATATCTTTTAATATTGCACATATTGCACAAATATTGTGCGAAAACTACTAATTTTTTTTAAAAAATGCACATGACCTTATCGAAAGAACTAACAGGAGAAAAATTGTACTTATTAGAAATATCTCCATCTTCAATTTCGTAGTTGTAGGAAAACGCCGAAATATATTTGAATATTTTTCGACTTTCGAAAATTCAAGAGTAAACAATGAGAAACGGATCTACATCTTTACAAGTGTATTTTACTGTAGTCTTTCAGAACGATTAAAAGAAAAAATTGGCGCTATTTTTGAGAAAATTTTGAAAATGTCTCTGGGGCTTCATGTACAGTACCCGCAAATTTTAAAGAATATTTTTCAAAATTGTTGCGTTTTGTATCGAATCAGACCGACCGGGGAATATCCATTTTGAGAAAAAATCGTACTTATGGTTTACTCGTTACAGGTGTAGCGGCCGCGGAACAAAATTTATTTATGGAGTAGTTACCTCCCGATTTTTACATTAAAATAGGAAAAGAAACTTTTCCTATTTATATAAATGGACGGACAGTCAGACGGGCGACGTTTTGAAATATACCAGTTTTTCGGTATCAACGACCCACAATTTCGTAAACTGGCTACAGAACGTGTTGTAGGGAGTAGTTTATTACATATTAAAACAGGATTTTTCCATTTTTTTTCGTAACAGGACAATACGACATCACGACGAATCACAATACGAGTTTTTTGTGTGGCAGTTTTTTGCCGTCAAAATCGCATTTTTCTGCAGCATTACATAACATTCTCTATAGTACGTAGTATATTACTCCGTATATACGTACGTCTGCGAGAAAGTGAAAATTGCAATGTCGACCTTTTGTATGAACTAACTTTACATCAATATACTCAACTAAATATTTAGAATAATAGAATATTGAAGCTAATTACATTCGCCCTAAATATTAGAAAAAATTTCTTTTCCTATTTTAATGTAAAAATCGGGAGGTAGCTACTCCATAAATAAATTTTGTACTGCGGCCACTACATGATTTGTATGCAAGTCTTTGCTTGCACATTGCGACCATTGTGCCTAGGAAAGTGAATAGCGCAGATTAATATCTGTAGAGAAAGTAGTCGTTAGACAATGTCGACTATTACATTACTTGAAAATAACAATCACATACATTCATCATCTTCATGAATACACGTTGTTGAATAATCTTAATACTCACTTGATCTAATATACGAGTCTGAAATTAATATACTTACCAAAGTACTTGCATGATGTCTGCAGTTCTGGTGGTGTGTATTCTTTTCCTTTTACGTCCAATCGGTCACTAATGGCGATGTAATACACAGTCTGCCCGATATTGAAAGCCCATAGGGAGGCAGCATGGCTAGCAAGGCAACGCCCGTGCACCTTTCGTCGCATGCTCTTGTCGCATGCTACAGATACCAGCGACGCCGTCAACAGCAGAGCGGAGAGAAAGCACAGGGGCCGGAGCAGCCAGTAGACGCCTCTGGTGATGCGCGAGTGCTCGCATACGAAGACCCCTTCGTGCAGGCTGCCGTTGCTGCTGCGGTAGAAGTCGAAGCAAACGTGCCATGTGGAGAAGTGGAAGTGGTGGATGCCACCCGTGTGGCGAGCCCAATCAGCGTAGCGTGGCTCGAAGGGCACGAGACGAGGGTTCTCACACAATACGTACGAGCCAACGGGGAACTCTGGATCGAAGGCTGCGAGGGAGGACTTGTGGGGCGCCCAGTGGCCCCCAGCGTCCTCTTCGCAATCCCAATGTCCTTTGTTGTTCCTCATGAGTCTGTGCTTCCAGCAGCAGTGGTACGCGCATTCCACCGTGCTGCACGTGGTTCTAACCCGCATCGCGAAGGGGCCCAGCGGCGGACGCGCGGCGTCTACGCAGAAGTCAGCTATTCGAAATCCGCCTCCTGGCTTCGGCCACGGAATGTGATGTTCTTCGATGAAATTGACGGAGTTCCTCAAGAGGTCCTTCTCGAGCAGAGCTGGATCCCAAGCAAAAAAGGAAGACTCGTTTACAGGAGAGGCTATCTCACCTTGATGAACCCAGAAAGGATACACTTTACTGATGCTCTCTATCGGGAGACCTGGAGGCAGCCAGCGCCGCACCCAGTCGCTGTCCAGCGGAGGGATAATGCGTTTCTTCATATCTACTACAATTGAGAAGTTCCTTGGCCAATTCGTTTCTACGCACGACATTCCGTCACCCGAGAGCATCTGACGTACATTGCAGCACTTACTCAACCGTGCCCTTTTATCGTCTAACTCAGTGCCCGAAGTGGCCGCCAGGAGCGGCATAAGCACACCGATGAGGACACGCACTCGCATTGTTGTGGTGGAGAACGAAGATGGAGCGGCGCTGGGAGTTAGAACGATTTCGCCCTTCATGTGTGCACTCTCCTCTCCTTTGCACCCTGCACGATGCTCTTTACGAAGATCTCAGGCAACGAATGGATGGCGAGAGGGCTCTTACAGGGAAGGTTTCTGGCTGCGATCAACAACAAAGGGGAATCTTGGACGAGGGCTGGGCGGAAACTGAACACCAGGAGAGCAAGCGATATACAAACTGGGAGAGAGGATTTGCGTCCTGGATTGCGATTCTCAATCAACGCGTAGAATAAGTTCTCTTCAGTGAAAGTCTTCTGGGAGTAGAGGACCACTTTGGAGATCTTCTTGAATGAGGGATGGGTGAACAACGTGGCTGAACTCAAAGACGTGCGACGTAGACACTTCGAGAGGGCAATCGCTTCAGATTGCAAGTTCATGCCAGAGAGAGAGAGAGAGTGGGAGAAGGAAACTCACTTCTTGCTGCCCGGATATTGTTCTCAGGATGTAGGAAACTTGGTCACGACGTCGCTTTTCCGGTCGAAATTCCGGGGCGAAATTTTCCGGCGAAATTTGTGGGTACGCCGCGGTCGGTGAAATGCATAGCAGCTAGCCTCCATCTTTGAAATTATTTTCTGGCCGAATAACCCTTGGTCGACGCGCATGTGCGCGTAGCGAATCGCTAGCCTCTGCGATGCTTTCAATTGATGTCACTGCAGCGCTTCTAGCCGGGAGGTCCTAGGTTCGAATCCTGACGACATCAGGATTTTCGATAGTTTTTCAGTTAGGTGAATTCAGTCGCTGTCTGGAGTTGTTTTCTGTTCTAGCGCGCGATCTTTCCGTCCTCTTCCTTGTTCTATTCTCTCCCCTTACACACGCACACACACACACTTACACTAGCATGCACTACACTACTACACATGTCGAGAGATCGGTCGGGAGCTTAGAGCTTGTTCCGGCTGGGGCGGTGCCCTGCTGGTGGGAGAGTCCCGTTTTGGGGGATACTCCGCTAGCCGACGGTGGGTCGGCGCCGGATCTTGCAATCCAGCGGGGGAAGATCACCGCCATCTTCCGAGAAAAGCATGCACTACAGTTAGGGGACTAATGACCTAAGCTCTTGACGCGCTCGAAATCAGTAAACAACCAACCAAGCAGCCAATCGAACGCTGGCGCTGGGCGGAGCGCGTGCATCTTAAATGAAGACACAGAGGCTGCCTTTTGAAAGTATTTCGTGGCGCGTGCTCGTCACCTCGAGCATAAGTTTATTTATTTTTATTTATTTATTTTACGTCAAAAAACAGTTCAAACTGCGTATGACGTGCTATGGGGAAAAATGAATTGTGTGCACATTTTCAAAATTCTGTGATCCCTACACTAAGTCATATACTACTTAAATAAAAAAAACCTCCCATGTAATAAAATCTATTTTCAAGGATAAATAAGCAATAAATGTTGGCTCTTATCCTTGTTTTCCTTCGGAATAATACTTCCTGCTGCAAAAACATGGAAACGATAATCTGAATAATTGTATTTCCCACTGAATTCTAGAAGACGTGCATGGAAAATGAAGTTACATTTATGTCCAGAAGCAAAACAAGGGCCATCTCAGCATTTGCTCAATGGATCATGGAAACTGGACGAAAAACCTGATCGAGATGGGGGACATTGACCCGGAGGCTGTAATACAATAGTTGTTACAGGTTATTTATACACATTTATACAGTCCAAATGGTAAATAATGCATTATGTATCATTGTTAAAATTAATGTTACTTTTCTTGTGATGCTCAGTATAGTGTCTAATTGTATAGAAACAGTTATGCAGCAGAAACGATTTCACTTGAGATTTAAACTTTTCTATCGAATTTAATTGTTTAATGTTGTCTGGCAAAGTGTTGTAAAATAATGTACATGCCTCATGTACATGCCTCATGCCGTATGTGAAAAGTTACAACAGGATCTCAGCTTTGTCGCGACGGGCGGCTTCTGGGGGCGGGGCAGACCCTGACCTTCGAGACGGGGCTCGCCCGTGCCAGGTCGAGTCGGCCGTGCAAGGCCGCGCGGGTATTAAAAAAAATATTTCTATTCATTAAGATCGCGGGTGGGGTTCTCATGCTCGTTCACGGAGGGTGAGACTTTTCAATATTTAATATATAAGATTCTTGGACTGGCCGAGTCTGCCAAATGCCTAAACAAGAGAGCGACGCCTGCAGATCTTTCAATGGGTCGATGCGGAATACTTAGGCATGCCTGTCGTGTTGCCAAAAATAAATTTTCATTCTGGTATTTAAATCCTGGTATTTTTACCAGAATTTCAATGAAGATGCTATGTTCTAGGATTAAGACATCCAGGATTTTAAGCCTAATGTAATTGATGATGTAGTACAATTGAAGATTCGAATATTTTTTTATTCAATAATTTAAAACTAGCACTAATATTACAAATATCTGAGACATTAGTGAAAACACTTCCGTAAAAATATTAAAAGTGACATATGATGGACTTTTCCTAGCACAAGCTATAATACAAAAGATTAGAATGTCTCAATCATGAATGACTCAGCCATGGTGGAATGACGACTTCTCTTTAGTTTATCGTTATAAAATGTATCGATATCAAGTGAAGTTAAACAAATTTCCAGTGCTCCTTAAAATCTATATTTCGATTTATTTAGTCTTTGAGAGATCATCTGCTGTTACATTGTCATCCAATCGGGAGCTTAAACGTCACCACAGTGACGTCATTATGCTGTTGTTTAATGTCCCTATTGAATGACACCGTAACAACTGATGGTCTGCCAAAGGACACTGTAAATAAATCGAAGTATAATAGAATAATTATGTGAACAATTTCAGAATTTAAGTCAATTGTCATTGGTATCAGGAATTTTAGTAAAAGGATGTTTGAAGGTCAGTACTGGGATAGACATTTTATCATCTGGCAACGCTGCTCAATACGTGCGTCTCAACTCAAGACTAATAATTTGAGTCACTCTTTACAACAATTTAAGGCCTTCACGGTTATTTACGTAAAAATTTCACATGTAGGTACTACTTCTTAGAAGACATGAAATTTAAATTGGTTAAATATTCTCTCAGTCTATGATACAGAACTTTTTCTTCATGTTTTCTAATATCCAATTCAGTAAAAATGTTAATTACAATTACATGTATATATGTTTCATAAGTTGGTAGATATAATTTGACATGTTTCAATAAATATTACATAAAACAATATGATTATAATTAAAGTTACTTATTGGTATTTTCAACAAAAATTGTTAAACAATATCAGTTATCGCCTTTTATGAAGTTGTGAACGACCAAGAGATTTTTCCTTTATTTGTCTTTTGATTCCATACGGAAATAGGCTTCCTGGATATATTTGAGCAATCGCTTGTTATATTTAAAGAAGGCAAACAGGATGCTGTGGTCGCGACCCGCACTAGGGACTGGTATTGACGCGTACTTAAGTCCAGAATTAAATATTCCCAGAATTAAATACAGTCGACTCCGGTTATAGTGACCTTCTGGGGACCAACACTTTTGGTTCACTATATCAGTTTCACTATAACCGATGATATCCAAATTAAATAAAATTTCTCCATAACGATTGATTTTATTAATATACGAAAAGAGGTATTGTAACATATATTAACAAAATTAACTGAAAATTTCAATATCTTTGTTTTTCTTAAAAAATAAACTATTTTCAATTGTTTGCCTCGTACTTTTTCATTATTCAGTTCGTGCTCTCTCCATACGTGATGCTGCATTGTCCTCCGCGTCTAAGTATCGTAATACAGTTTTGACACCCATCACTGTTGGAACACCGTCCCACTCTCTTAAGGCTCTTGTTCTCGCCTAATAACATACAAGATGCTTCCGGTAGCAGGAAGGCGCTAGCGGCTAATGAAAATGATAGCTTTTCCAATACGGCGGAGTTTGCCAGGCTGTGGCAATCGCGTGCTACCTGTCGCCTATGTGGAACTCAACGCGCTTTGTCTAGCGGAATATCAAGTAACACCAAGGTGAAACTGAAGCAAGCAATCGTGCGTCGCCGCCGCCGCCGCCGCCTGTTGTCTCCCGCCCAGGACACGGCCTTCGTTTCCGCAGTGAAATAAAGCCATATATAGGAAAGGTGGCATAAGGTCATCAGTAAGCTGTCCATTCCGGGTCCGCTACCTCGACATCAGAGGAGACTTCTCCGATTATGACCTTTGGCCGAGGATACTTTGTTCAAATTGCCTAGTGTTGGAATTTGTGGCACTGAGGCGATATATTTTTTTCCAGGAGGGAATTAATTTCCAGGGCGTATTTGCAACGTCCACTGCAGCCGAGGTTCAGATTCACTGTATCCGAATCTTCTTATGCTTATTTGTAATATATGTGAAACGGGACCAAAGACGTAAGTTCACAATTTCCGAGTCGACTATATTCCGACAATAAATAATAAAGTACGAGTACAATATTATAAGAACTGAATATAAAGTTTTTGCAAAAAAATATTGAGAACATCCCTCACCCCAATTCGAAATACCCAATAATTTGTAAATTGTCCTTGTTTTTCTCGATGTACTACTTTTCGCCCAACAACAGTTAATTAAGAGGTACGTAATTGTCGAGTTATTCGTTGCATTTTTTCATTTTATTTTTATCTTGTTTGACCATTTATCCTCTCAAGGGATTGAACAATTTTGATAAATCATTTTTTAGGATTTGGTATCCTTAACATATCGAGATCTCAATCGCGTCTCTTAGAAAAACATATTTTTGAATATTACAATTTTCGTTCAGTACATAAATAGATATATTTAAAGTAATCGACCCCATCTCGATCAGGTTTTTGTCCAGTTTCCCTGATCCATTGAGCAAATGCTGAGATGGCCCCTTGATTTGCTTCTGGACGTAAATGTAGCTTCACTATGCGCACGTTTTGTTGAACTTTCCTATGGTTGTAGTGGTAGTAGAGCTTAGGGTGAGTTTCTATTTTGTTAACAATACAGAAAAATCAAGTCTGTTCGTTTCTCTACCGTTAAAAATAAGTTTTCTATAATTTGGCAACGAAAATATCTAGTTTTTGAAATGTTAATCTCTCGCTTTTTTAAATTTGTTATTATTATTATTATTATTAATCTTTCAACTATTAATAGTTAAATTGTTGGGAAGGGATTCTGAAACTCAAGAAAGCGTGCGCAGATGATTTCTCCCCCATACGTCACATACAGTTTTTGACTGTTTTTGACTAAATAAATAAATAAATAAATAAATAAATAAATAAATAAATAAATAAATAAATAAATAAATGCTTGTGGGTGTGGTATAGTCAATTTTGTATTTCATGTTTTGTTTATTTAGGGGGGGGGACGAAATTTATCTTTTGAAAATTTTGATTTTATAACACTGAGTAAACTTTTACAACCTACATTAAAAGTTTTGATTAAAGAAGAATTGAGTAAGAATAAAAATCGTTGGCAATATTTTAAATATTATTTTTAATTGAATTTAATTGCAGTTCTCTGTGAATCTGTGAGCTTGGTATAAACCATGGGGCTTGAATTGTTTTTCTAAGGCATTTATTTTATACTAACTGGAGTTTATCTATTGATAATGATGATGGAATTGTCTGGGAGCCGTTCATAAATCGCAAAACCGAACACAAGCAGCCTTCTAAGTCTGGCAGGCCCCTAGCTGAGGTTTCTGAAATACGGCCCTAAGTCTGTCCGTGTGTGAACAATGCTAGCGGCTAAAGAGTTCAGACGTTTATCTCCAAAATTGATATTCCCCAATCAATCTAGCTGAGGTCAAGGCCCCTTGAATTTGAAATCCATATTTCCTTTTTGGTGGTACTTCATATACTTTGGGGCTATATAGCCCCTGTAATATTTTGAAAATTTTGAAAGAAATGGATTCTTCGTTTTTAATTAAATTTTGTTGTTGTTTTGTTGTTAGTGTAAAGAGAGTTTAAGAGAATGCGGCTGGTGTCATGTTCCTTCAAAACTCTGAATTTTCAAAAATTGCAAAAGTTATTTTTTTTCGGCGTCTTCCTTCAACGATAAAATTAAAAATTGAACACATATTGAGATTTTTCCTTCAAATGAAATTAGTTGTGCATAAATAGTTCTTTCAATAGTGTCAGGTACATTTCGGAAATATTACTAGTTTTCGTGCAATAGTGCATGGAAAATTTGCAATTAAAAAAATTACAAAAACAAGATTTTCTCAAAAACGGCTCAATTGTTTTAAAACTTTTGGTAGGGTTAGTGCCAAACAAACCCTATACCATGACATGAACGCCATATTGCTCTACTCTTCTGTTTAAAAAAAATTACATTTCTTTGACTTGTCTCTCACGTCGATAATATTTACATTAAAGGCAATTTCTTCACAGTATTATATTTACGAGTACATGTGCTTTAAATAATGTCAAATAAAGTTTCTCGAAAACTCACCCGTTTTCTGTACAAATGAGCTCAAACTTCTGCATTTTCAGAAACGCTCAAACGCCATTTTCTCAAAAATGGCTGCAAATGTTTTCTTCAATTTTTTCTAATAGATACTGCTATGTGCGCTGTTTATAATGACGTAAAGTTCATTTTGGTATATTCATTTGCTCTTTCAAAAATTACAAAAATGTATTTTTAATACTTCTCAATCTGTTAATACGGACATTTTTATCGATTTGTATGCTTCAAATGCTTGTGCTTCAAATGATTTCAAATGAACTTTTTCGAAAATTTAATAGATTCTTGTGAAAAAGGACTTCAAATTTCGGATTTACAGTAATGCTTAACAGCAATATTCTTAAAAACCGCGTCAAATTTTTCAATGAAAATTTCTATTTAGGACGAGTTTTTACTCTTCTTTAATATTCTTGAAGTAATATTTCGGTTGTACTACTAGGAAAGCAAAAAGTTGAGAGAATGTCAAAAAAAGTACTTTGGGCGACGATAGATGGCAGCTGGCCAGAGAATGGAGCAAAACTTTAAAGCCAGACCACACCAAGGAAATTAGGAAAATATACTAAGAGAATTGTATATTGTCTGTGCCATTCCGTAGCACCTCTAGTTTAATATTGCACATACTGTACGCAATACAGCGCGAAAACTACTAGTATTCGAAAATTCAGTGTCAACAGTGAAAATCAAACCTATGCCACGATTATAATCGTATTTCACTCTATTCTTACAATAAATTTAAAGAAGAAATTTGGAGCCATTTTTTGAGAACATTTTTAAAATGTCTTTGGGGCTTCATTTAATGTACCCCCAAAATTAATGAACATTTTTCAAAATCGCAGAGCTTCGACTCAGGCCAGTTCGGCAGGGCTTTCTTCAGTTTGGGAAAAATCCTACATATGGTTGGGGCGCTAGTGTTGTTCACATATACCAGACGGAAGGACGTTTTGCCGTCAATCGATTTTTCGAAATAAAGGACCCACAAAACATGGATTTTGGCTATACCACGTTTTAGAGGATTTTTTTTCTAAATTCAACTACTGGATTTATTTACATTTTCATTATCAAGGCTCGAGTTTTTCTGTCAAAAATTCGTCGTTTTTCGGGCAGTATTACATAACTTTCTCTCTGCTGCGTAAACGGTAACGAGGAAATAAAAAATGAAAAAACTCACAACAATTTGCGTTCAGCGAAGAACTTTGGAGTTTTTTTCAAGCCGGTTCCAGGGTTCTCGGACAGTGAAAATTACTGTTGTTGTTAGTTATTGTTATTGTTATTGTTATTGTTATTGTTATTGTTATTGTTATTGTTATTGTTATTGTTATTGTTATTGTTATTGTTATTGTTATTGTTATTGTTATTGTTATTGTTATTGTTATTATTACTATTATTTTCAAAAAATTGCGTTTGAATTTGGCGCTGGGAATATATAAAAGAATTGTTGTGCTACAGAATGGCACAGACTTTCTCGTAGTGAAGTTTTCTAATTTCCTTGGTGTGGACTGGCTTTATGATCTTGCCCCATTCTCTTAACAGCTGCCATCTATCGCTGCCAAAAGTACATTTTTTGGACATTTTCTCAATTTTTTGGTTTCTTAATAGTAGATCTGAAATATTACTTTAAGAATATTAAATAAGAGTAAAACCTCCTTATAAATGACAATTTTCATTGAAAATTTTAGAAACATTGAAAGTGACGTTTAAGTGTTTGAGTGAATTTTGTTTTTTGTGTGAATTTGTGTGTTTTTTGAGTTTTGTGTGAATTGAATGTGTGAATTTTTGAGTTTTCGAAAAACATCGTTTAAAGACATTTGAGGCACATTAACTCAAATGCAATAGTGTTTACGAATCGCTGGAAATGTGCATATTAACGGCGTGAGAGATATTTAAAAAAATACATTTATGTAAGTTTTGAAAAAAAACAAATAAATTCCCGAAAAAGAAATTTTATGTCATTTTAAACAGAAAAATTACCATTGTTTTTTTTTGTTGAGTAAGTAAGTAAGTAAAAAGTACCATTTGTATTATTTGTTGTAGTTGTAAGATGCAGAAAAAATTAAAAAGTTTGCAATGTTTGAAAATTCAGAATTAAAGAAATTCATAGTCCGTGAAAATCGGACCTATACGACCTTTATAATTGTATTTTAACTCTATTTTTACAAGAATTTTAAAGAAAACATTTGATGCCATTTTTGAGAAAATTAAAATATATCCGGGGGCCTTGATGTAAAGTACTCACCAATTTTGAAGAATGTTTTCCAAAATCGCAGCTCGTTAATTCGTGCCAGCTCAACTAGGGAGTATCCATTTTGGAAAATAATCCTACTATGGTTTAACCGGTCGTGGTGTTCACAGACGAGCAGATAGATGAACAAACTTAAAAGACAACACTTTTTTGGTATCAAAGGACGCCAAAACGTGTATTTTTGTTTAATTCTCGAAAGCGATTTTCTGCAGTGTTACGTAAATTTCTCTTTACTGCGTATATTATTCAGTATACTACTCAGTACGTATACGAGTTGAAATTATTTTCTTACTTTACCTTTTTTTCAATCAGATAAAATAGAGTTAAGTTTACGAATAAAATAAAATTTAAAAAACGCGATTTTGATTGTAGAGGGGTGTGAGTACGTGTGGGTATGGGGACCAAGAAACGTTTTTTAATGTTTATTTGTAGTGTAACTGCTCAATGTCATTTGGTTCAGGGGAACTTTTTACTACGGTGTGCGGGGGGGTCCTTTGTCCCCCCAATAAAATATCCGAAATCCCGCCCCTAGATTCACGCACTATGTCTCGTGTAACTACAATTACAGACCATCAAGATGAGGTACCCCTAACGTTCAGTATAGGTATTTGTGTCCGTCAACTTCCGTTAGCACATACGCGGCCAAAATTGATTCAAATTTGGCGCCGTACTTTGAAACCTATCATTATAACAATTCCTTGCCGCTAATTAACACCAAAGAGTATGCATTTTTAAACGTCCCGCGTCGGTCTATTTTTTCTACAAAAACCGGCGGGTTTGCTTCCAGAGGGAAAGACAAACACATCTTTCGCGGGAAACTTTTTGGAACGACAAACAGTTGAGTTAAACGGTTTTCGTAGAAGCCCGCTAGGTCGCGCCAGGTATCGGAGTCACTGTAGTGTCAACATCCCGAGAAGTCCTCCAAATGCAGGCGCGATAGAAAAGCATTATTTAAAAAGAAAGTGGCCGAACACAGTTTCGCGGATACTCGCCTCGCCTCGCGCGAGTAAAAAACCGTTAAGATGGACGTATATATGCTACCGACTATCAATTTAATTATGTAGGGTTGGTATTGTGACATCAGCTGAGCAAGTTTTAGCGTGCAAACGCATTCTCATTGTCGAGATTTCGAAGAAATACAACGACTTTATGGCGCCACGAGGGGGTAATTGCAGCCCTGCGTATACACAAAAGATCACCTCGTCAGTAAAAAGCCATGGTAATTCGGATCTGGGCGGCATTGAAGAAATTAAATTTGACTATTGGTAGCAGTTGGTGTTTTGAGCACGTAAGAGGTGACAGCAAGTTGAAATGGTATGTCGCACGAATTATAACTGAAAACAATCTTCTGTTCGTCTAAGGAAACATTGACAACAGGGTAAAATTGACAAACTTCTTCCATCATCAATATTTATCATGCTGAGATAAACAAATAGTTCTCGAATAATTGTCTTTCAGCATTTTCCCTAGTGGCAAGCTAGGAAGTGGGTAGCCACGCTTTGCGAGCAACCCCATCCATCATTCTGTTGCTCTCCCAAACAATTTACTGAAGCTATTTTGCAGCGTTAACTACTTAAATCAACACTGCATTTAAAAGGTGTTTTAAAGAATGAAACTTCACAAAAGTAGTTAAATTCTCAACATAGTTGTATAAATTGTGTAGTAAGCACCGTGGAAGTAAATGTAATGAAAGTTTGAAATTTACTTGCATGTAATTTTACTAATATTGTTTTGCAGTAAATGCCTGAATTTTATTTTTTAGCAATTAGCGCACTTGCTATATAACATATCTTGAAATATAACTTGATATTCATTCTTGTTCAGGTATCCTTGAAAATATTTAATTACAATCTTGACTCCAAATATAATATATTGTCCCTTTATTGCTTAATATTTTTGAGTTTGTATTCATGTGATAAACGGTCTATTAGTCCCACAGAACTGTAACGACCACCAGTGTCCCAAGCTTAAGAGGTCCTCGAATGAGATAAAACTAGTTATGCTACAGAATGGCACATACTTTCTCGTAGTAAAGTTTTCTAGTTTCCTTGGTGTGGTCTGGTACTGTAGAGTTTTCTCCCTCCTTGCCTGTTTCCATCTATTGCGGTCCAAAGATTTTTTTTTAAATTTTCGCTACTTTTCGGTTTTCAAATACTATAACCTAATTTATATTTTAAGAATATTAAAGAAGGCTATAACGTTGTCCTAAATAATCCTAAAATTTTCATTGTAAAACTTGAAGCCGTTTTTAAGAAAATGATGATTAACCATTACTGTAAATGCGAAATTTGAAGCTCTTTATCACAGGAATCTATTGAGTTTTCGAAGAACTTCATTTGAAGTCACTTAAAGTACTTTTACTAACAAACGCAATAATGTATACAATACGATGGAAATGTGCATATTAATGGCGTGAGAGATACTTCAAACTTTCCATTCGTGTATTTTTTGAAAAAACAAAAGAATACAGCCAGATGAATTTTATGTCATATTAAACAGTTCAATCACTACCAGACATTGGGAAAATGTGAAGAAAAAATTTCCATCCAATTTTGAGAAAAAAAGCGTTTGAACGTTTATGAAAATGCGGAATTTAGAGCTAAATTTTTCAGAAAACTGTTGCGTTTCGAGAAACTTTATTTGATATTAAGGTCGTGCTCCATTCTCTTTCCAGCTATGATTTATCCTCACCCAAAGTGCATTTTTTTTACGATTTCTCATTTTTTTGCTTTCAGAGTAGTTCAACCGAATCATAACGACAAGAATATTGAAGATGAGTAAAAACTCGTCCTAAATTACAATTTTCATTGAAAAATTATGATCCTTTTTAAGAAATAGCGATTAAGCATTACTGTAAATGCGAAATTTAAGCTCTTTTTTACAGGAATCTATTGAGTTTTCTAAAAGTTCACTAGAAACACATCCACACACAAATGTAATAATGCATACCAATCGATGGAAGTGGTCATATTAACGGCATGGAGGTATATAAAAAATACATTTGTGTAATTAAAAAAATAAAATAATACACCAAAATGAACTTCACGTCATATTAAACAGTGCAATTAGCAACATCTGTTAGAAAAATTTGAAGAAAAAATTTGGAGTCATTTAAAAAAAAGTTTGAGCTTTTCTGAATATACGGAATTTTAAACTCATTTTTACAGAAAACTGTTGAGTTTTCGAGAAACTTTCTTTGAATCATTTTAAAGCACATGTACTCTTAAATATAATAATGTAAAGAAACCGCCTTTAATGTAAAAATTACTGACGTGAGAGACAAGTCAAAAAAATAGATTCGTTTGCCACTAACCCTACCAAAAATTTAAAGAAACAAATTTAAAGAAACAATTCATGTTTTTGTAATCTTTAAAAAATTCAAATATTGCACGAAACCTGCTGTAGAGGTAAAGCGAGTCTTTGTGTAGCTAGAGTTTCGTTAATGAGGGGCCTCAGGGCGACGATCGGTTTTTCTAGGAGCAAGACTCTCGTCATTTGGGTCCGGATCGTTTTTCAGGGAGCAAGAATCTGATCACTTAAGGTTTGGATCAATATAGTGTAGAGTTAATGCGAGTCTTTATAAACCTAAAGACTCGTTAATTGGGGTCCCCGGGTCAACGATCGTGTTTTCTAGGAGCAAGACTCCCGTCACTTGGGGTTTGAATAGTTTCCCCGGGAGCAAGAATCACGTTACTTAAGGTTTGGATTGATATAGAGTAGAGAAAAAGCGAGTCTTGATGAAGCTAGAATCTCGTTAATGAGCGTCTCCGGGTCAACGATCGTGTTTTCTAAGAGCAAGACTCTTGTCACTTCGGGTCTGGGCAGTTTTGCAGGGAGCAGGAATCTCACCACTTAAGTTTTGGATCGATATAAAATACTGTTAAAGCGAGTCTTTAGAAAGCTAGAGTCTCGTTAATATGGGTTCCCCTGTCGACGATCCTGTTTTCTGGAAGCAAGACTCTCGTTACTCGGGGTCTGGATCGTTTTTAAAGGAGCAAGAATCTCGTCATTTAAAGTTTGGATCGCTATTGTGTAGAGTAAAAACGAGCCTTTATAAAGCTACAGTCTCGCTATTGAGTGTACCCGGGTCGACAATCGTGTTTTCTACGAGCAAGACTCTCGTCTCTTGGTGTCTGGATTGTTCTTTAGGGAGCAAGTATCTCGTCACTTAAGGTTTGGATCGATATAGAGTACAGTTAAAGCGAGTCTTAATGAAGCTTGATTCTCGTTAGTGAGGGTCTCCGGGTCGACGATCGTGTTTTCTCTAAACAAGACTCTCGTCACGTGGGGTCTGGATCGCTTTTCTGGGAGAAAGAATCTCGTCACATAAAGTTTGGATCGATGTAGAGTAGAGTAAAAGCGAGTCTTTATGAAGCTAGAGTCTAGTTAATGAGGTCCTCGGGGTCAACAATCGTGTTTTCTGGGAGCAAGGCTCTCGGAACTTGTGGTACGAATCGTTTTCCAGGGAGCAATAATCTCGTCACTTAAGGTTTGGATCGATATAGAGTAGTGTTGAAGCGAGTCTTTTTCGAGCTTGAGTTTTTTTTATGACGGTCTTCGGATATATTCAATGTCATATAAAATGACATTTCCATAATAAAAATTGTTCGTCATTTTGGTATATCACAATATACAGTGGAGTTAAAGCGAGTCTTTCTCGAGCTAGAGTCTCGTTTAAGACGGTCCGCCGGTCGACGACCGTCTTTTTGGGAGTAAGTGTCTTGTCACTAGGGGTCTGGTCGTTTGTTTGGAGAGCCAATATCTCGTCACTAGGAGTCTAGATCGAAATACAGTAGTGATAAAAAGTGTCTTTGTTGAACTAAAGTCTCGTTTATGACGAGCCCCGGGTGGACGATCGTGTTTTCTGGGTGTAAGTGTCTTGTCACTAGTGGTTTTGGTCGTTTGTTTGGAGAGCCAGTTTCTCGTCACTAGGAGTCTAGATCGAAATAGAGTAGAGTTAAAGCAAGTCTTTGTCGATCTAGGGTCTCATTTATGACGATCGAAGGGTCGACGATCATGTTTTCTGGGAGCAAGGATCTCGTCACTTGTGGTCTGGTCGTTTTTCGGGGAGCCAGTATCTCGTCACTCGTCTCGATCGATATAGAGTAGAGTTAAAGCGAGTCTTTGTCGAACGAGAGTTTCGTTTATGACTGTTCCGTCTAGATCGAAATAGAGTAGAGTTAAAGCAAGTCTTTGTCGATCTAGGGTCTCATTTATGACGGTCGAAGGGTCGACGATCGTGTTTTCTGTGAGCAAGTGTCTCGTTACGTGGGGTCTGGTCGTTTTTTTCGGGGAGACAGTATCTCGTCACTATGGGTCAGGATCGATAAAGAGTAGACTTAATAACACTATTTTTTACGTTTGTTTCTTTATTGCTTTCTGATTTTTTGATTAACGGTGAGCTGGAGAGGCGCGGGCGGCGAGGCGGGTCTCGGTATTGAGTTAGGATTGGGTCTAATTATTAACAGAGAGGATGAGAGCTAATGGATTTGCTTATTAAGGCAAGTGTAGCAGATGCAGCACGTGGGAGGTGCCGTGCTCATCAAATCTCAGATCGGAAAAGTGAGATTTTAAATCTCAGATCTGGAAAGTGAGATTTTAAATCTCAGATCTGGAAAGTGGGATTTTAAATCTCAGATCTTAAAAGTGAGATTTAAAATCTCAGATCTGAAAAGTGAGATTTTAAATCTCAGATCTGAAAAGTGAGATTTTAAATCTCAGATCGGAAAAGTGATATTTTAAATCTCAGATCCGAAAAGTTACATTTTAAATATCAGATCTGAAAAGTGAGATTTTAAATTTTAGATCAGAAAAGTGAGATTTTAAATCTCAGATCGGAAAAGTGAGAATCTAAATCTAGGATCTGAAAAATGAGATTTAAAATCTCAGATCTGAAAAGTGAGATTTAAAATCTCAGATCTGAAAAGTGAGATTTAAAATCTCAGATCTGAAAAGTGAGATTTTAAATCTCAGATCGGAAAAGTGAGATTTTAAATCGCAGATCTGGAAAGTGAGATTTTAAATCTCAGATTTTTTAAAAGTGAGAATTAAAATCTCAGATCTCAAAAGTGAGATTTTAAATCTGAGATCTGAAAAGTGAGATTTTAAATCTGAGATCTGAAAAGTGGGATTTTAAATCTCAGATCGGAAAAGTGAGATTTTAAATCTCAGATCGGAAAAGTGAGATTTTCAATCTCAGATCGGAAAAGGGACATTTTAAATCTCAGATCGGAAAAGTGAGATTTTAAATCTCAAATCTGGAAAGTGAGATTTTAAATCTCAGATCTTAAAAGCGAGATTTTAAATCTCAGATCTGAAAAGTGAAGAGAAGAAATTAGAATTAAACAAAGTTCCTACTATTAATCAAAGAAATACAAACAAAGGATCCTATAAGAATAATAACAATAATGAATATAATAACAAGAAAGGAACTAAAAATCATTATAACAACAACAATATTACGAATAACAACTATTGTATTAACAATAATAATAATAACAACACTAACAATGATGATATTAATTATATAAACCCTATTTACAATGAACATAGCAATGCATATGGCAATACCCACGCGGATTTCTCCTCACATGTCAAAGATAATGGAAACTCTCATCTTCATGGACAAAACAATTCTTACTTCCGCCCTGAATCTTTGCAAGCAAGCACTAAACAAATTCTGAAAACTTTTGATGATTACTTCGACCTCTCTCACATGCCTCCGGACGAAAAATCAAAAATTCTTAACACTCTTTCAAAATATCGCGACGTCTTCCTCTTAGACGGCGACCAAATAGGACGTACTCATTTAATTAAACACACAATCGACACAGGGAGCGCACCTCCAATTTTCATAGCTCCCTATCGCGTCCCCCATTCTCAAAGACCCGCCATGAATAAAATTATTCAAGGCTTACTACACGATGGTTCAATTGAAGAATCTACCTCACCATGGAACGCTCCAATCATTTTAATTGAAAAACACAACTCCCCCTCTGACAAATCGGAATATAGACTATGCGTTGACTACCGTACCTTAAACTTAATTACAAAACGAGACATCCTCCCCCTTCTTAACATCCATGACATTATTGACCAATTAGGCGAATCTTCTCTCTTCTCGGTTCTAGACGTCGCTAGCGGATTCTTCCATATCCCTATGCACGAACCTGACAAGGAAAAAACTGCATTTTCGACTTTGACAGGAAAATACCACTTCAATGTTATGCCACAAGGACTTGCTAATTCCCCTGCCACTTGGACTAGACTTATGTACGCTGTACTTTCAGGACTGACCAATGAAAAGTGCCTCATTTATGTTGACGATATCATTGTCCATTCCAAGGGCGGACTGCAACCTCACCTAGACACCCTATCGGAAATTCTTGACAGATTCCGTTCCGCAAACATTAAACTCAAACCTACTAAGTGCCAATTTACCAAAAAGGAAACTCACTTTCTCGGTCATATCATTTCCACAAATGGTGGGCGTCAAACCAGATCCCTCAAAAATTTCAGTAATTCAAAATTGGCCCAAACCTGAAAATGCAACTGATATTAAAAGATTTCTTGGACTAGTACAATTTTACGGCGCTTTATTCCAAATTATGCACACATTGCGACTTCACTAAATGCTCTCACTCGACTCGATTCCCCCTTCATTTGGACCCCAGACACTCAAAAAGCCTTTGAATCATTACGTAACGCCTTCACCACAGAACCCATTTTGACTTACCCAAATTTTCAAATCCCATTTACACTCACGACTGACGCTTCAAATCATGCCATAGGCGCACTTCTATCTCAAAACTATGGAGGCACCGACCGACCTATTGCTTTTGCCAGTAGACAATTATCCAGACAAGAACAAAATCGAAGTACGACAGAACGTGAATGCCTTGCAATTCTGTGGGCAGTAAAACATTTCAAAGTTTACCTCTATGGCCGCCGCTTCACTTTGGTTACGGACCACAAACCCCTTAAATGGCTATTTACCATGAAAGATTCAAGTTCAAAATTATCACGATGGGCACTTACTCTTTCTGAATATGATTTCGAAATTACTTATCAATCTGGCAAGACAATCTCCAATGCTGATGCCCTTTCACGCCTCCCACCACAAATTTCCATCATTACTGAACCTATCTTCGACAGACCCCAAATCAAAATTGAACAAAGAAACGACTCTCATCTAGCTAAAATTATACAGAGCATTGAAAATAATCCAGAACACCCAGATCACCCCAACTACTACCTTGACGCTGACGGACTTCTCTTTGAACGCATCTTTAAACCTAATCGACCAGACAGACTCGTTGCTCCTTCTTCAATGCATCATTCAATCATCTCTGCTTACCATGATGCACCATTTTCTGGACACCAAGGAATTTCAAAAACTCTCCACAGAATCTCACTAAAATTTATTTGGCCTGGCATCAAAAGACAAGTAATCGACTATTGTAACAAATGCCCCTCTTGTTTAGCACGAAAATCTCCTACCCAAAAACCAGCCCCTCTACAAATGTTCACTCATCCGACAGCTCCCGGACAACTCGTTGCACTTGACATCGTAGGCCCCCTGCCAAAATCTGACCAAGGCAACAAATACGTTTTGACTTTTGAAGACCTTTTTACTAGATACGTCGAAGCCATACCTCTACCTGACGACTCAGCACTAACTGTTGCACATGCCTTCGTCACTCACATACTACCTTCCCACGGCAGTCCTCAAAAACTACTCACTGACCAAGGCCTCCTCTCAGAACTATTCAAAAATATTTGCAATCTACTACAAATCAAACGCCTCCTCTGCACAGCTTACCGTCCTCAATCAAATGGCTCCCTAGAACGGTTTCACTTCTCTTTTAAGACAATGATCTCCCACTACCTAAACAGAGGCATGAGAAACTGGGACTTAATCATTCCTCACATTTTAACTGCCTACAGATCTACACCACACTCCTCAACTGGACATTCAACATTCTTTCGGGACAAAGGAAGATATATGACACTACCCTTCGAAACCATCATCGCCCCCAAACGACCCTGCTACAACTTGGACGACAATTACCCTGAAGCCACAAGAGATAGACTACGCATAGCTTACGACGAAGTTACCCAATTAAATCAAAAAGCTGCAGAAATCAGAAAGAAATATTGACAGAAAGACTGCAACAGTTACTTTAAAACCAGGTGACCATGTTTACCTACTTACACCAGCTATCAAAAGGGACTAGCACGCAAACTATCTAAACCGTGGAAAGATCCATTTATCATTACACAAAAATTAAGCCCAGTAAACTTTATTATTAAAAGCCCCAATGGATCTAAAGAACAAATAGTACCGCCAACCGACTAAAACCTGTTCTCCCACCTCAAAACCAAACCAAGACAACCCCTCCGGCCCCTCCTCAACCTTTCCCCTCAAATAATCCACCCAACCCACCCCCTCCTCCCCCTCCACCAAACTCCCAACCGTCACAAATCAAAAACCAAACCCCTCGCATTACCCGTTCAACTTCCCAAAACAACAATGTACTAAATACTCCTTGGATTATTCAAAAACCAATAGAATACTCCCTTAGAAAACGCAAACATTAATTCTCCATTCTTTTCTCTTCACTTTCAAACTACTCTTCTCTACCCGATATTAATTTCATCCGCTTATCAAACTTCCTAGACATTCAGGACTACAAACCCCAAATTGCTCTCAACAAACTCAAAAGAAAATTAAATTCTACCAACGAAAAGGCAAAATTATTAGAAGAACCTAACTACTTCATTGCACCAGATAATCACCATTATCTTCACCTAAATCATCACTGTTCTACTAGCTGCATCTATCTACCTCCTATACAAACTCACCCGTCAATACCTCTATCATATTCCCTATTGCAACATTTTCTCCATAAAATGAACAACCTCCAACTCCCCCATCCAATTCTCAACCCTATCCCCCAAACAACCCCCTGAACCCTCCCACAATGAACCTCTGACCTATCGAGGCCTGCGCTATCTGCACCACATCAACAAGGGCGGTATGCAGCCCCGCATGGGACCACAACCACCATATCTACCAGGATGCTGTATCCACGTCTGGACTGCATTCTTCAAAGCCAAAGCAAAGAAATGGTACGACATCTTCAACAGCAACAGCAGCAGCAGCAACAACAACAACAACAACAACAACAACAAAGACACTTTTTACCACAATTCTCTCCAATCTTCTTCAAAACCATCTTTCAAGAAAAAAAACTCTCTAAGTGAGCAACAAGTGAACTAGTGATTCAATTTTAAAGGTAATAATACAAACTACAGTTCCCAACAGATCATCACAGTGAAAGTGTGTGCCTAAGTGAAAGAAAATCTCTAAGTGAACAACAAGTGATCTAGTTATTTAAATCAAAAATGACAATATAAACCACAATTCACAACAGTTCATCACAGTGAAAGTGATTAAGTACTAACATAGTGTTCATAATTAAATATAAGCGAAAATAAAAACAAACAGACGTCATCAAACTAGGAAGGACTCTTAAAGACAATACATCTATTAGCTACATTCCATTCATCTCAAAAAAAAAAATTAATATCTTTAAGTATGTTATCTTTAATTATTATTATAAACTGTATTAATCATGTTGAATCATCAATCTCATGCAGTCAACTAGCCACCATGAATATGTAGGAACCTTAAATCAATCTTTCTTAATCTCCAATTTTTCAAATTCATTTTTCATGATGGATAGTTCTGCATCTAAATTATTCTTTTTCTATCTTTTCTCCATTTTTCTAATGAAACCTTTTTCTCCTTCATTCTTTTCTTTCTCTTAATGGATTACCTCTATCAATATCCAACCTAAGAATCAGAAATCAACTCTTGACTCTCTCCCTACTAGGTAGTCTCGGACAACCCCATGTATATAACCTCTGTATATAATGTATATAACTCATGAACAAAGTTTCTGTACATTCATGTACATAGTCCCTTGTATATAACAAATGGATATGTTCCTAAATCTTGATCATATTTAGGAACATTCCAAATCTTAAATATAACAAAGGACGTCCCTAAATCCTGATCACATTTAGGTACGTCCCGAACCATATATATAGCACATCCGAGACTCCGCTTTCTAATAAACATCCTCACTCTGTCAATTCCTTATCAAAACTCTAAATTTGCTAATACTATTTATAATGTAAACCCTTCACCTACATTATCTACTATATTAATATCTTATACTTGCCAACATTATCTACCATGTCAACATTTCTCCATTACATTTCATTACTATGTTATATACTTCTATCATTACTATGTTAACATTTTATTTTGCTAATATTATTTACTATACCTACATTTTATATTCATAAATATTATTTATTATGTCAACATTTTATAATTGCGTATACTTGCGTATACTATACCATGTCAATATTTTTACTCTGTAACCATTACTTGTTCTAGTTGTATCTAGTATATTTAAGACCATCCACTATACCCACAACAACCAAAACCACATCCCCACCCCCACCCCTCACCCATGTCGAGAGGACCTATCTACAGCACCCTACAGCTTCACCACAGCCTCAACGCCATCGATCAACTTCATCCCAGGACAACTACCATCTACACCAATCACGACGACCTACAACCACCTACTCGTCGAAAAAACGCCGCCAAATGGCAACGCTTTTCTGAAAAACAAGGGAGCCATGTGATGACCCATATCAAAACTAAAATTCCAACTTCAGTTATTCTCACCACATGACCCCAAAACGGAACCAGGAAGCGGAAAATCGTCGCGCTGGGAAAGGGAGTGCTCTGAGGAAACATTTCGACAATTCTGGACACAACTTTCTTAAGAGCACTTTCAGAAACACCTGTGATAACCCATATCAAAACTAAAATTCCAACTTCAGTTATCCCCGCCACCGAAGCAGGAAGCGGAAAATCGTCGCGCTATAAAAGGGAGTGCTCTGAGGAAACATGTCGACAATCCTGGACACAACTTTCCTTGACAAAGGAAAGCACTTTCAGCCCCCCCCCCCCCCAAATCATATAAATACGGGGTGCACGAGACAACTAGCTGAGACCTCCGTGCCGTGTCTCCGCCGCCAGTCGTCATTTCTGAGTGCTGTGCCTTCGCCGTTCGAGTTCGACACCAATCACCGCCATGAACCAAGACGCCGCCGCTGCTGCTATGCTCCAGGCTGGGATAGGTGCCATGGTAAGCAGTTGACGCCATCACGAGTGCCTCTCGACCTCCCTCCGTCTTCCTATTTTTCCTTCCTCCTCTCTCACACTCCCCTTTACTCGACTCCCCCTTAGCAAGTAGAACGGTGCCGGTCATTTCTGAATAATAGATTCATTCACAATGAACAAACTCGTTCTCATTTCACTCCACTTCTCTTCCTGACCACTCAGATAACTCTGAAAGATCTCCTGTGTGAATTACGCTTGAAATTAGCATTCGCACAGGATGGACCTCACACTTTACCTGCATTAAGCTTACATTGACGAACAATAAGTTACGAAAAAAGAATTAATTAAAAAAGAATAATTAATAATAAATAGTACATAATATCACCGCTTAAGCCTCACTCCACTTCACTGCACTGCACTGCACAACACAACACTTAACTGTTATGCATTTCTTTCACATTCCTTTCCCTCACTTCATAACGCAACACTGCGCTACACTACACTGCACTACATAAATAGTAATAATAAAAACAATACTACAACTGCTACTAATACTAACAATTAAACAACTTACTTAATAGGAAATACTACTTATTTAACAGTATAAACTTAACAGAAATACATTCGCCTAAAATATAATTAGCTAGAAAACATTTATTTTTAAATTTGCTCAAGCGTTGAGGAAAGATTTCTAAGATTGTCGTAGATATGTCTCATAAATATTAGATTGTAGGTCATTTAAAAGTTTTTTTGGTGTTTTTTTTTGTTATATATGCACATGTTTTGGTCACAAGCGAGGTAGAATTCGCAGAATATTTGTCAATGAATACGGAATACACCAAGCCGGTAATTTTATACGGTTTTATGACAGAAATTTCATGGAGTTATTATTATTATTATTATTATTATTATTATTATATAGCAAGAACCGGAATGATAGGGAATAATTAAAATATATACATCTTCCTGAAGTAATATTAATATTATTCTCGATTTCTTGTATAGGATCGATTTCGCGAACTCACGAAATATAAATTCGTTGAAATGGTGTATTACAACTCGTATTAGGAAGACAAGGATTCAAATATTATAAAAGTAATTTTATTTGAATTTATTAGGAAAAGAGTAAAGGGGTTATGTGTATATTTAGAAACCATGACACTTGAGAGAGCACATAAAACTAAATTCGTCCTCAACAACTGCTCTGGTGATATGCACAAATTGAACGAGTCGATTTACTGCAAGTTTAATATTTTCCTCAACTTTTCGCGAGGTTGGTTTTCCTGGAAAGGGTGACGCCCTAGAGCCCTGTTTTGGGAGCAGCGGACACTGCGGTCAACGCATACGCCGCTCAATAGTTCTATTTGAACAAAACTGGGATTTTAATTTTCAGGTAATTTCTAACATTTTTCTAATCAACTTTGTCGTTTCAGGTATTTTCGCAAATTCTGAACCCATACCCTTTCTGAAATCTGGAACCGCACTGTTCTATTATGGCCCTGTGTGCTGCCTAGTGGTTTCTAACATGATCTGCTTCGCGCTGACGTTGAGGAAGGTGCAGTACCTCAAGCGAGGCAACTCTGTACTTCGCCGAGAAGAGGACCAGATCCACCTGGGTCAGATCCACTCAGAAGGAAACAACCCTCCCACGGCACACACTGCGACGGGCAATGGACAGACACCACAGGGCAGGAACAGAAGAGGCACCACAGTCGACGCAAAGACGTAAGACCTGACGTAATGAATCTTACACTCTAAAAATATTTTTGAAATTTTTATTTTGACTTTTGTTACAGAATTAAATTATATATTAAAATGATCATTATGACCGGAGGTATAGAACTGATCTCTGAGATCATAATGTGGTCCATTACACATCACAGTTTCCGGGATGATATCACATTTGTTGATAGAGTGAGACACACGAATGTCTGTTCTCATTCAGATAGTGACTTGGCTTATCGTGCGGCGGGTTATGTCACGGACTTCTTCCGGGCGGCGATTGTCACATGGATGGCTACTCCTGAGGGAGGCTACTTGGGCTTCATCATGAGGAGGCTGCGTCGCGATAAGAGAGAGATGAAACCAGCAGGAGCAGGCAACGCAGGCAGAAGGAAGCACAACGTTGCGTAGAGGAGCCCCGACCAGGACACCTCCTGGCGAGCACGAGCGCATACCCTCGCTTACCCCTCTGCGCAACGGCGGTCGAAAGCTCACATCGTCAACCTTACGAGTGAAAGAGGACAGTATTTCCAAGTGGAAGAACAATACCAGTTAATTAAAGCTATGGTTACTGACAATAACACTGGCCGACGACCCAAAAACTTTTTGTGTGCTTTCACTCAATTCTTGTCATTTTAAGTGTACAGATTCCAAACCTAACATTAAAAATGTCATATCACCGCCATTTGTTCACATTTTAACATTTTCTCTTTATAGCTAGGGAAACGCAGCACTGAGTATCTAGAAATGTATGAAATTCAGGCAGTTAGAATGAGAAAGTATTAGAAAGAGGGTTTATACTCTTTGGTGAAATTTTTCACAAGCAGTAGCGTGTTTATTTTATTAAAGGTGCACGTGTTTGCATTGTTCTATCAAGATAAGATATTATTTTAGCAGTTAGTGTTCAGTCGTGGCTAATCATGTTGTGAGAATAGTCGTGTCAGTTTTGTTATATTTGTGGCGAATTTGTGATTTAAAAGGTCGACAGAACATTAGAGACGTTCTTAGAAATGTGTATTTTTCATATTTTGGAATTAAACTTGATGATGAGGACAAATCTTGGACGCTACCTAAAGTATATTTGTGTACAGGACCTTAGAAAATGGTCAAAAAAGGGGAAAGAATCTTTTAGATTTGCCATTCCAATGGTATGGAAGGAGCCAAGGAAACATTCAGATGATTACTACTTTTGTTGCATTGATGTTACTGATTACAACTCAAAAAACAAAAAAAGTAGTTCAGTACCCTAACCTACCATCTAGCCAATAGGCCATCTGCTTGTACCTGTACCACTAGTGGTTATTGCAACTGTTCATCTGGATAATATTTCAAGAGTGATCTCCCTGCGGTAAAGATGAACTAGCTGACAATGAGTTTCAGTATCCCGTAAACAGTTTGGAACCACAGTAACATTAATTTTAACAATGATACATAATTACAAGTAACATTAATTTTAACAATGATACATAATGCATTATTTACCATTTGGACTGTATAAATGAGTATAAACAACCTGTAACAAGTATTGTACTACAGCCTCCGGGTCAATGACCCCCATCTCGATCAGGTTTTTCGTCCAGTTTCCCTGATCCATTGAGCAAATGCTGAGATGGCCCCTTGTTTTGCTTCTGGACATAAATGTAACTTCATTTTCTGTGCACGTTCTCTAGAATTCAGTGGGAAATACAATTATTCAAATTATCGTTTCCATGTTGTCGCGGCAGGAAGTAATAAGAGCCAACATTTATTGCTTATTTATCCTTGAAAATAGATTTTATTACATGGGAGGGTTGTTGGTGTTGTTGTTGTTGTTTTTTTTTAATTTAAGTAGTATATGACTTAGTGTAGGGATCACAGAATTTTGAAAATGTGCACACAATTCATTTTTCCCCGTAGCACGTCATACGCAGTTTGAACTGTTTTTTGACGTTAAATAAATAAATAAATAAATAAACAGTTGTTTTCTCAAACTGAGGTAAATGATTTGGGATTAACTAAGGAGAAAGCTGAAATGCTTTTCTCCAGACTCACGGAAAATAACTTGTTAGCAACTGGAACTTCAATACATGTGTACAGGACAAGAGATCAGCAATTTTCAAATAAGAACAGAATTTAGGATATTGCTCGAATATTGCCGGTCTGGTGAATGAGTTGGGAATTCATTTCAAAAAAGAATGGAGGCTGTTTTTCGATTCCTTAAAACTAGTTTAAATGCAGTTCTATTAAACAATGGTAACCCCTACGCGTTTACATGAGTGAGCGTTTACATCAAGATCTGAAAGCGATGAAAACACGTAATCAGGGACGCTGGGACACCAACATTATGGGAGATTACTGTTGATCACTTCACCGAGTCAGCAAACGGCGCATTGAAGAACGTTATACGTATCAGGAGCTTTAATGAAAAGAGACAAAGAAAATATACGCCAATGGACACTTTAAGCCTTTTCAGAATGTATTGTAAGAATATAAAGCCATCGTTTATATTTAAATAAAGCTCTGTTGGTATTTTAAAAGTTGTTTACTTTTCATTTTTATTGCGTATATAGCATATTTTTACATATCGTAATAGATCAAATTGTGACTAAACTGTGGGTGATAGAAACAAATAGAGTTCAGATGCGGATTCAGCACCAAAAAACTATAAAAATCAGATATGTAGATTAAAAAAGTTGTTTGAAAACTTTATTTTGTTGTCCTACGTAGTTTTTCTAAACATATTTATAATTATATCACTAAATGTACTAGATTTCACTCAGACACTCAATGATAAACATTGCATCGGAAATTCATTATCTCACAAACTTTTGGTGTAACATTTTTAAAAAATTTAGCTGAACTTTTTCAAAATGTAATAACTTATTACAATTTCCTTCTGCAAACTACTCATTGGATAATTGTTTCTTGAACAACATATGAGCTTCAACTTGGAACACAAATTAAAAAAGTTCGACAATCGCCTTCTATATTATTTCTGAATATACTGAGATATACAAAATTTCTCTACATTAATATCTGGCAAAGATCTTAGCGTCCGGCTTGCTGGGTCAATGGGTCTCGATATATTATAATCCTTATTACCTTTATAATGGATTATAGGATCCGCAGACTATACAGGGCTGCTGGGAATCTGAAATAGAATGATTCTATTCCTAGTCCATTACTGTTTGGATTGACTAAATGAAAAATCACTTTCTTTTCTAAAGAACAAAATTTAACAAAGTTTATTGTTACCTTTTTAGCAAACAATTTAGTGAATTTAATAAAATGATTTGATGTTATGCCTTTGATCAAGATATCTTTGAATTTACAGTTTTATACCGCGGTTAACTTATCTATTCTTCGTTGACGTCCCTCGTAGACTTCTCAGTCGAAATATCTTGCGAGCTTGCCGTAGTCCAAAGTCCCAAGAAATCCTCTTCTGCCCCTATCCAAGCTGGTCTCAAACTATCAAAATTATCAGTCCCGATTACGTCCTATGACATAGTCCCGAAATCTATTACTCGATTACCACTCCCGACAAAGTCCCAATTTATGCATCAATATTACTTCCACATGCAATATCTGCAATATCATTTACTGTCCTTAAAATTTCACGATCTGATAATCCGATTCTGACTATCTGTATTATACTCGTTCCCTCTCACGAACCTACGATCAGTTCAGAAACGCGATGCCGGTCAGAATGATATCTTCCTGCATGATTCACCCCTCGAAGACTTCGTATTCAACTACCTTCCTCTTTTTTCATAACATTTGACCGTCCTTCTCTCACCCAGCCAATCCATACGTTCGTTATAATTTGGTGTAGCTGACCTTTCGATCGTCTAAACTTCTTCGCCCAATCCCAAATTTTCTACTTTCGGCATCCAGCCACCTCTTAATGCATTTACAAAAAACAAAAACTACATTGTTTATTCACGGTCGTTGCTAAGCCCATGCTCTCGTGATATTTCCTAATGCATGTTCCACCATATAGTCTACAAATAAATGTTAGTTTATTTTCATGTGACATATCGGTATGTCACAATAAGTACAAAGGTACGCGGCTCTAACACGCAAACAATCTTTATAAATGAGGTCTCTAAAGAAAGAGAATTTCACGGAGACTTTACAATTGCACACGTCTTTAAAATCATGAAGGATTTGTTTAAACTAGTGATGCTACAACAGCACGTACTTTCTTGTGCTATTGAAAAAAGCTACGCAATATTGAAATATTGTATTTTCTGCGCTACTAACACTTCAGCTATTATTTTAAAACGTCCATTACAACCAAGACACGAGCGCAGCGTCCTCAAAACTATGTGCATTTGAGGGCTACTAGTATAAATATAGTAATTAGAATATATGCAACTGACATCAAAATAATTACGAAAATTCTGGATGCTCACTCGTGGGTTGCCTTTCGTCGTAAGGTTCCGATAGCGTTTAATTTCATCACCGACTTCTAACATCCACACTTCAGATACGATGAACACTATAATTGTTTTTTTTTAACGTGGCGTCTGAGGGTATTTTCTTCAAGACTGAATATGGCACGACGTTTTGCGTCTCTCTTGGTCCTGCCGCTGGTCTGGTGTTCTCAACATATGCTATTGAATAAAATTGCAATAAATTCTTTTGACGGGGCTCCTGAAGGGGGAACACTCTTTTTATTTCTAAAATTTTTGCTCCAACTACTACTACAATCTTAGACACTTTTTTACTTGAATTACATGTAATAAATTACAATTTGCATGCATTACGGTGATGATCTTCTTTCATGATGATTTACTAGTCCGTTTCGTAAATCTCTAATAATTCTGTTCTAACACTTTCACAAACCTTGTCGTCCAAACCGTGTTTCACAAAACCATTTACTCTTCTCTTCTCCTCCAAGTGTGCCGCTCTCAGCGACCAGCTCCTACCTTGTAAGCCTATCCTCCCTCGCAGTCTCGTTCCCATTTCCCCTCATCCGATTGAATTTTAGGAATTCCACTACGCGGGACTCTCATCGGCGCCTACACTCTGTATTCGCTGCCGATGTGTCACATGGTCTAGTTTCTAAAACTTTCCTCCGTTTTCTTACGTCGCATTCTTTCATCCTTCGCAGCACGGCCGTCTCGGAAGTATGTCAAGATTGCTTTTGGGCGAAGGGGTCTCCACGGTTGTTAACGTAACTCCATAAAGGCCCAATCACAATGCAATCACAAACATCAGCATAACACATAGACATAGACATATGTCTGGCGTCTATGTGTTATGCTTATGTTTGTGATTGCATTTCAGAATGGGCCTTAATGTCTATGTCTATGTGTTATGCTTATGTTTGTGATTGCATTGTGAATGGGCCTTTAATGTCTATGTCTATGTGTTATGCTTATGTTTTTGTGATTGCATTGTGAATGGGCTCTTAATGTCTATGTCTATGTGTTATGCTTATGTTTGTGATTGCATTGTGAATGGGCCTTTAATGTCTATGTCTATGTGTTATGCTTATGTTTGTGATTGCATTGTGAATGGGCCTTTAATGTCTATGTCTATGTGTTATGCTTATGTTTGTGATTGCATTGTGAATGGGCCTTTAATGTCTATGTCTATGTGTTATGCTTATGTTTGTGATTGCATTGTGAATGGGCCTTTAATGTCTATGTCTATGTGTTATGCTTATGTTTGTGATTGCATTGTGAATGGGCCTTTAATGTCTATGTCTATGTGTTATGCTTATGTTTGTGATTGCATTGTGAATGGGCCTTTAATGTCTATGTCTATGTGTTATGCTTATGTTTGTGATTGCATTGTGAATGGGCCTTTAATGTCTATGTCTATGTGTTATGCTTATGTTTGTGATTGCATTGTGATTGGGCCTTTAATGTCTATGTCTATGTGTTATGCTTATGTTTGTGATTGCATTGTGAATGGGCCTTTAATGTCTATGTCTATGTGTTATGCTTATGTTTGTGATTGCATTGTGAATGGGCCTTTAATGTCTATGTCTATGTGTTATGCTGATGTTTGTGATTGCATTGTGAATGGGCCTTTAATGTCTGTCTATGTGTTATGCTTATGTTTGTGATTGCATTGTGAATGGGCCTTTAATGTCTATGTCTATGTGTTATGCTGATGTTTGTGATTGCATTGTGATTGGGCCTTTAATGTCTATGTCTATGTGTTATGCTTATGTTTGTGATTGCATTGTGAATGGGCCTTGAAGCTTGCAAGCTCTTAAGTTAACGTCTTACGTGTTATGCTTATGCGAACGCATTGTGAATGAGTCCACTTGTAGACGTAGTCCTAACTTTTATGTTAACGCCATGCTTATGCTTATGTTTGTATTGTGAATGGGCCTTAAGCCCGTGAAAGGCCCTCGTCTACTGATGGCATTCTCCTGGGATGGGGCGACTGAAAGGGTGGCACAGAGGAGGGTAATTGACGTCCTTTCTTCCGTAATTTGTATGGAGCTATCGAGTGCGATGCGTCTAATTTCGAACGTGCTACCGGGAGCAGTGGCTCAGTGCATCAATTGACGTTACTGCAGAGCGTCTGACCGGTGGGTCCTAGGTTCAATTCCCGACGGCGGCAGGATTTTCGACACTAGCTTTTCAGCTAGGTCGAATTCAGTCTGTCTGGAGGAGAATTTTACACTGTCAGAAATTTCTACATTACTTTTAATGTAAAAGTACATGAAAGTAATAATCATAAACGTACATTAAATTTACTGTACATGTACATTAAATTTAATATATCCATGTACATTAAATTTACTCTAGTGCACATAAAATTAATTTATACATGTACTTTAAATTTAATTTACATGTACTTTAAAGTTACTGTATGTGTACATTAAATTTAATTTACATTCATGATAATTACTTTCAAGTACTTTTACATTAAAAGTAATGCAGAAATTTCTGACAGCGTGCTTTCCACTTCTCCTTCAAGTGCAAATTCTCCTACTCCTAAAACCAGTGCAGATGAATGATGTTACACATTTACAAATTTCGTATCTTTCCTATGGAATAATGAAATGATGAATTGTAATTTAGAGGACAAATGAAGTCATGTTAACATTTAGTTAATTAGTGCAGCAGTAATAATTAACATTAGGTAAAAATTAAATGTATGTGCCACGGGCGTTCAGTTGTTGTAGAGATCATGGGTGACAAAAATCCTTTTTATTGCTAGTATTATTAGAACCCTTATAATGTCCTTGGCGTATAAATAAGTTGTATACCAAATATTATCGAATTAATTTTACCAAGAATTCATTTAAGGAATATGGAAATATGAATAAATATTTTATATATATTAATAAACAAAAATTTATTTTATTCAAAAATGAAAAGACTATCAGCACTTGAGAAATGAAAAATTCACAACTTATTACAATATGCTCTTCATTGTATTTTGTCCATATTTTTTGACAATTTAAAAACTGCAGAATCAAATTTTTCCACCTTTTTATGGCCTTTTGTCTCCTTCTGTTGAATTTATTTCCATAATTTCAATGAAAGTAATAATTTCATTGATAATAAATAATATTTATTCAGCTTTACCTTTTTACACAGTTAAACAAAAAACAATAAAAGAACTGACAGAGGTAATGGATTTGTTTGTTCATAGGCACTGAGTAAAAAAGGAGAAAGATACATGCACAATAAAAGAACAAAATGAGACCGGTAGCGGTAGCTCAGTGCATCAACTGATGTCACTGCAGCGCCTCTATCCGGGATGTCCTAGGTTCGAGTCCTGACGGCGGCAGGATTTTCGACACTAGCTTTTCAGCTAGGTCGAATTCAGCTGCTGTGTGGAGGAGAATTCTAGCGACCGGCTGCTCTGATCGGTAGTTTTCCGTGGTTTCTCCGATCAACCCCAGGCGAATGCCGGAGCAGTACCCTACCAAACGGGCCACGGACCGCGCGCGATCTGTCCTTCCTCTTCCTTGTCCTATCCTCTCCCCTTACACACACACTTACACTAACATGCACTACACTACCACATATTCCGGGAGACCGGTCGGGAGCTTAGAGCTTGTCCCGGCTGGGGCGGTGCCCCGCTGGTGGGAGAGTCCTGGTTAGGGGGTAACCCCACTAGCCGACGGTAGGTCGGCGCCGGATCTCGCCATCCAGCGGGAGAAGATCACCGCCATCTCCCGAGAAAAAACATGCACTACACTAACGGGACTAATGACCATAGCAGTTGACGCGCCCGGAAACATGAATAAATCAATCAAACAAAATGAGAAAGAAAATTGATTTAATGTAAAATAAAATTATTAGTAATATTATTACTAGATGGTAATATTATAATTATATAATGTTTCCTATCTTTCTTCTTTGGTCATTCTAGAAATTACTAAATCAGAAAAGCTGGTTGGTTAGGATATAATCCATTCTCTATTTAACAATAACCATTTTGATATGTTTTCTTTAATGCAATTTTACTGTTACTTAAAACTGAGACGAATTGGCAGTTTAGTACAAATTCTGAAGGTTGTAATATAACTACGTACTTTTTTTCAAATGTTCTATCGATAGTAATAATTTATTTAATGAAATATCATTTTTAATTTAGTGCGTAATAGTAATAGTACTCTAACTTACCTTCGTATTAATTCGAGGGTTGTTTATAATTTTGCAGAATAGCTATATCTAAAATCGTAATAGGTGGCAAATATTATCACACCTTCAATAACGTCTTTACAAAGTACTGAAACTGTTTTGTTCCAGGATCACAGTTATTTACTTTGAACTTACTATGTAACACTCATTCCCTGAACTTCAGTTTTTTGTCTTAATTTGTTTGGTCCGTTGTCATATTTAAACAGTCACACGTGTTTTCGTCCCGAAAATACGAGGCAATTAATTTCAAATTGTGGCAATTAATTAACTATTAATTAGCAATAAATAATTTGATGGTTTCCGCTGATCTACGATTCGAATTTAACTTATGTGTGTGCTGGCGTCGCGTCAGACCAGCTCACACCCGTTTTCTCCACGAAAATATGTGGCAATTAATTAGCAATAAATGAGTTGACATGTTTCGTTGTGGTGTGCTGACTTGGCTGTTCGCACCTGCCTTGCGGGCTTGACGCACAGCTTGACGCACCTGCGTTGCGGGCCGGATCTTTCGACTGATAAATGTTCTTCAATCGATTCCACGTGTCATGTGCTGTATTACAAGATTTTGGCTTGATTTGGCTTAACCACTGACAAAATGATCTGCAAACGAACTTTCTGATCACTTCTACCACATTCTCGTATTGCCCGCCGCATTCGCATCATCGTTTTCCATTGGTTCCGATTTCATCAAATTTCCATCGGCATATTCCAACAGGCCATTCGTGACGGGTATCGCCTGCATTTGCACGGCCTGTGTGACTTAATTAAGCTTGCTGAGAAGTTCAATCCTCGAGGCAGCTGTCACGGTCATCTTGAGAGGATAACTTTTTGTCGACGCGTTATCACAGTTAAATGTACGACCCAATTAATATGTAACCAGGTTCGCGATCGCATACCAAGGCCCATATCCTGACAGAAGAATTGGTACGCCAAAACTCAAAAGCAGACACGATCAATAGTACTTATTGACAGAACTACACGTGTGCGTTACACGATGCAAAAGTTAAAACTGCACTGCGCAACAGAAGGGCGCATAAGCAAAAAACTTCCAGTCACATAGGGTGATAGCTCTGAACAATACTTTTGAACCGCTCGATACAATGCAAAACTGCTCAAAAAATTAAATTCCAATCAGGGTAATATCAATTAAGGTTTGAGGATTGCTTGAAAGAAAATACTATATCAGTACACTGAGAATGCACGTACGTTCCTCGCAACACGGACTTACTACAGGTGTTACAGAATGGCACAGAACTTCTCGTAGTAAAGTTTTTTAAATTTCCTTGGTATATGCTATAGCTTTATATTCTCCACGAAAATACGTGGCAATTAATTAAAATGTGGCAATTAATTGGAAATTAATTAGCAATAAATTATTAGACATGTTTCGTGTGGGTATGCTGATTTGGCTGTTCCAGCTTGACGCACCTACACTCCACCGGCGTCTATCACGAGGAATCACGTAACAGACCTCCCACGCTGAAGACCCGCGGACCGCGTCACCTCATTACAGAGTTTTGGGCCGGTCGCACAATGGGGCCCGCCGCCAGCTGCAGACGATCTGTCCTTACACATCATTCTGCGCTAGCTGACCCCCAGATGTTCCCAGACACGCCCCCGCCGGTCTGCAACCTCGAAGCGACCGCTCCGGTCGCACCGCCAGCCCGACGCACACTGATCGAATCGAGCCAAAAAACTGGCCATTATGGCAAACTTCAAAGTGCGCGTTCGGAATTATGACTTAACAAATCTCGTTCGGAAGACTTCAGAGTACACTACTTCAGCTCCAGAACGTTATTTCAACCATTGTTGTCGTCCTCGCGGTCTCGTAAAGTTACCGTTGCTTTCATGACTTCTTGTCGACTACTTTTGTTAAATTAAAAAGTCTTTAAATTATTTTTCTATGGATTCTTTTCGTGTTTCCGAACAGAAGACACTTTTGACTATAAGTTATGTATATTTTTAAGAAAAATTGTCTAATTATTTTATGTATAATACGGCAGAATTCTAGCCTAGCGTAACAATGTTAGTCATGTATATTGTGGATTATATTTTTTGTCCTGCGTATTCCTGCCTCAATCATTTTTTTATTTATCAAGTAGAATGCCCTTAATCAGAATAACACACATTTAGCTGCACATACCTGCACCTTTATATTTTGTAGCCACTTTACTGCAATGCTACATAGTAAGATATAACACTATATATCCCGGAAGTGTCTTCGACGCCACAGGGATTTATTTTCTCGGTATATTTTCTCAAATTCTTCTTCTGATAATTACTTTTAATAAGAAAATAACTGATATACATTTTTGGAATGAATAAACAATATTAATCCATGCCACCGAGCACTTTAAGATTTTTAGTGTACTTGAAGGATTCTTATTTTCTTGTCGTTTTAACCAAGACTTAGAGTTCTACGGGTGTAAAAGTGAACTTCATAATGTTATCTTAAACTACAGTTGACCATTTTTTCAATAACATAATATTTTTCAATAAATAAGAGCCGGTGAAATTAGGTCTATACAGCATTGATTCCTGACAGATGGGTGGCAATTGAGTAACACATAAATATACACGTATAACTTATAATGTTGCTATAATATAATTATACAATTGTAAATGTATATAGCTTCAAATTCAAATTGCAATTTTTTCGAATAGGGTTCCCGATTTTGGCTTTAAATTTTTTGTACAGATAGTTCTAAATGGACTTAATAACATTAAATAAATGCCACTGTAATGTATTCTTTTATTGTTGTTTTTTAAATTAAACAAAAATATTTTTTGAAATATTTCTCATGTCAATATTTACTTAACTGGCATTTCTTATACATTATCGTATTTGTGAGTATATTTACCTCAAATAATTTTTTGTAAATAATTCTTTGCCACATGATAGAAGGAAATGTGTATGTCAGCTGCATTTTCGACGGCCCTTTTGACCTTGAACGACGTTTTCTTGAGCATTTCCTGACGAATGATGTTTTCTTAAGCATTTCCTTTCTCGAGCATCTAACTTGACGCATCGAAGTGATGAAGAATGATCTTTGTTTTCCGGTGTCATGATCTTCATGCTCCGTTTGGATCTCCCGGGAGTCTCCAGTCGTTAGTATCTCTTTCCTTCCACTCCCTACGTTATGTATCTCTTTTCACTGCCTCTTTCCCTTTATGTCAATAGAATGAAAAGATATATAAATGTCCAACGATAGTTAGGAATTGCACAGATATTCTAAAATCATCTCTTTTTGGGCAAGATATTCCGTCAATATCGGTGTATTTAGGATAAGACAAAAAAATCATAAATCACCATAATAGTGTCTCTAACGCAATTAAGTTATAGTGTGAATGACAAATTGTAGAGGTTTTTTTTCAAAGAAGAGAACATTCAAAGAAGAGTTAATACGATCAAATGTTATATATCAAATGTTACCAAAAACTCCCTTTTTTAATAATTCAATTACAAAAAATGCTAATGTAGGGAAAGGAAGGGGGAACAGATTCCAGAGCACAGGAAAAGGTGCGCAGATGCTACTTTATGACCATAATGATTGTTCACTTTTTATACGTTAAGTAAATCAATGAACCAAGGAAGTCAAAAACTCTATTAAATCACATTTCCCTCTAAAAAAATTATTTATCCTTTAAATCCGATACATCTTTTTAAGCAGTAGTTTTGAATTTCGTTGCAATATTTGTATTCAGCAACTTCGAAAATAATACTTTACATATAATCATATTTCTACGCACAATCCCTTCACTTTCAAGCTTCAATTTTGAATTTGGATATTTCATTTCGATATTCCACATCAGCGACCGCGAGAACCATTCTATCAATATTTCTACACATATTGGGTTCATTTTTATCAGTCAGTTAGCCATTTCGAACCCGCAATTTTGAATTTTGAAATTTCATTTTGATATTCGAAATCATGATCTCCAGAATCCCATATGTATATTTTTTTATACATTTTTGTTTATTTTTAAATGAGTTGATCCGCCATTTTGAATTTTGAAATTTCATTATGATATTCAAATTCAGCGACCTCAAAAACCCATCGATACCCATTTTTACGTAAATCCACCGGCATTTGCAATTATGACCACGTTTTAGGTCCGATTCAACCATTCCAACGACGCCTGGACCACTCCCTCCCACGCGCCGGCCCGCGCCTTGTGCGGTTCGATGACTACTGAAATGCTACGGCGTTACAATCTTCACTAAACAAATATGTGAGAATTGGACAAAACAGAAAAACATATTACAATAAACAAAAATATGTCACATTTATTTTAACCATTTCTGTTCGTACACGAATCCGAAATAACAAAACACTTGTAATAAACATTGAAAAAAGTTCAAAAATGTAATTTACAAAGTTCTAACATTTAGTTAAATATATCTTAGCCTTGATAACTGCTTTGCATCTTCGCTGAATTGAATTAAATGGCAAACTTCCGGACTAATTTTTTGCCACTCTTTCTAAACAATTTTCTTTACGTCTTTTTTCGACGAAATATTGTATTTTCTTGTTCTGACACTCAATGAGGGCCTCATATTCGATTGGATTAAAATCAGCTGATTGTGGAGGAGTACGCAACTGTGTGGGTACGTTCCAAATTCGCCATTACTTGTAAATGTTACGGTATGTTGGCTGTCGTTACCTTTCTGAACGATACAAACAGACGCCATTTCTAATTTCTATACACTTTGTTTGATATTTTTCAAAATATGATTGTTAACTGTTTGGTCCATTATGCCATAGATAAAATGTATAGGTTTCCCACACCGTTCGATGACATACCGTCCCAAACCATGATTGATCCGTCTCCTTGTTTTACTATAGGCAGGGTATTAACCATGTTATCTGTATTGGCTTTTCTTCATGCTTTAACAACACCATCAAAACCGAAAAGATTCACTTTTGTTTCGTCACAACAAAGAACAGAATTCCTGATTTTTATTAACATACTCTTTTGCAAATTTGAGTCTCAGAGCGTGGCTATTCTTACTTAAAAACGGTCTCTTCCTGAGAATTCTTCCATGATCGGCCGGCGGAGGGACTCGCTTCTTTATCTGTGTCAATTTTCTTCAAAACGGGCATTCCGTACATTTAATTTAGGCTTTGCCTTGATTTTCCTTACAGAAAGGCTATTTTCCCTAGCGTCTAAACTTTCCTCTCGCTTCTTCGAAGCAAATTCTTTGCGGAACCATTATATTTAAATTTGTTAAAAACATATTGCACCGCTGAATGCGTTTTAGAACTACCAATTGTACTATATTTATTAATGAATTCCCTTTGAGGGTTAGTTTAACGATTATTTCTTTGAAACAAGTACTGATTTTGTCCTGCTTACCCATATTCTAGGACAGGTATGTCAAGGTCGCGGGCAAGGTAACACGCTTTCTAGAGCTCGTGGGCACTGCATATAAAGAAATTGGCGCGAGATTTAAAGGTAAGAGTTGTATCGGAATGGCGGTACGTCACTGGATACCTGGCCCATAAATCATGGGTCATGACAGTCTTTCAAAGACGTTACTTGATAATTATTGTCACAAATTTAGCTATATTAATTCCTATTTTCCCTTTAAGACAAAGAAATAATCCATTAAAATTAAACAATACATCAGTCCGATGACAAATTATCACTTGAGAGTAAAATTTTAAAAAATTCAATCAAAAGTATCTTTATTTTGTAATCCTGTTTCCTTAAGGGTGATATAAAAACATGTAGTTTCTACGTTCAGGTTAGAAGGTTTAACAGACAAATATTCTTGTCTGTTAAAAGCACTGTCCGTGTGTAAGCGAGAACTGTTAACTAATAGAGACTTGTTAATTTATTTCCCATTATTGCTAAATACAATGAATGAATAATAATAAATGATTTAATACCACACAAAAAACGAAAACAAGGAAAGAATTTGCAATTCAAACATATTCCGGTCACTTAGCAAAGATGTTTATAAAGGGAAAATTTAGTATGAAAATAAACATCAAATAGTAGTAAGTAGTGAAGAATATAAACATAATACAATTCTCGGGTATTTGATAGAAAAAAAAACACTGACAAACATATTTTCGAATTAAGCCACTCACTATTCATTGCCTCACGCTGCTCCAGCTTGCGCATGTCCACACTTTCTGAATTTTAAGGGGAAATGAGTGCGGAGTCAGGTGAAGTTGCTTGTGCCCCCCAGGCGGGCAAGTAGCTCGTGCGGGCGCATTGACGTGCCTGTTCGAGGAGATGAAACCAGCGTGCAGCACTCAAGGCCAATGGTATCAGTTTTGCACAGACCGTTACTAACTCGAAGTTCGTTTGAAAATTCTCCATTTATGCTAACAAGGTTTTTATAGCGTAACTCCATCGTACGAACTGAAATGGTGCATCAATTCAGCGACCTTTTTAGTTCTACATTTTCTGTGCCTGATACTGCTAAAAATAATAGCATTTTAGGGCAAACAGCGTCATTCTTATACTCTAGGTAGCATCATTGTATTAAAGACAACTAAATTATTACATGTAAATCACTATTTCCATAAGTCTTTATGAACTGCAAAAAACGATGTGTTCGTTATTGTATATTGATTTTACAGTTCTTTTGACAAGATGTACTATGTACCTCATCTATGAATGTTGATTGAACGCCTGAAGATGGAGACAACAGATCTCCGATACGTCGATAGATAAAGATTGTGATGCAGTTCATAAAGACTGTTATGTAAATAGTGATTTATTTGTATAATTTAGTTGTCTTTCATACAATGAAGCTTAATTGTGTGAAGCTTAACTGATGCCAAAAAATAGACAACTCGTGTACCTAATAAAATTAAAAAATCTCTAGGTAGCTTCTCATAAATTGTTTTTAAAGTACATCTATACCGAAGAACGAAACTCAGTATTTATTGAAAAATATATCTGGGTACGAACAGAAATGGTACATATTGTAAACCCATATCTCTTCCCTCTCTCCGCTTCCCTGGGGGTAGTGAGATATCTTACATCCATCCCAAATCCTTCTTCGTTTGCTACCCCCTGGACAGCAAATGAGGATAAGATGAGCACCCAGTGTAGGTCCGTGGTATTGCCACCATATATTCATCAATGGTACTACCTTCCCTTCGAAGATGTAGAACCAATAGTGAGGCCGTGTTAATGATGTCATTTAAGGCCACGAATTGTTTATGGTTCGTTTACCCCTAAGAATTAGATTTCATAGAAATCTCCTTAAGATGTCAACCTAAAACACTGGGCGTGTAAAGAACGTGTTTCATTTCCCCTGACTCATCGAGAGAAACAGCCAGTGGGCGAAGGTGTCGGATTCTCAGACGCTTCATGCTATTCGTCCGTGGCCTTCGTGGCCCCACCCGCCTCGTCTGAACCTTGCGCTTAAGACCACTTGTGGTGTCGCGAATGTCATCCTGCTGATTAATAGTAGTGTTGGAGTGGGTATTATCTCGTAATGGAGTAGCCTCTACGGTTGAGAAAGGGTTTGACTAATGTTGTGAACAACGAATAGGTGGAACAACGAAAAGGTACGTGAAAGAACGTGAATTTCGTATGAGATTATTTGGTATGTCATGTTTACCGTAACCTCAAAATCATCCAAATCTAAACACGGATTTCATAAAAAGCAATTTGGTGGTATAATCTAAATTTAAGATCTCGTCGTATGTCACACTTTCAATGATACCAATTGCTAGGAAAATGTCTGAATGTAGGTATAATTATATATTTAGGAAAAGCTCTAAATTTCAACCGGCGAGTCCGGTGTCAATATACGACATTTCAACAAAAAATATTTATTGTAAAATTATCGAATATTTATTGTAAAATTCGGGCGTGCTTTTGTCATTGAAGTAACGAGATGTTAGTGTGCGAAGGTTAACTGTCAAATAGCGGCACGCCCGGGATGCATCGCCTGCTTTCCGCTTTCACTACTTTCCCCCAAACTACCTGCGAAGAGAGTTAGTACCTGATTCTTAATTTGGAATTCAGATGGCCGTCACTTTTGCCAGGCGCCTGGAGCGCTTGGCCTTCCGATTTGTGGAGTTCGTTTTCGGCGCTTTGTTTCGCTTGTTGTATCGGGGTCCAGGGGAACAAGTTCCTCCTATAAGTAATTTGCTACTTCTGGACTCTGCGACCACCCTCGCTCACAAGATCAGAACAAAAAAGGTGAGAATTGAACATAATATTTTTTTATCTTTCTAACTAAAACGAATTTGAATTAACATATTTTTTGGCTTTAATTTGTGTCAAATGTCAAAGTTGTTGTTTTTTGTTTCAGCAGAGACAACATAGCTCAACGCGAATTTTATTACCCAATCTATTTCTGTTTTGTTTTAGGGGTGTTAAAGTTTACAAAACTGGTTCTAGTAGTATAAAAATATTTTTTTTGGGTATTGATTGTTACCCGATCAGTAATGTGACCCACTCTCGTATTATTTTGCCATGAATGTTCTAGAACATTTTGAGAAAAATCATAGATAAATGTTATTATGTGTTTCTTGCTATTTTTTTTATTGGTTTTAGTGTTTAAAATTATTTTTTCTCCTTTTCATAATTTTATTGTAATAGAACACTTTTTAGCTGTTATGTATATTTTATTTTTGTAAGGAAGTTAATAATCTTTTACGACAGAATAAATAATAATGCGTTATCAATAAAAATGTACTTAAAAATCCTATTGTGCACCCTTTTACTGGAGTTGCCCTATGTTTTGTGTCACAAGCCTCATTCTAATTCTTTCTTCCTTTATATTTGTACATAGGTGACCAGTGTTGAGGTGGTAGAAGCCTTCATTGCACGCATTCGGGAAGTAAATCTTGTTTTAAATACAGTTGTTGATGAAAGATTTGAAGAGGCACTGAAAGAAGCCAAGGCTGCAGATGAACGTATTCGCTCTGGAACTCATACTCCTGAAGAATTAGAACAAAATCTACCTTTCCTAGGAGTGCCTTTCACTACAAAAGACTGTGTGCAAGTAAAAGGTATGTACACAGATATTGATCTAGAGATAGCATTCGTCAATTTAAAAATAAAATATTTAAAAAAAATCAATGTCATGTGATTTAAATCTTGAGGAGCTTATTTACTATAGAAATTAATAGAAGTGTGATTAAAAATTAAGATTTTAAAAATTTAATTTTCTAATATTTTTAATCTCAAGCAAAAAGAGTCTACTGTTTACTACAGTAGTTTTGGATTATAGATATAATGTCAATTTGTTTATCTAAGTTTGACTACAAATTTTGAAGTTATAAAATTGAACATTGTTTTATATAGAGAGATTTTCTTAAAGTTGATTGATGGTTTTTCAGATTTTGGTTATCTAATATTTAGATGAAATTACTCTTTAAGAAGGAAAGAAATCCTTAAAATGTAAACAGAGATGGAAAGAATTGAAATTAATATAATATTTTAAAAAATACCGTTCTAACGAAATTAAGTTTAAATACGATGTTTTTCTTTTTGATGTGTGTGTGTGTGTGTTTATTTAATTTAATAATAACTGACTGTCTAAAAAATGTCTGGACAAAACACTATGAAATGGTAGTTTCAGTTTCAATATTTAGTGTCAAAATTGTAGCATTAATGAAATTCCTGTTTTAACAACATTCAGTTGCAGCATAAATCTAAAGAGATAAAACCATTTAATGACTTAGGAGGATGTAAATTTAAAGAATCTACTATACATAAAATATTCAAATAGCATTGTTTTTCTCTTTTATACATAATGAAAATCTTTTTGAAAAATATACTTTTGGAGATATAACGATGGAATGAAAGTTAATTTTACTATACACATAAATGGATACTCCATAATTTAGCAGTCTCTGTATTTGTGACCTTTCTTATGTGTACTTGTCAAAAAAACATTTTTCTTGAATTTCTTGAAAAGTTAAAGAAAGGTATGTGAATGTTTTCTTAATTAGAGTAATATTTTTATTGCATTTACTATCTCTCCCATATTCAATCTTTTCCCTTTCTTTCTTTTCCTTCCAGGATTGAGACATACAGCTGGTTTGTACAAACGGCGAAATCTTGTAGCTACAGAGGATGCTGATTGTGTGGCTCAAATGCGAGCAGCTGGTGCCTTTCCTCTTGCAGTAACAAATGTATCTGAATTGTGTATGTGGTGGGAAAGCAACAACACAATATATGGTCGTACTAGGAACCCATACAACACAAATCGCATCGTAGGTGGTTCTTCTGGAGGAGAGGTAAATGTTATTCAGTGATGTGAGTTCTAATATTTTATGAGAGAAATAACATTTGCTACCCATGGATCTCAATTCACTTGCTCTATATCCATAAGATAATATGTATGACTGCAAATTTTGTCCCTGAGACTTTATGAAAAAGCTAAAAATATTGCATTAATTCATCTTCATTTCATTCATTAATTGAGAATAATTTAATCTTCCATAGGTGGCTCTAAAATTCCCCAAAACATATTTTAGGTGCTTATCACCATCCTTCTCTCAATGTTTCCCAATAATTCATTATAAAATAAGGTTTAATTATTGTCAAATTGATGATTTAAGTCATAATGTTTCTTGTGTAAATGTCAGGAAGAGATATGGTAATACGCAACGTTTCACCAATATTCTTGTAGGTACAGTAAAACCATCAGAAACAGTATTTTTCTAGAATTTTCCATTATTTGGACTGGGAGTGGTGGCTCAATGTATCAACTGTTGTTACTGCAGCGCCTCTGACTGGGAGGTCCTAGGTTTGAGTCCTGTTAGCGGCAGGATTTTCGACTCTAGCGTTTCAGCTAGGTTGAATTCAGTCGCTGTCTGGAGGAGAATTCTAGCGGCCGGCTGCTCTGATCGGTAGTTTTCTGTGGTTTCTCCGATCCCCCAAGCGAATGCCAGAGCAGTACCCTAAAAAAAAAAAGCCGCGGACCACGCACGATTGTTCCTTCCTCTTCCTTGACCTACCCTCACCCTTTACACACACTTAAACTAACATGCACTACACTACCACACATGCCGGGAGACCAGTCAGGGACTTAGAACTTGTCCCAGTTGGGGGCGGTGCCCTGCTGGTGGGAGATACCTGTTTGGGGAAAACCCCGTTAGCCTACAGTTGGTCGGCGCCAAATTAGACCAAATTGTTGTCTATTTGACCTAACTGTAACTATTTCTGAAATATTTGCTTTCTAGCTTGACTAAATGGAAGCTCTGGATACTAATTGATATTTAAGAAAAGAATAAAATTGCAGGAACTTGACTTATATTAATCTTACTTGAATCTCCCGAATCACTAGTGTCACTTGTAAAAGTGATTGCTTTATTATTTTTTTCTTGTTATGACAATCCAAGATGGTAGTTCAATGTGGCCCTTGATGTAGCTTCTCCAGTCTCTGTAATCTTATTTCAAGGTCTCCTACATTCTTAAAACATTGACCAATACAAGATAATTTTAACTCTAATATTATTTTCATTATTGCTGGTTTCAGGAAAGTATCAATATGTTAATTTCATTGATAACTTCTTGTTGTATCCTGGAGGATAAGAGTCCAACTTCTATTATGAGTGGCTACAGTTTAGTGATCTACAGTAACTCCAGATTTTTCCCTTTTAGGAAAGATAAAGTTATCTAACTTTCCTTTTTCTAGGGTTGCTTGCAAGCTGCTGCAGGTTCTCCAATGGGTATTGGTACTGACATTGGAGGCTCTATACGTATGCCAGCATTCTTTAATGGCATCTTTGGACATAAACCTTCAAGAGGTAATAGACATTTCTTGATTGTTAAATGAAATTTATTGTATTATGAAATTCCTTATGTATATAGAAATACATTCAGGATAGGAATTGGTAAAATATGTGAAGGATAGGGTTTTGTTTGCGAGGCAACCAATTTCTCTATTAAAAGAAAAAGTAGCAAAAACTAAAACTTGTAAATTATACATCGCTTGGTTGAATTTAATGAACCTATTCTTTGAATTTTGTTTTAATAATTTTATATATCATGACCATAAACAATTAGTTTCTTTGTTCTTGTAGGTTTCTCTATGTCCTTTGAATTTCTGTGTTTTTATAACGAAGTTTCATGAAGAAATCGCAAAAATAAATATTTTCCAAAAAAGCAAATGATATATGTATATAAAATTCACTGAACAACAGTAATTTTTCAAAAAGAAGTTTCAAGTAAAACCTCTTCTACAAAGTGTAAGCAGTAGTACAGACATGTCGCACGTCCTAAAAAACTGTCACAAGACAGAATAAGGAGTTCTGAGAAAGTCGTTTCAAGATTTTCTTGTACATACTGAAGCTATATTTACAGGAACTGTCACAAGCTCCATTTAGCAAAATTTTTCACATTATCGTCATGGTGTTTATTTAAAAAAATTGTGTGTTTATTTATAAAACATTAAAAATGGAAGCTCACAAAGTATGTGAGCTATAGGCTCACAAAAGTTGCTAATATTATTTATAAATATTAATATTTATTATTGTAAAAAAATATAACAAATTTCAGCTGTCAGATCAGGCAGACTATTCAACATGTAAAAATGTTTGAACTAGCTAGCATAACACAGTTTATTTTTAATATATTATGCATACAATTACTTATTGTTTGTTGCTAAAGCTTTTGAATTAAATGCTCATCATCTTTAGCAAAAAATGTTGTAACAATACAACCAAACTGCTCAATTACGCACATGACATTCAGTGCCTAATAATTTTTAAACTAGACAGCAAAATACAGTTGCCTTTTAACATATTATGCGTATTATTATGCACTGTTTATTGATGTAGCCCTTGAATTAAATGCTCTTCAACTTTAGCAAAAAATATTGCAACAATACAACCCAACCGCTCAAGGAGATACTTCCTCACGGTATTCAGCACCTAATAATTTTTAAGCTAGACAGCAGAACACAATTTCTTTGTAACATATAATTCATATAATTACGTAGCATTTGTTGATATAGCCCTTGAATCTAGTGCTTGTCAACATTGGTAAACATTGTTGCAACAATACAATCCAACTGCTGAAGTACGCACATCCTCATGGAATTCAATGCCTAATAATTTTTAAACTAGATGGAAGAACACAGTTTCCTTTTAACATATAATTCATATAATTATGCGGAATTTGTTGATATAGCCCTTACAGTAAATGCTCATCAACTTTAGCAAAAAGTGTTGCCATAATACGAATGTATATAAATGAACATACATAGAACATATATATGTATATATATTCAAGGGTTGTATCAACAAATAGTACATAATCATATACGTAAGGAAATTGTGTTCTCCTCACTTGCTTAAAAGTTATTACAATTTGAAAAATCTGCCGGAGATCTTACTTGAGCGGTTGGGTTGTGTTGTTGCAAATTTTTTTTGCGAAAGTTGATGAGCACTTAATTCAAGGTTGTATATAAAAATAGTACATAATCATATGCATAGTATGTTGAAAGGAAACTGTATTCTGCTGGGTCGTTTAAAAGTTATTACGATTTGCCGCAGAGCATACTTGAGTGATTGGGCTGTATTGTTTGGATATTTTTGGCTGATGTTGACGAACTCTTAATTCAATGATATATCGAAAAATAGTATGTAATGTTATGAATAGTATATTAAAAATAAATTATTCTGCTTGTTAGTTTAAAAATTATTATGAGTTGAATGGTCTGCTGTGAGTTGAATGGTGTAATTTATTATTATTTTTGTACAATAATAAATATTAATATTAATTAATAATATTAGTATTTTTGGTGTGCCTATAATTTGTGTAACTTTTGTTCTAGTAGTTTTGTTCTAACTTTAATTTTTGATTTTGTGTCAGGTGGCTTTGTTATAAAACTGGCTGAACATGATTTTTGAGAAAATTACAACAGCTTAAAATTTGGGATTAGGGCATTTAATTAGGCTATAATTAGCCTAAAATTATGAGCTACTTTTTTTTGTGTTCTGCTATAGTGTGTCAGCGAGCTTTATGGACATCATTTAGAGAATGTGCGATGTGTACATAGAGATTTCTCAGAATAATTGTTTCAAATTACTGGGGCATGTACGGGGTCAAAGATGATCACTTTTGCAAATGAATATGTAATGGAAAATCTTATATGATGAAATTAGTGATATTAAATTTTGCATATCCCACCCTTAATTGATTCGCAACACTGGTGTTTGGCAGGTACACTTTCTGGCACTGTCAAAAAGACTGCACCTGAACTTGCCAAACATCAGTGCATGATAAGTTGCCTACCTGTCAGGGGCATTGTGTTGAAAATTGCATTTAACTAATTTCATTATTAGAGACTGGAAAAATATGTAGTATGAAACATCAAAATATGTACATAAATATGTAATGAAAACAGTAAGAATATGTAATAAATATGTAAAATCGGATATAATAAGTAATATTAAAATTCATTGATTTGATTCATTTCATTCATTGAAACACATTTACATTATACAAAATTACATTTTAAATTTTTTCCTAAACAAATTTTAAAAATAATACAATAGTCTTAAAATGCATGTGGAAAACATAAGTTGATGCACAACATACAACTTTTCCTTCAGTAGTAGAAGCTTCATCTATTGCTATCCAAGTCCGTAGTTTTGCAGCCAGACTAGACGCAAGAAATGTATTAAAATCATTAATCATACAAACAAATGTTATCTACGACCAGGAAACTATCACTGCAGCATAAAACCCTCTCATTGAAGTGTTACACGACGACGATTGCCAATTTTTCTCTGAAATTAAGATTTAGGTCACAATCCGCAATGTCAGCGATTCTTTTCACACCCTAAAGGGGAAAATGATCTCAGTCGCTGGCATGGACTTCCCGCCACTGAGATAACTGTTATAGGCATGTTGGATTATGAGATCATCACATGTCTTCACTGTATAAAAAAGTTCTGATTATTTTGTAAATTTTTTTCATAAAAATATGTAATAAAGTTGACGAAAATTGATAGAATAAGAAATATTGTGTGAAAATACCAAAATATGTTATATAGTACAAAATATGTAAAAATATGTAACGAAAAAATTGGATATTGTATTAGTACAGTGACGATTTGCCAAAATTCCAAATTTGAGATTGCTAAGTAGAAAGACAAAAAATATGTAATTACATAAAAATCCGGTCTCTATACATTATATTAGATTTCCCACCTCATAGAAGAGTGATAACTTTTGACCCCCTATACATGTTCTAGAAGTTTATTCTCAGATTTCTGCATATTGAGGCGTTTGTTTTGCATTGTTTCTCATGGCAGGGATTTGACATGTGCACATCTAAACTTTTTTGTCTGCCAAGCAAAACAATTTTAAGAATGGCATTGGCACTTAGTCTCATCAGAAGGGAAATGTGTGAGTGATGAACAGCAAAAGATTCAATAAGGTGTTCTTGTTTTAATTGGGTAATTCTTCACTTGCCACTGCTGTGTCGGTATTTTAATTTAAGAGGAGGCAAAATAGAGACCTTTTTTCCATGTAAAGAGACATAAATTGCTTGTTGGCCCATTAAACCACGTGATCAACTGCACCTCGTCACTTTTGTCTTAGTATTAGAATTTTTGAATGAAACATAATGTGAGAAAAATGGATGGGAGGTAACCCATAATGTTTGGTGAAATTGTGTTGAGAAACAAGGTGTGATTGAGGTTTTAATTCTTGTGATATCATGTAGAAATAATTATTTGTATATTTAATGTAGGCTTTATGTGTGTAGTATTGAGTCATTTTGAACCCGTGTGTTTTGTTTTGTTGTGTTTCCCAGAAACAGTCCAAATCATGATTAAACATTGGTATGATGAACAGGTTGAATTAAATATTGCCAAATTGAAAAAAAAAACCTGTTTTGATTATGTAAAACAATGGTCAAGAGCCTTGAACATCGTAGTAATTTTATCTGTCAGAAACATTGTTATGGTATACTTGACTTGCCAAATTAACCCTTAACTACCCAAATTATTTTGTTTTTGAAAAATTAAATTTTTTATGTTGCATATCTTCAAAAAACATCCGTAAATGAAGTTAAAAATATTTTTAGATGAAAATATTTATAAAATTTTTTGAAAAAACCGTGTGTCTATATGGACACGCTGGGCAGTTACGTAATCATTTTCTACAAAATCTGGTACATGTTCGGAAATATTTATTTTTAATAAAAAGAACAATAATGTTTATAAAAATAGAAAGATACAACACTTATTTAAACAAAAATAAGAAACATAATAAAATAATTATTTGGAAAATTGAAATGAAGTTCTGTCATTTCAATGGGTAGTATGGTAACATCAAAACATTCCAAACATAAACCTGTATCGTATTTTACGCACTGCTGATGATTTGGTTGAACGATTCCTCCTGCATCTTCTCTTATTTTCAACTTTTTATGTATAATGCCTGTAACCATCAAATCATGTCCTCTGTAACACTTGCATTATATGTGATGAGAGGGCTGATTGATGGTGTTCCTGCACCTTTTACTAGATTCATGTACTTTGTAAATCTGGAACAATTTTCTACCTAAAGTCAAACTTTAACATTTTTTCGCAGTCTTCTTTCTTCAGTTGCCAAGCATTGTGCATCGATACATTAATTGACCATGACAATAGAGCCCAGTACTATTCCTTGTTTCTAATGTTTATTCTATACAAGGCAACGTTCCCATCCATCCGGTGTACACTCTCCGATGTTTCTATTATTTTCAGCTATTGTGCGAAGCCTTTGAATTTGGATAGCCTTTTTAACATTTGCTAGGTATCTTTTAACTGAGAACACAAGCTTAACACTAACACATGTTGAAGCTCGAGCAACTACAGAGTTGTCATCCCACTTTGGGTCAGTAATTTTGTCGTCTTTACGATGTAATGCACAAAATGTCACTGGCTTCCTTATTAAAAAAGTATATTCAGAACCTCTTGAACAGTAATATCCGAATTTAATATCCTTTATAGACTTCTGATGGAAAAATAATGTTGAAAATAGTGTTAAAATGTTATTTTGGCAACAAGAAGATTTGACCCCATATCTGCCCAGCAAGTCCAAGTGGACATGCTCAAATATTATTCATTATACAGAAAAAACAATACCTCCGAAACTATTTAAAAAAATATGTATTCATAAGTTAAAGTTTCTAAATGTAATTAAACTTCAATTAAAATAAAACAAACTTGAATTTAAAAAATGTTATAAAACCCACTTACTCCACATTGACGTCCATGATTTTTCAGCAGAAAATATTGTGTGTATTTTAGGAAGCAATTACAATGAACTGTGTTACAACATACTATTCTAACAACAATAGGCACACAGTCTGAACTTTCTTTTATAATCAAATGATTGCAAACTTCATAATAAATATTGGCTTTGTAAAAAATTATGAAATATTGTTGCTAATGCATGTCCATATGGACACACTGGGCAGTTAAAAGGTGTTCTTGAGTGGTCACCTTTTTCAAATCACTTTCTTTGCTAAATTACAAAAACTTGGCCACATCTACAACAGGAGAACATTGTTCATCTTCCTGACCAGCCTCTCTTGATCCCCTCTCTCATCTCACCTCCTAATTTCCTTTAACCCAGTGAATTGCAAAATCCATTGTTTCTGTCTGTGGATCAAATTAGAGGCTAATAATAGTATTTAATTTTTTATGTTTAGTGAATATTTTTGTATTCTTCAGTGTTGGTAGTAGAAAACATTCAATTGTGGAATATCAGATACAAATCTCATTGTATTAAAAACTAAAAAGGTTATTAATGTAAAGAAATGAATTTCACTTTTCCTTTTTGGGAAATTTTGAAAACTGAAATTTTTTCTGCACTTGCATTCTTGGTGTCCCTATCGACTTATTGAACATGTATTATGTGGTAGTTTAAATGGCATAAAAAGGGTTAAATTAATAATATTTCTTATGTAGTTGTCTGTTTTCATTGCAGGTGTAGTATCTAATGCTGGCCAATATCCAATTCCAAATGGGGAACAAAATACATTCTTGGGAACGGGACCAATGACTCGATTTGCAACTGATCTTCTGCCTATATTCCGAGTACTAGCAGGACCTGCGGCTTCTGAGAGACTGGGACTTAAAGGGCCCCCTCCAGATTTACGCAAGATCAAAGTTTTCTATGCAGAGGATGATGGTGGTGGCAGACTTATCAGTGCAGTTCAACCTGACCAACGCGCTGCCATTAAAAGAGCTGTTAATCACCTGGAAAAAGCTCTTGGAATTAAAGCGAAAAAAGTAAATTATTTCTAACCTTTTTTTAACGTAACGTATTTCGAGTCCCTGGCCATAGGGGTAAAAGGCAATGACTGGCTACAGCTGATCTACTTAATGGAGGATTACTCCATGTTTGATGCCAGTAAATGGTTAAGAGAATGTGGTTATGAAAAAATGTAACAAATAAAAAACAAACCTATTATTAGAATTTTATTGATAAAACTATTTCTGATGAGAGTAGTAAAATTGGAGTCTTAGTATTCATAGAGTAGTTATTATTTTCATAAATGTTTCATTTCTGGCTGTGGAATAATTTTCATAATATTGGAATGTTGACAAAATTGAAATGGGAATTAGAAAATAAAATTGCAAGTTAATTGTGTATTTATATTTGCATAGTAATAATACTATTTTTGAGCATAATGAAGAGAAGAAAGAAGAAAATTTATGAGTATTGGTTGAATCATTGAAGCAATTAAGAACACTTAATTCAGGGCTGCATATGCTTTGGGCATAATCAAAATCACAAATACAGCTATATATTCATAGTAATGTACACATGTGCAACGTGTAGCCCATTTCTTGAGACCAGGGCTCAGGTCATCAACTGATGTCACTGCAGTGATTCTGCCTGGGAGATCCTGGGGTTTGAGTGCTGACAGTGGCTGGAATTGGTCACATTTTCATATTAGATCCTTGTAAGAAACAGGAAGAAAACTAGTTTTTCAAACATCAATATCAGGACCAAAAATCAGACATACCTTTCAGATTATAAATTTTGATGTAAAGTTTTAATGTAAAAATGGACTAATGTTATTTGTATGATGAATTATTAGTTTTATAATCTGAAAGATGTCTGATATTGTTGTTTGATCACTATAAATACAGACTAAATAACATAAAACTAATTTTTATTTTTCATATTGGTTTTATTGTAGATAAATTTGCCACGACTCAAGAAGGCCTTGCCCATATGGTTTGCAAAGATGCAAATCAAAGATGCTCCAACATTTGCCCAACAACTAGATAACTGTGAGGTAAGAAGTTCATGTTAAGATTATTTAAAAACTTTGTGTTAATAGCAGTTGGCATAAATATTTAAGTTAAGAGTAATATTTTGATTTTGTTGTTGGTATTCTTTTCAAAATCCATTTTTCATTTTTAAACGAAAGGTCAAAGATGTCAAGTCGAAACTTGTTTTTCTAATCACTTCTATTTTGTTTATATTTTATGTTAATTATAAAAGATTAATATTGAAAATCAAAATTATAAGAAAAATATTACAACCTATTATAATTTGAATATTGCACGAATTAAGAATTCAACTAATGTTTATGTGAATTTATAAACTTTATTCAGAATACTTTTGTTGTTTTCATTTGACAGTTTATTTAATAATAATGCTCGTCTTTTTCTGCTTGGCATATGTATGAAAGTACTCTAAAATTATGCAAATGTTCAATAAACAACTGTTTTTGAATTAAGTGTGTACCGCAACAGCATTTTCCTTTTCATATACAAATACACTTAAATATGAACTTGGAAAGGATCATTAATTAAATCAGTGTTTGAAAAGCACAAGCAGCAGTATTTGTGTGAAGCAATGGTTTTTTGAAAAGGCATTTTATTTCTATTTCCACATCTCGTTTAGCTGGTTCTTCGTAAAATGGATTATTGTCACTTGATTTAAATGATAGTTCTGTTATCAATAGAGATTCTAACAGTTCTGATTGACATTTCTGCATCTTACAATATAGATATTTATTTATTTATATATTTATTTATTTATTTCTATTTATGTCAGCAATCACCCAATTGCAAATAAATTTTTTAAAAAAAACTTATTAAAATCACAACTTGTCAAATATTGGTGACTTAAATGTTGCTGTTTCTTCATTTTATTCTTGTATTTATATGTGTTTTGATCGTTTTGAACCCAAAAGAAGAGTTGTCAACTCTTAATTTCCAAGGTGGTTTAGTGGTGAATTGAAGAAAACGATCATTGACAAGAAATTGGTTCATTCTCTTTTTAAGAAATATAATTCTCCTGTTTACTACACACAGTTTTATAAATTGAGGACAGATTGTAAAAGCATTGCTGTGAGATATTTTGCTATTTTTAACCACAACCTAAGTATGTTTATCACGTCCGATCCAAAGAAGTATAGTTGTTACATTAATTCTAAAAGGGATAGTGGAGGTTTACCAAGTGAGATGTATTATGATTCTTCTACTTCCAATGATGTCAATTCTATTGTAAAAGTTCTTGCCGATTACTTCTCGTCTTTTTATAATCATAAATCGAACTTCTTGTTGGATTTTAATTGTGAAGACTTTGACATGTAGTGTCTGAGAGATTTTGAGATTCTTGTTTCGAGATAGAGTTGAGAGATTGTTGAGACTCGTGTTTACGTGTTTCATGATAATACTATGTCCTTTTTGTCAGATGCGAAGAGTAAAATATTTGAATTTTTATAATTTCACACAAATATCTGTTGGGTAGATGTATGTTATTGTGAATATTTGTTTACTAATAATTTTCTTTCTTTTTACATTTAGAGAGTTCTTTAATTCAGAGTTACCTGCACATACTTTTTGTATTTTATTTCTAAATTTTGTACAACAATGGACAAATTGTCCATATATTGTGATAAATAAATAAATAGGGTATATACAATCATGGGAAGTCATTCGGAAATAAAAATTTCCATCGATTTAAGTACAACACATGATTTAGTAATAGATCTACAGTGGTTTATGTTGGAGCGATTATAATTTTAAAAATTGGGGTAAAACAACTAAATCTTCCAAATTTTGGGGAGGGTTCTTATAAGGATTTTGTGAATAAAAAGTGCAGGATTGGGGTAAGGTTTGCTTTACAGGTTTTCAATAAGGCTGGTATACCATCAGGACCCAGAACATGAAACACTAGAATTAGATGATAAACAACCTCCGCTCTTTAATGTAGAATTCCACTTTTTGCGTCTGGTGATGTTAAACCAGACACAAGTAACAAATATTGCACTGTTGAGGTGGCTGATAAATCTGCACATTACGAAGTAGAAACAAATGGATTATTTCGAATGTCTGCCACCTAAATCAAAACCATGGGTAATTGCATCTTGTAGTGATTGTACTTAATGTATATTGTAACAACGTAACAAATAATATTAAATATTATTTGTAACTTTGTTTAAAAACTATTTTGTTTATAAACTCATATTATTGTTAGTTAAAATCTTCATTCATTCAATATTCAAATTACAATGTATGTATGTTCTTTGGCACAACAGCTCTTTACGAGCTAATGCCTACCAGCGGTGTTCCAGCGTTGCGTCCATGGTTTGAGGGGTACGTGTAGTGTTTCTCATCGTCACACAGCAATGGGTACTGGGACATTGCAATGAAAATTGTACAGTTAATTTTTGCCCCGACCATGAATCGAACCTGGGGTTATGCCGTGGAAAGTGAGCATGCTAACCAATGAACCACCAAGAGCTACATTCGAATTACAATAGGATATAATATTATTCTTACAATTTTGTTTTTCATTGTTTATATTTCTAATAAACATAAAATAAAAATGAAATAGAAAAACTATGAAAGCTAATAAAACAAAACCTAATTTTAAGTTATAAGTAAGAAATTATTAAATTACTGTTTATTTATATTAAGCTGTTGGATGCAAATTATGAGATAAAAGTTTGAAATTTTGGGAAACTGTTGAGAGAATTTACAGAGCTACAATTTATATTTAGCCCTTCTTATAATCTGTGTCAGAAATGAGATATTCTTAAAATAAATAAGGAAAAAGTTGTTTTTTTTCCCCCCATCTACTGTTAAATTATGTGTCAAAATGTGTATTTGAGAATAGAGTGTTTAAATTATAAGTGTCAAAATCGTGATATAAATGCCTGAAAAAATTCTCAAAAGATCTTTACTGTCTTTAGAAAATCACAAGAAAGATTAAAGCCAATATTCATATTCGCAATGTGGTTACAAAAATGTAATCTGATGTAAGAAGTTAAAAACACATTTTTTAAATTTATGCAAAGTACTCTAGGCACATTGATTTAAATCCAATTAAAAGCTTCACTTCAAATATGATTTTGGTCCCTGGGACACTTTTGACTAGCTCATTCTGCTACTCCCTTTCTTGAGCAATAGAGTTGTAAATCTGTGGAATAATCTTTCTGAACCCACTGGAACAGCAACCTTGATTAATGCATTCAAAAACCTCTACAATCACTTTGAGAATAGAAGTGTTGTTGTAGTAATGTTATTATACTTTATACTAATGACTGAATAAGAAAGTGAAAAATGTATTAATAATAATTCAGATTGTATATGCAAGAACTTGACCAAACATTTGAGGAATTGAAATAGTAATATTTTGAAGGAAATTGTTACATTGTGCCATTTATATTTAATATTTTTTTTTTGTACTCTGTGTTTAGGGTACTGTCAACATTTTCTTAGAGTTAGTCAAATGGGCTCTTTTCATGTCCAAACACACATTTATTGGCCTTTTTACTGCTATTATGGAGAAGAATGGTGTTCAGGCTGGCTCAGAAACTCATACCCTTTTACTTAATGAATGTGTTCGTCTTCGACAAGATTTTCAAGTGAGTATTAGCTTTCTCTTCCTCAAGTAATGAAGATTATTTATAAAATTTTGATTTGCATTACAATTACTATTAACCTAGAAGTTGGCTTTCAAAGCATCAAAAACATATAATAGAAATTTCAAGATGTAATCAATTGTACTGTTAACAGATTAAAATAATAATAATAACAGAATAAAACTAATTTTTTGTGAATACTTTCAGAATTTAGGGTTTATCTTGTATTTGAGAATAGAGTGTGTTCAGAATAGAATTTGTTTGTTTCAGGATATTTTGGGAGATGATGGCGTTTTTCTCTTTCCTACTCATCCTACTGTGGCACCCTTTCACAATGAACCTGCTTTGAAACCTTATAATTTTTCTTACACAGCTATCTTCAATGTTCTTGGATTTCCAGCAACACAATGTCCTCTGGGTTTGGGTTCAGAAGGTTTGCCTCTAGGCCTACAGGTATGTATTTTTGCATAGTTTGAAATTCAAGTTAAAAGTTACTGAATTGAATATTATAATCATGTAAGCAGAAAGCTTGAGTATATTTTTCAATATCAGATGTTCATCACATAGATTTTTTATTAAGATTTATTTGATATTTGGTTGTGACACACAATTCTTAAATTAGAAGTTGCAAAAAGAAGTCTGTTTAACAAATGAGTTATTTATTAGTGGTGCGACAACATCACATATTGTTCTTTCTTGTACTACTACATACTTTCTTGTGTTGGTAAACATTATGTAATATATGGAACTTCTATCCCACTGACACTTAACCACCATCACTTAAAATATTCCTAAATAAATGAAATGTAAGAGGGTAGAAAAAATGTCTTTAATTTTTTTGAAATTTCTGAAGTTAAAATGAAACTGTCATTCTACCATTGAATTCACTGAATTGTGCTATTACAAAAGTTTAAAGAAAAGAAAGAAATATTTGTAACAATAAATAAATAAATACATAAACTTTTGAGGCAGTCCTGATCATTACCAAATTGTGTATCAGAGATGTTCATTTTTGAAAAAAACGTTATGATGAATTCTTAATTGTGATTCTAACACGTAACTCAAAATGACACAAAAATTACTATGTCCTGACAAAATTATTTAAAGATTCCATATGGAGGATGGGACTGTATTATCAAAGAAATCTGTATCGGAAGGTGTGTGGGTGTAGAAAAGTGTAGTTGAAGGTGTAGGTCAGGTACAAAAAAATTTCAACTTTTGAGATTTTCAAAATTCCTTTTGTTGAAAATTGAACAGGTGCCATACTAAGTAAATTTAGCACTATTTGAGTAAAAGATTTACAGATTAGCAGATACATTTTGAGCCATTTTTGAAAAATTGTTCTTAAATTTTTTAAAAAATGATTATGAACTCACTCAATATTACATGAAAATTTCTCTTGAAACTAGTGGTGCTACAGAATGGCACATGCTTTCTCATATTAGTTTTCTATTTTCTTTGGTCTGGGCTAGCTATTCGGACTTGTCACTTGACAGCTGACAGCTGCCATCTATCACCACCCAAAGTACATTTTTAAAAAAATTTTCTCAATTTTCCAGTTTCCTGATTGTAGAACCGAATTATTACTTTCAGAATTTTAAGAACAGTAAAACCTCATCCTAAATGGCAATTTTCATTGAAAAATTTGGAACCGTTTTTAAGAAAATGGCGTTCAACATTAGTATGCCCAGCTTCCCAATACCTCCTAAAACGCCCAACGGAGTTGTTTCGACTGAGCCTTCAACATTACTTCTTTAAAGGGAATATTGGAAAAATATTTATCTACGTCACTATAACATTATTAAAAAAAAAAAAAAAAAAAAATTAGTGTATAATAGAAGTATTATGCCACAACGTAAATATATTTTAAACATTTATTGTCATTTCTGTCCTGCGAAATGGAAGTTCAAGAAATTCGTTGAACGGAATGTGCAAGTAAACAGGCAAATGATTATGTTTAAAAGTAATATAGTGCCAATAATGTTGTAATAATATTAAAGTAATAATAATATTGTAATAATAATAATAATAATAATAATAATAATAATAATAATAATAATAATAATTGGAAAATGTTATAAACATTTAATTTTAAATAATACTAGTTTCATGTGCGATCAAAAAATATATCTCCTTCAAATACACTTCCCTAACTATCTTACAGAATGCCAAATTATTTTGAAATATTTTACATAGGTTTGTTTCACATCTATAGGAATTTGATGTGCGTTAGAGGACAAAGTTCTAAAAGAAATTTAATCCCATGTTTCAAATGGCATTAGTTCTTGTTCAGGTTTTCATTGCATTTACCTCCTTCATTTCTGACCTTACTAGGCATAAACAGTATAAATATTTATAGTTGTACATCTAAAACTGTAATAACTGCACAGACTACAGTTTTGGGGCACATTTTGTAGAATACTACATATGTTCGATCAACACCTACTTCGTATCCTTATGCATGGTTCATGGCTACATTTTCCAGGCGTTTCCTCTAGTTATCTTTCATAAAAATTTCACAATATTTCCAATGTATGTAATAACATTGACAAACAGTATTTTAGTGATCATCTCCTAAAAGTCACAATTGTTTGCTGCTTTTGACCAGTTTTCATGCCATAAACTGTGTAAATATATCAAGTTTGGAAGGTAAATGCCGGCATATCAACTCTATTTCTGTGACGTGTAAAATTGGTAGTTTGTAAAGGTATTGCTTCATACTAAAGCATAATAATTTTTCATATGAAAGCAGTAAAATTTGCCGTGTTTTTTTCCAAACACCTGTTATTATTTTGAAAATCATGAAACAAGACAGTGTCTAAAAAACTGAGAATTGACCACTCCATGGACTCCAATGGACTCCATTACCATCTGGAGTCCAAAATGCCCTCCTATGCACAAAACATATATTTTATACTTGACCATTTCTCTTTCTCTGAATTATTGGAAGAAATATTTTCATTCAACCTTTGTGTAATAACAACTCTATTCCTTCATGTGATAATAATTTTCTTTTTGAAACTTGGTGATAAATTTGCTGTCTTGAAACAATTCATGAACTTCCATGTGTTGAACATGTGGGCTAGAAAAAAAAACAAAGAAGGAAAGAATGGTCACGTATTTTTTCAAAAAGGTATCCGAAATATTAGGGGAGGTGTTTTAAAAAATTCAGCATTGAAATATATGAACAAAAGCTTCAGAATGGAACACAAGGAGTCGAAATGAGCCTCACAGATGTTCTAGGTAAATTTGATTATTAATCATGAAATATATTTTTTACACATTTCAATTTTGAACATACTGTAAATAAATGAAAATTGATGAGAAGTCACAAAATTACAAAATCCTATCTTCAAAAGCAAAGAAGTTACAAGGACGTAAAGATTGCCTGGAGTCGAAATGATGGCTCTGGGTGTTCTAGTGTTAAGCGTTTCTGTAAATGCGAAATTTGGAGCTGCTTTTCAGAGAAAATTTTTGACTTTTTAAAAAAAATTCATTAGAAGTCATTTTAACTACTACTTCTGATCACATATGCAATTCTGGTTACAAATTGCTGGAAATGTACAAATTAACAGCGTGAAAGATATTACAAAAAAATTACATTTGTGTAATTTTTGAAAAAACAAAAGAATATAGCAAAATTAATTACATATCATCTTAAACAGTGCAATTTGCACTATCCATACAAAAATTGAAGAAAACATTTGGAGCCGTTGTTTAAGAAAATAGCATTTGAGTGTTTCTGAAAATGCAGAATTTTGAGCTCTTTTTCACAGTAAACTTTAGAGTTTTTGAGAAACTTTATATGACATTGTGAGAAGCACATGTACTCTTAAATGCAGTAATGTGAACAAATCGCCGTTAATATAAATATTAACAATGTAAGAGGCTTCTCAAAAAAATTACAATTTTGGAATTTTTTAAAAAAGAAAAGAATAAATAAAAATGGCATTTATGTCATCTAATAGAGTACATTTAGCACTATTCCTACCAAAAGTTTAAAGAAAAATTTTGGAGCTGTTTTTTAGGTTTTGTAATTTTTGAAATTGCACATATTGTATGCAGTATTGTGCGAAAACAACTACAATTTTCAAATAAAAGGAACATGACCTTAATGAAAGAACTAATTGTGGAGAAGAAATTTCATTTCAAGGAAAGATCTTAATCTTTACTTTTGTAGTTGGACCTGTACCTTCTTTATAAATGTATTCTCTATTCTTTCACAATATGTAAAGAAATAATTTGGAGTAATTTTTGAGAAAATTTTGAAAATGTACCAGGGGATTCGTGGAAAGAACCCCCTAATTTTAAAGAAAATTTTTCAATATCACAGCGCCTCGAGTCATGCCAGATAGACCAGGGAATATCCATGGAAAAAATCCTACATGTGGTTTAGGTGCAGGTGGTATTCACAGGTGGTATATGTTTTGAAAAAAAAAACACTTTCTTCAGTGTCAGGGGACCGCAAAACGTGTATTTCCATTGAAATCTCAAAATCAATTTTTCGCAGCATTATATAACTTTCTCTATACTATGTATATTACTCTGTATATACATATGTATATGGGAAAGTAACTAGTGGTGCTACAGTATGGCATAGACTCATGTATTAGTTTTCCATTTTCTTTGGTCTGTGCTAGCTAGCTATTCATATTTGCCACTTACGCTTGCCAGCTGCCATCTATCGCTGTCCAAAGTACACTTTCCTGAAATATTTATTAAAGGGTTGTATTACAAGTTTTTGAAAGTTATTAATTTGTGTCTTAGCAGTATCTTTTCATTGTTTTTTGGTAGATACATGCAACTTGTATAATTATACTCTTTTGAGACTGATTCATATGCTATTTACAGGTGATTGCAAATTTGAATCAAGATCGTTTGACACTGGCAATGGCATGTGAGCTTGAAAAGGCTTTTGGTGGGTGGGTGCCCCCTGCAATTGCTGTATGAAGCATGTGTGGAATTTAGTTGTTTTTTTTTAAAGTAAGTCCATTTGTATAAAAGTAAGAGGATCGTTTTACTTAACGTGAATATATTATGTGAATAATATGTTGGTGATGGATGTTATTATTTTATAGTTTTTACAAATGTGAAGTTAATAGAAAATAATGGAAGTGAGAGTAAAGTTTTTGATTGTTCAATCCAGTTTATATTTGATAGAATATACAATGTTTAAAACATAATGTATGTTCTAATCAAAGCCATAATGTTTATGACTTATCAGTTATATATGATTGCAGCTTCTAAAATTCTACAAAAAGTAATACACAAAATGCTGACTACCAACATTTTTTCATTAAATCAAATTTTAAAGTTAAGTTTCAGGGTTCTTTTACTAATTGTTTGGGACTGTGGATGTCTTTAAGAGTTGGAGTTTGAATGAAGGGGGCAGGTATGAACACAATAAAATATTTTCTGAAATATTTTTTTGCAAAAATGAAAACTGAAAATATTTATTCACAAAACATTAAAGTGAACCCATCACGAAAATATTGCACAGATTTGTATAGTTATTGGTGTCCTCTGTGCACTCTATTTTTGTATTATTGAGTTTCTGTGTTATGGTTCTGATCAGCCCAACAGTGTTGTTAGAGATGTTTTATGATGTTATGAATTGATATATTATTTGCTATAAGTCCTATTTGTTTACTAAATTATATTTTATTCTGTTACATGTGTCTGTTGTATTTATAGTTTGAATAGTTTGCTTTTTGTTGGGACCAATGAAACCTTTTCTTTTAAAATATTTAAAAAGGAATTACTCTATACAAGCTAAATTGTCAGCAGTTACATTTTTATGCCGTAGCTTGCCTTATTTTTTGTTATGTAAAGAAATAAATTGCCATAATTTGTAATACAGATGAGCTTTAATAAGATAATATAACAAGGAGAGATGTAGATTAATAAATGCTATTTTTCTATATCCTGCGAGGTCCAAAGAATGATATTGCTTCTTTTCAGGGATATTTTAATTATATTTGTTTTTGTTGTAGATGAATTGTTTATACTGAACATCAGTATTTAGTAGTATATAGATATATTGGAATATAGTTATTACTTTTGTATTTTTTATTTCTCAAAAGTATTTTGTTTTTATAATTGTAATAGAACTGAATTATGGAACAAAAATATAATATTTTTTATGCTGAATATCAGTATTTACTAATATAGAGAGATAAGTATATTGAAATTTAATTATGACTTATGTATTTTCTTTTTCTCAAAAGCACTTCGATTTCAAAATTGTTATAGAAATGAATTGTGAAACAAAAATATAATATTTTATGTAGTTCAGTGTTTTATAAACAATTTGTAGAAGTGAGAATTTGTTAGTGTGATAAATTCTGTTAAAATTTACATATTTATTTTTCTGTGCTTAATACAAATGAAAATGTCAATATTTTATAATGTGAAAAAGTTATGTATGTTCATAATCTGCGTAAATGTGCAAATGTTAATGTGTATAAATGGTCTTGTGACACTTAGCATCTGTGAATAATCATGTTCTTTCAAATATTTTTATATGTGGGTAAAGGTCGCATTTCCTGCAAAAAAAGAAATAAAGAAAAAAAAGTTTTGCAGTAAATTGTGTGAATAAAACTACCTATTTATTGAAAATTTTGTTATATTTTTATTAATATTTTTTTTATAATTATGCTAAGACTTACCTTTTGACTTGATAAATTAAATTATATAGATGCAAATTTCCGTCTACGTGAGCTTCAAGGACTAACAAGTCCAAGGCTTGAGTCTTTAAATGAGTTGGACACAATTGCTAAGTTGTGAATTTTTAAGGCTGGCTGCTGTGATCAGTTGGTTTTCTCCAATTAATTCCAGGAGAATGTTCAAGTAGAACCTTGAACTACAACACCCAGGTGATCATTTTCCCCACTTCCTAACTCTTCTCCCACATCTGAGGACCAGGTAAATGATAAATTGATATGATCCATTATCCATGACCTTAAAAGATAGGCAAGTACAGTGAGTATTCTTATTTCAGACCAGAGTTCAACCTGGGCTACAGTGCCATCGGAGTGAGAAACTTCTTTAATACATTATGTTAATTCTCAACTTTTCCCATTAATCAAACAGCTTAGCTCAAAAAGCATCTCTCAAAACAAAGTAGTACATTTATTTTATTAGGATTATACATCCATGTATAAATAACTTCTTAACTTTTCCTTAATGAACCAATGAACTGTGAACCTTTCCACTGCCTTCAGTGAGTTCATTCTTTCTTGTTGTATGTTACTGCATTATTGCTCAGAAAATAACGATAATGCCTCTGTTTCTCTCAGAGATATGAAACATATACAACAGAATAACAAGAAGGTAATGTAAAGACATTTTGTGAAATTGATTATTGGATTGGGTTCTGTGAAATTGAAATTGCCTAGCAAATATGTTAAAAGAAAAATATAATTTAATTGGTGTTTTTAAAAGGTAAATAAGTCCACTTTTGTCTTAAAAAGAGTTGAGATATATCTTTTTAATTCTTCAAGCTATAGATCAGTGTAAATATGAAACTTATCCAGATTGAAGTATCGTTCTATTGCCAACTCAAAAATCTAATGATTGGAAAAAAGAAGGAAGCCCAGGATTAGTTTCTGATCTTCACACAGAAGAACAGCTAGGAAATGCATAAATGCTTTATGACAACTCACAGACACTGAGGACATCATAGACTTCAAAACTTAGTAGTCAACCTATTTTAAGAAGACAACCAAGTCTCTTGCTCGTCATGGCAGATCTCATTGTGAGCGTGATGTGACTCTCCAAGTAAAGTAGCTAACATATCACAAAGAATATTTTGGTTACCTCACGGCAAGTGAGTACATATATCGATGGGTGAATCAAGTACTCATTCATATTGGCAAAAGGGAAGGCATGTCCAGATTTACTTTTTAAGAAAATTTATGGCTCAGCTTGTCTCCCAATCAACAGAATAAAAATAGCAGATGTTAAAAAAATAGTGTACTTCGATTTTTTTAACAAAGCCCTTGATGTAAATCGGCTGTTGATGTGTTATCCAGTCTGGAGCTTGAACATCCCCACAGTGACATCACGTGATGATGTTCAAGCTCCTGATTGGATGACACTAACAATTGATTTTCATCAAGTGCCACGTTAAAAAAATCAAAGTATAAAATACATCCCACAAGAATATCTCCCATTTCTACCAGAAAGTTTTGACATAGCCACATACTCAAGTGGATATCGATGATGAGTAGATACTGATATTAATTTAGTAAGAGTGTTTTTCATGTCCCTATAGCACTATATGTAAATGGACATCATTATATATTTATTCTATGATATTATTGTAGCACAAGATCAAAAATAAATAAAAAATGTTAAAAAAGAAATATTTCATAATTATTTTTACAAAGGAAATAAGTCCAACGTTTTCTATACAACACAGAAATGCAAATTTGAAGTTACAGAGTAGCCCAAATTTGAAGTTACTAAGTTTTGCTTGTTTTTCTCAAAACACTGGAACAAGGATTTATTTTCCATTTCAAAACACCAATTCAATTGTATTGTGTGTGAAATATAAGACTGAACAAAAGTAAAATAAAGAAAAAGTGGAAATTTTACATGTATTCAGTATTCAAAAATAGAATTTATGATTGGTATTATTTAATATTATGTTTAATTGCATCAACTGAATTCTACAAAAATCAATCAATATTGCCCTATAATTTACCAAGGAATGGCGGAGGGTATACTTTTATGCTGGCCAGCTAACGTAACACCTTTTGAAAAATATCCCTATCTCATGAGAACATGTATTCATACTCAATTTAGGGTAGTTTCATTTTGATTTGTGTTGGCAAAAGCTGCTGCCAATCTTCATACAATTACACAATGTGTTATGTTAACGTAGTAGTGACATTTACAATTGATTACGTCTGTAGATTCCGCCAACATTAAAACCCGTTCATGTGAAGTGTGCTACGCCAATTTGCTATTTTTGCTCGCGATTTGCCTAAGCGGTTTGCTGTTTTTTGTAAATCTGCATTTAATAATTTCGTGCTAGGCATTTTTGATTTTTATTTATTATTTTCCAATTGTTTTTCATTGGTAATCATAGTGAAGTTAGTTGTAATAGTTTTAGTAATGAAAGTTACCATGTTCCAATTTACGAATTTTATTATAATCATTATTTATTTTCCTGAATACTATTTATTAATAATTAGAAAACAATGGATAGCCCAACTACAACTGCTCCTGTACTTAGTATTTCGCCATGAAGGATAATGCGCTTTCAGTTTCTTTCAAAAGTGGATTTTAAATTTATTTTGTGGATTTTGGAAGGAATCAGTGGAAGAAGGAGTCCATGTCATGCACACTTGTTTGATTAATGGGAGTGGCAAAAGTATTACAGGTAACATTAATGTGTTTTTTTTCTAAATCTTATGATTCCAAACTGACAAGTGTAATTTTTCTTAATTAAAATAGTGATGAGTGTAGTTGTCGATTATCTTTAACTAATAATTATCATTAGTCATGTATTAATAGTAATAAATCTAATTTTCTTTTTTCAAGTTATTGCGTGTGATGTTTGTTGAAACAATTGTCATCAAACACAAAATACAAGAAGTCCTGACCACACCCAAACAGAACTGCAAGAGACAATTTCCTCTGAATGGAGGTGACAGTGAAATAACTTTTGTTCTAAGTCTAATTTGGGCAAGTCTAATTTGAGGAGGGACCAGGATTAACATGATGCTATAAACCGTGAGAATTTTGAAAGGCAAGTGCATTATTAATTTTCATTATAGTCAAAGTAATAAACTCATTCTTAAATCAATATTTATATTGTTTTTGCAAATTTCCAAAGATGGATCCAAGCTCAGTTAATTCCTGGCATTAAAAATTTGGTGCCTTGCCTAATCATAATTGACAATGCTTCATTTGGAAGAAAACATTTCAAGATAGAAAAAAATGATTTGAAGTAACCATTAACAATTAAAGGTTTAATTTGAAATATAAACTATTTTAACAATAAATTTTTTATAGAGGTGGTTACAACAAGGCATTATGCCACCAAATAATGTCACTATTGTTCTCTTGAAGCAACTATGCTTCTTTAAGTAGTCAATTAAAAACATTTGCTCTTATATACAATTTGCATTTTCCAAACGTTGAATGAAGAAAATATGTTTGAGATGAATTGTTTTCTTTTTTCTAAATATGTTGTTGACAAATCTTTAGAAGATAAGGTGCATCAAGTATTTTGCCATCTTCCATACCTTGTTTTTTTCAATGCCACAGAACAAGTATGGTCTGAGACAAAATGTTATAGTTTCAAGGTCAGGCAGTGGCATTGAAAGAATTAAACAGGTTTGGGAGGAAGCATTATATCAAGTGTGCCTAACATTCCTAAGAGAATATTTAACTTATGAATAGCAACATTTCCATCTTAATATTCATATAAGGCCTTAATTACAGTTACAGAGACATGAACAAATAGAATAATAGTTTTTAAAATTAACTGCTGTAAATTAAAATATTATTATTATTATTATTATTATTATTATTATTATTATTATTATTATTATTAATTTTCACATCTGTATGCAGGTATTTTACAACAATTATTTTTTGTATTTTGTTGCTTTTCTTTGTGTACCCCATCTTGCTTATTATTATATTTATTATTTTCAATATTTATCTCAATAATTTTAATTGTAATATGGAATCCAATATCATCTAATTTTCCTTTTTGACACATATCCTTATAGGTGACTCCATAGAATTGGAACAATAATGTGTAGCACACAGAAAGAATAATGAAAGAATATTGGAGGAAAGAAATCCAAGGTGTCCCACAAGTTGATGAAATTGTAATAAATTTGGAGAATATTTCCGGAGAAGAGGATGACAATGACAGTAAGGGATAATAGGTACGATATTCATTACAACAATGTTTCTTATATTTCAAAAAGTTTTATCATGACAGTAATTCATCATTTATTAACAAAAATGTGGAATTAATTATTTATTTACACTATACATTGCATCTGAACTGTCTTGCTCAAACTATTTGGAAAAATGTTTAACATGATGGACAACATATTTGGAAACCTGGTATGGTTTCAGGTAAGGCATTAATCTTATGGTTGATGGCTAATGTTGTATTGCATGAAGTAGATGCATAATTTATGAAACAATAACTTTTCGTTCTCCAGCATTTGAAATGTGTCTGGACTAGCACTTCTTAATCTTTTATTGGAGCAAATACTGTTGACACAATTTTACATGATAATGTTTTTCTTTAATTGTCAATAGAAGTTATTGATTTTGTAATTTCCTAAACATAATTTATCTCCAGATATTTGTTTTAACCCTTTAAAAGAATAATTCCCCATACAGAGATGATCATTCTATATATTCAATTTACTTCATCTCCATTATCATTATTATTCCAAATCATTCTTACACAAGAACTTGTCTCGTTTATTTACATATATATGCAAATGGTCTTTCCAATTTTGTCTCGGTTTTTTGTGGCCCGTTGTAACATTATTTGATGGGAAGCATTTGTGATATTATTTCTAAAACTGGTTTTGTGGCACCATGTTTCTCTCCTTAAATCCCACATGCGTTTTGAATTTCTTTCACTCAATACACTAATTTTAATGCTGAAAATAACCATTGTCTTACCTTGAATTTTTTCACAATTCCTATAAGCACAACAAGAGTATGTACTGGTGTAATAAGTATATTAATCATGTACTGCTTGGCTGCTTATTAGGTATTATTCGGCATGCATTTGTTATGGAAACTGGTATATGAAATAATTTTCATTTGAATTATTTAACAAGTGAATGAGAGGGTTAACTGCATGTTTAGGTAGTAGTTAATAGTAATATAGTTACAATAACATAGTAGAAAATTCAATATTATTGTGCAACTATATATTTACTCTGTCATTTATATCATTGTGATATTCCTGTTTCAATAAATAACTTAAAAAATCCAAAAGTTCTATTAATTACCATAAATATCTCAATTTTATGTATCACACCCTGTTGAAATGGAGAAGAAATATGTATAAAGAGGAAGACTGTCTCTGGTAACTTAAAAGGTAATGAATTATTGAACCGTTAAATAAAATGGAGGCATTTGCATTAATTTTGGCATCACTGGATTGTTAGAAACAATTCATTAGGTCACATAAAATTACAATATATATAAATTTAATTAAGTTAAATACATGTATTTATTTAAATGCAATATAAATAATTAAGAGTTGAAACCATTAAGAAATTAATAATTATTAAAGAAGGAAGGTTCACCCGAGAGGGTAATTTTTATTAGAAAAGTTTATTTAATAAGATATTTATTTACCATTAGAAATTAGTAATACTACCATCTCAAAAGCATTATTAACTTAGAAATTTGACCTCATAACTTTTAAGGTTGTATTTTTCATTTGCACTTGACACTTTTTAACATCTCTTTTGCTCGCACATATGGTTACTCTTCATTAACTTAATAATTGTTCACAGAGTTAATAGTTCATTTATAGATAAACAATTTTTTTTATTTCTAACAAAAAACGAGACATACATTATTGTTCAGTGAACAGTCTCTCAATTGTGCGAGGAGTGTGGATGACGAGAAACAAATCAAAAGCGAGAGAGTTGATTGGAGTAATAGTTTCATAAGTTGGCTATTCCGACAGGAAATTGTTTATACTGCCGTATTGCGAATCTAGTGCGGCATAATACGCGGCGTGGACTATATGACTGCATTTTTTTAATTCTCTTAGTGTTAATGTTGTTGAGATTAATGGCTAGAGTAGTGTAAAAGAAGTAATTAAAGCAGTAATCATGGAGAACTGAAAATATCAATTCTCATTAAAAGTAGGATCAGATTTAGAAACAACCTAAACTTTCAGTATGTGATGACCAGATATATAAGTTCCCAAAATCTATGAAATACTACGCATTTATGCAGTAAAAACTTAGAAAATATGCCCTATAAAATTTAAAAACAACCCATCATAACTTAATTTCTCATAATTTTTATGCACAATTCATTCATCATGCTCAATACAATTTTGAAGAGAAATATTAGTTAGTTTCCACAGTGGAATGTTGGCCACCAAATACATTACAATTTGCATTAGAATAATGTTTACACACAATTCTGAGAACCCCTCAGCAGCCACCTTCATTACATGAAAAAGGAAAGTTCATTTCTTTTCTGCATCCTGTTTTATTCACATTTGTAGGGGAAAGCTTCCTCTGTGACGTTTGGTAGTTGTGTTGGTGGGTCATGTATCAGTTATTCAGGTGGACAAAGCATGTAATACTAGGAATGATCGTGCTTTTCCTATTACGTATGCATATCATTCACATTCAGAAAATTGATATTAACCTTAATGTACCATGTATATAGAAGCATATATTACAGAATTAAAAGTTAAATTTATTAAAGTAAATACAGGAAATAAAAATGAGTAATAATGTACAATTTCAAGCAACATATGCAGAATAATTAGCAATTTGCAGAAATATGATGCTTATTAAGAAAACAGCCAAAATATCAAGATATACTTCATACAATCATGTTTAAATAATTGGAAATTGAGTGTTTAATGCTTACCAAGTGAACAATCTTTTGACTTCAGGAGAAAAATATGCATTTGCTTGGAAATCGGATCCTTAGGGACAACAATAATTTTTATCATTTTTTTGTGTAATAAACTACATTATTATACCATAAATACATTATTTATTTACACACACAAAAACCCATGTCAAACATTTCTTTGGTAAATGTTGAAAAAAAATTGGCACACTTTCTGGAACACTTTCTGGAATACTTTCTGTATTATGTATAAAAAAGAAAGTAATAACGATTATTTAATATTGAAAGAAGGATACTTAAAAATATTTTTAATTACAAACATATGTTTATGTTTCTTTATTTCACAAAAAATACATAATTCATACAAGCATAAATTCTGATATATGTATATTATGTCTAACAACTATTTACAATTATGGCATTTTGTGTTGAATGTAACATTCAAACATGCTTCACAAAAGGGGATGTGTACTACATATACCAAAGAAGTACAAATTTTTCTCTCTTGTCAGTACATTCACTCCCCAAAATGCTGGTGTAACTAATTTTATTACAATATATGTGGGGGAGACTCATGATTAAATTACTTCCAATTTTCAATAACCATACATATAAATATATGATTTCCGAATGTGTAAACTGCAAGTAACAATACATTTCTGATTCCTTCTTTTCTAGAGTTGATTACAATAAGTCTCATGGATTCTGTTACAAACAGGATCCTTAACTGTATACTTATATAAAAACTAATTGAATAATGATATATCCTTGACAGGAATTCATACAAAATTTAACAAGATACCGAACATTTTAAAATAAGCAATTTGGTCCTTTTATTAGTGTGCAAGTCATTCAAATGCTGTGAAGTTTCCTCTCCTATTTTCACAGTTATATGTACTGTTTTGCATTGAGAAATTCATTGTGATTTATGGAATATAGGTACTATATATGTTCAAAACATCTTAATTTTATGATTCAATGTTCAATGTACATGTACATACAGATTATATTGGAAGCCATGACACTGTGGAGGGACTTGTTTAACATAGCAATGGAAGAAGACTGGATGGCCACTAACATTACAAATATATTACAATTATATTAATTGAGCCCATGACTTACCATACTTCATCAAACACAGTAAGAGATTTACGAATATTTTCATCCTGAAAAGAAGTACATGAATGAAGATAAACATGGAATTGTAATAAAAAAGAATAGGTAGAATTTTTGACAAGATGGAAGTACTTACAGTTGTACAATAGTTGATAAATTCGTCCACTGTTATTACCCCATCATGATTTAAGTCTAATTTCTGTTGAAAGATAATGTTAATAATAAAATACATGACAATAAATATCTTTAAAAAAAAAGTATGCAAAATAGAATTTACCTTAAAAATTTTCTCTACATGCAACTGAGGTGACTGTTGACTATCATGAGATGTGCCCATTAAATTGTAAATTGCAGATATAACATCAAGCATTTCTTGCCTTGTTATACACCCATCATGGTTTACATCATAAAGTCTGGAAAAGAAATGTGTTGTAAGTTATATTGGAAAATTGTGCATATACATAGGGCCATCCAAAGGGGAAGGACTCGTGGGCTTTCGGCCTTCGCCCCTCATTCCCCACAGTTGATGAAACATATTCACCAATATAATTTTGACAATTTTTTTATTTCTCCTTACTACTTACATTGTATAAAATAGATATTGTAATGCTGCAGCAAAAAAAAGTGATTTTTGACAAAAACTGGTGTTGTGGGATCCCGATAATGATAAAGTGCATCATTCTTGTGAAATAAATTACTTCCTTTAACATGTATAATAATCAGAATCCATGTTTTGGGGGGCATTGACACCAAAAAATTAGTTTACATCAAAGTGTCTGTCTGACGATCATTCAGACTAACTGTTCAGACAATTTTCTCCAAAATTATTATTCCTCGATGGATCTGGTAAACTCCAGACTCTGCGAATTTGAAATGGATATTTTGATTTTGGGGGCTACTTTATATGAAATCTTCAGGCTTAAAAATTCAACATTTTCTCAAAAACGTCTCCAAATTTTTGGATTCAATTATTTTCACTAACAGAGCAATAGAGCACAAATAGAGCAAATGAGAACTGTACCATTTTTAAAGTGTTTAGCTTTAAAAATGGTTCAGTTCTTATCTTCGTTGTACTTGAAAACTGTAAAAGTTCAATTTTTTCGCCGTCTTCCTACAACTACATTGAAGATAAAAAAAATTGTTATGTAATCAGTTCTTCAAACTTAGATCTTTAAATAATACCAAGACTTTTTTTAATAGTAGTTTTATTATTGAATGATTTTTAGTGAACACTGTGACATTTAAAAAATCTTTAAAAATTGCAAATGTTCAGTTTTTTCAAACTCTTTACTTTCTCGTCACTCGTACTTACGTAGTAAAGATTACTGAATAAAACATTGTAATTCTGCGGAAAAAATTGGCAAAAAAGTGATACATTTTGTTCCTACATGTATTTCCTCTAAGAAAATTACTTGCTCTAACTCGTTATGTGGTCAGAATCCACGTTTTCCACGAATCCACTCCTTGATATCGAAAAATGGCGCTGTTCATTTTCGGCAAACTGTTTTTGAAAAGTGAAAAAAATAAACATTGCAAAGGTACAATATAGATCATGGAGATGTTTTTACTAAGTGAAATCGGTTCTAAAACTACAGGTGCTAAAACAGCATGTACTTTCTCGCCTGTATTTTCACGCAAAATTAAGCGAAAAGTATTCAAATTTTCGAAAAATTGTACATGACCTTATTTTAAAACCCATCTTTATGAAACATATTTCATTAAGGGAAAATTTTCTTATCTTTAATATTTTAGTTGTAAAAAGACTCCGAAAAAATGTTGAACTTTTGAATGTTCGAAAAATCTGTTTTCACCGAACATGAGATCTGCACCAATATATTAAAACGTCCTCCACAGAATCCAATAAAAAATAAAATAAAAAATCAAAAACGATGGAGCTATTTTATTTTATGAAAATTTTGAAAATGTCTTAGGGACTTCCTGTAAAGAACCCTCCAAAATTAAAATATCGGTTTCAAATTCAAGGGGTTGCGGCATCAGCTAGATCGGTTGGGGAATATCAATTTTGGAGAAAATCGGCTGAACGGTTAGCCGCTAGGGTTGTTCACAGAGGGACAGGCAGACGTTTTGCCATTCGATATTTTGCAATCAAGGACCCACAAAATATGAATTCTGGCTACACCACATGTTAAAGAATTTTTTTTCTAAATTTAGCAACTGGATTTATCCATTTTTTTCTTTACCAAGGCCCTGTAATTAGAGTTTTTCTGCCAAAAATTCGCCGTTTTTTCGCACAGCATTTCATAACTTTCTCTCTGCTCCGCGGAGGATCGCAAGAATATTACGAATACATTATATATTGTACCCCAATAAACGATAAGTGTCTCAAGATGATACAATCGCTAGAGCTTGTGCAAACCTCACAAAGCTCGGGATTGAATCCCAGTCAGTCTAATATTTTTTCTTTCTTCAAACTTTTTGAAAGGATAGAGCACAATGCACTCAGTTCAATGGTAACATTTGAATTTCAATAAACTTGGTTCAACAAGCATTATTTGAATTTTCAATAAATTTAAGATGTATATTTTTTGAGCGTTTGGCGCTTCATTTAGTTCGAAGTTTCTCTCGTGATGGCTGATGTGTTCATTGGATAATAAAGGTCTATTACGTAACTTATGAATAATACACGAAAGTATATGCTGTTGAGTGTTTACTAACCAACTAACCTGTTAAATATAATCATTAAATATAATGTTTAAGATTTTGGTTGTAGATCTTATTTAACGCCACTTAGGGAGCCTAAAATTGTATGTTTGGAGTTACAGGTTACGATTGAAGCGTAACTTACTCAGTGTAATTTTTGCATATATGTCTATGGATATCCTAATGTTGACTAATGTTAATTTATACATATTTTTGGGCGTTTTCTGTAAATTGTTATTTTAACACTAAACTCACACAATAAGCATTGTTGAAATTGCAATCTTTCTTTAAGGCTCGTCAGAACTTTGAGAGTGAAAAATACTTTGTACGCCACAAAAAAGTTTTACCAGCCGCCACAAAAAAGTAGGGAAAAATAGGGGACACCATAAAAAAGTAGCCTGGCTTAATGTTTTTTAATGTATATCTGTGACTCTCATTTCATAACTTTCAAGGGAAAACTGTCGATATTAGATACTGACATGCTTTTAAATTTATAATAATTAAGCGTTAACTCAAAAACATTTGACAACCAATTTAAAACATTCATTTGCGCCCAAGAAGTAGAATAGACCGACAAAATTATTTAGCATATCATTTTGAAGAATAAAAAGTGGAAAATCAAAATATAATTGAAAAGCAGTCATCGCATTTTCCCAACAAAATAAAACTTACGTGAAAGCCCATCGTAGGCGTTCTTGTACTGAACCTTTGACAACCATTGACAATCCAAGCATAAAGTTGCCGAAGGTAATGGTTCCATTCTGCTCTTTATCCAAGGCAGAAAAAACGTAATGAGCATACTGACTTGAATCTGTAACAAAAAATATTGAAACACATTCATAACTTAAACGATCTGAGGAATATTTGGTTCTGCACATGTAAATAATAATAATAATAATAATAATAATAATAATAATAATAATAATAATAATAATAATAATAATAATAATAATAATAATAATAATAATAACAACAACAACTACTCCACTTATTGAGAGTAGACGACCTTCCAGTTGGTGGTGGAGCTTGAGTACCCCCGTGTGCCTGAGAGCTGTGTCGGCTGTAGCCTAGTTACTGTTACCTCCCTTGCAGAATAGGTCGAAGATGAGGGGTCAGACGGAGTGCTCCAGAGAAGAGCCTCAACGGCATCACCGAAGAACAAAAGGATTGATGAAGATGGCGGAAGAGGAAGTACCTCGAACTCAACCGCAGGGGGCGGCTGCCAACAGCGTCTGTCTGGTCATGTTAGGGGCGGCTGCTTTCATAGCGGGAAGTTGATAGGAAAGGGTTACGAACCTTTGCACTCCCTGTTATCGGCCCGCGGAGCGTACAGGAGAGAAAGTGGGTTGGCACAGCAGACCCGTGATTTAGAGTGGAGGCCCGAACCTTGCATTAGACAGCGAGGGAGGCTGCCTTCAGCAGTCAGTGAAAACCCCGTAGGGTTTACTAATGCCAACTGGCGATCGGAAGGACCCTTGGTTGGTCCTGCGGGGGGATGTCCCGAGGCCACAGTGGGTCGCGTTAACGGATAACAAGAAATAACCCATGAGTTAAGTGTGATCTGTGATCGCGAAATTGCTTCCTGCGAAACTTACGGCGGACTTAAAATTAATGAGCACAATGGAGATGTCAAGAAATGTAATGAATCTTCACGTGCCTTGTTCTACCAACGTCCCATACCTGCTCAGAAATCAAGCAAATGTCACTTTGTCGACGTCTGACCATCTCGTGGTTGAGTCCTAGGGACCCAGAGCCGGCAGAAGCTTGAAGCCATCGTCAGAGATGGACCCGGGATGAATTAAAGGAAGTTATGTAGTGCTTTTACTACGCAAAAGCGAAAAATGAGGACTTCCCAGTCAGAGGCACTGCAGTGACATCAGTTGATCCATGAGCTACCTCTCCCGGTGCAATTTTTCGTGGATATTGGATTGTGGGAGGTGATGGGCGATGAGAAATACGTTTTTAAGTTTGTTCTTGTTTCTTATAAGAGAAGGGTTAGCTGAGTAATAGAAATTATTGATATGTGTGGAAGTGATTAGGAAAGAAAGGCATTCTGAATTATCAGGAATTTGGGGATTTTCTTTCGGTGTAGGAGGAAATATTTTCTTCTGTTTGATGCGTTTATTAACATCTTTGAAGTTCTGACATTCTTTGTAATTGGTTAGATGATTAAGAGCGCATAATGCGCACTTAGCTGGCACCGTATTTTCCTTTTCGCAGAGATGTGTAAAGTGGTTGTCTCCGCAATTGACACCCGGAAGTAGCATTACACTACGACCTTATATGAACCTATTTTTGACACCGATGGTATTAAACTGGCGTTCTTTTCTTCCAAGATGGCTCCAATTTTACAATAGCATTTAATAGTTTATTAATTTTATTTATTTGTTGTTGGGATGTGGTTGTAGGCTAATGAAGAACAAGAGGTGGTTTCTTCGTTACTCTGTGACGAATGCCTACTGAGTACAGAGTTTGGGCTTTCAAGTCACGTTTTGTGTCTTGTGTCAATTGTTGGATGCAATAATAGCAACATAACACGAACAGTTCTTTCTTGTTTAGACTGAAATATATAGTATTCAATTGTTTTATCAAATAATTCGATGATTTCGGGGTAAGAATCAATCCCACTAGGTAAAACTTTGATTTTTTCTCTATTCATTTTACACGTGTATTTTTCTTCTTGCATGTTTTGGCGCATCACTGTGATAAATTTAGGCACAGAAGTAACATTTGGTACAAATATTGGCGGTATTGTTATGATTGCACCTTGCCTATCTATTTACTCTGCTTCGTTCGTTAATGTAGTAAATCTATCGGATAACTGGATTATTTTGAGGTGGAATCACTGCATTGTCATTACTGATACATCAATGTCTCTTTCGAGTTTGTCATTCGTCAATACTTACAGTTGATGTATGATTATGGTGTTCTGTTCAGGTGTTGACTCGTGGTTGTAGGTTATCACAGAAGATGACTCCTGGCCTGGGGACACAAGGTTACGCATCTCAGACTATTGCTGCGAGACTGGAAGGTTCTGTTGGGTTTGGGGGTATTGACTGACAACCTCCATTGCATCACGTAATGATCCGTGGGGTGGAGCCGAGAACTCTATGCCTGTTGACTGTTGGGATATGGCTGTACCTCTTCTCCCGCAGCCTTGCGTTCTAGAGGCTAGCGGCTGTACACAGACTGACAGCATATTACGCCGTGATCACGAGCTAGGTTACTATTAGATCACTTTGTAGATAAATTATGATAAGTGAATAGTTAAATAACACTGATCTCACTGCCATTGGCGTCGCCGCACAATTGACGCAGTTGAGAGCACCATGTGCACTCTGCGCTCAGCGGAGCTCCGGGAACAACCTTCACTTCAACTGCTTATTCAGAACTTAGCTCCGAAATGTGACATTTTTGTGACTTCTATAACATTATTGGAGTTTTATCTCCTCTAGGTACCCCCACTACTCATCATGGGGGGGGGGGGTCTGAAACGAAAGGAAGTGCAATTTAATTTCACTGGTCTGTCTTTGTAATTGCTATATAGGAAAAAGTATCAATTGGAATACGGTTATGAAAAAAATTTTAGACATTAAGAATTATCAAAGGAGAATTATACATTTTTTCCAAAGAAATACACAACTACGAATACATAATTTGTGAAACTGAAGTGCAGGAAAGAGAAAAATGTCATCTCTAGTAAGGTGTAACTTCTTTTATTAAATCATGAACTATTTGATACTAAATTTTTCCCATTTTTATAATATTGAATTTTTGTATTATTATGTATCTTTGTATGGTGCAATAAATATTCAAGACCAATACAATAGTATTCATTTTATTTACATACTGAGCATTATTTTATTTACTGATGATTGTTATACAGTCGCTTATAACCTCAAATTGCGCTCGTAAACATCTACGGCCCCATAAAGATTTCTAAAGCAAAACATGTTAACTTGAAGTTTAAAAGATGTTTATTCATAATGGTAGTGCTCTTTTAGTTGTGATCCTATCAACATGTTGCACTAATCCTTTTGAATAAATGGAGTATAATTACAATTAAATGTTGGTTTAGCATGTTGAAAAGGCAGTTATTTTGAAATCACATTCAGACTCTCCAATTTTGTTTGCAGTTGACACCGGTTATAGTAAACCTCTGAGGAAAATTTTTTGATTACTATAACAGACTATACGTAACTACATCAGACCATATCACACAGACTAAATAGAATATATCATATATAATACGAGTATTGTTTTTGGTTGGTTGGTTGATGATTCCGGGTGCGTCAACAGCGTAGGTCATTAGTCCCGTAAGTGTAGTGCATGCTTTTATCGGGAGATGGCGGTGATATTCCTCCGCTGGATGGCGAGATCTGGTGCCGACCTACCGTCGGCTAGGGGGGTTTCCCTCTCCCACCAGCCCAGCCGCGACAAGCTCTAAGCTCCCGACATATGTGGTAGTGTAGTGCATGTTAGTGTAAGTGTGTGTGTAAGGGGAGAGGATAGGACAAGGAAGAGGAAGGACAGATCCCGCGCGGTCCGTGGCCCGTTTGTTAGGATACTGCTCCGGCATTCGCCTGGTGTTGATCAGAAAAACCACGGAAAACTACCGATCAGAGCAGCCAACCGGTGAATGCTCCTCCAAACAGCGACTGAATTCGACCTACCTGAAAAGCTAGTGTTGAAAATCCTGCCGCCGCACAGTGGGCTAACTCGGTCCGAAACCTGGACATAGACGGAAAATGTATACAGACCTCAACAAAACTAGGCCCTAATAGATTTTTGGGGTCACTGATTACGAATTTTATGTCAACTTTTAAAAATTCAATGGCGGATCCAGTATGGCCGGTCTAAAAATATAAATTCAACGGATTTCTTTGAGTTTTTGGATATAAGGTATTTTCATGTCACTAATCACGAATTAGACGTCAGAATTGAAAAATTTTAAATGGCATATCCAATATGGCGGGGCTAAAATATAAATTCAGCGGATTCCTGTGAATTTTTGGATATAAGGTATTTTGGTTTGATTGATGAAACATAAAGTTGTTTGTTGACGGATTCTGATTTTTATTAAACGCTGTTCATAAACATGATGGCGCAGAACATTATTACGATCTTTAGTCAAAATCGTAATCATGTTCTTCGCTTACATCTGCGTTGTTTTCGTCCGCGTTATCGTGTTGTAAATCGACGGAAGGGATTTGCGCTTCATAGAGCAACTCTTGTACCTCGGCAGGTACCTCTTTCTTCTCTGATATTTCCATATGCTGGAAGCTGGATATCAGAGGGTCTGAAGATGCCAGGAGACGATGGAACACGTCGTGCATAGTTTTCTCCCGGGAGTACTTCCGCGTGAAATCTTCCCGGTAACGACGAATGTCTTTGTTCCGAGCCTCCTGCACATCTTCAGACAACCTCCCGATTGGAAGTGGAGCCGCTTCGACAATCGCGCATCCGTGCAATAGTACGATGTGCGCAGATGTAGGCATCGGGTACCATCCGTACAATTTGACGTACTGTCTGGCCACATCTAGGCAATAGTTTGAACTTTTGGACGTTGATAGCATACCCACTCGACATCGTTTGCAAGATGACTTTGCACTTTGCCATCAATTCTTCGTCGATCCCCAAAATCTGTGCCGTCACGGATACGTCCTCGAAGAAGCGCCTCGCAGTGTTACCGTCATTAGTAGTACCCGATCCCTGTTTAGGCATGTCAATGAGCACACCCAGTTTGTCTTAAATAGTTCTTAAATACGATTGAGGTGAAAAATGTCGATTTTCTGTAAAAACAAACTACTTTTTCTAATTAATGATTACTTACTTCATTACTAATTAATTAACGATTGCTGCCATGTATTATAAATTAATTAGCATTATTTGTTAGTAGGTAAAAAGTGGTACTACACAGAGTGCACGTTGCGCTTGACCAATACATCTATGCATGTAACTTTCGGCGGTCACTGGGGAACCGCGGAAAAACGATCAACTAAAATGGCGTAAACTTGCGCACGCGGTCTTTTTGGATCTCATAAGCTACATTATTAAGCGTACCCGAGAGCCATTCAGGGAAGTGGAGCGACGCGGAGAACATTTTGTAGCCATGATTTTATAAAACTAACAATGTTTCGGGATGAGGTTAAAATACACTACAGTTTGTAGCCAAAATGCTTGATTAAACGGGTTGCAAATGGCATAAACTTACATTTTGGGGTGTTTTCCATGGTGTCCAATGTGTGCATCTGGGTCGGATCACAATTTCTTATAAAACTCGCGTCAAAATAACTTACAAGAAAACGGCCGTTTTTTGAACGTGTGTTCTCCGGCGACTGACACGGCCCATAACAAAGAGATTAGTGAGTGGAATGCCACCAGAGCGTTGAACTAATATACACTAGAGCCATCTAAACACGATTTCCTTGAACTAACGTCGAAACACGGACCTTTTTTTTCCCTTCGTGTCCAACTTTTCAAGCGAGATACACCACTGTGCGCCGTCAGGACTCAAACCTAGGACCTCACGGTCAGAGACGCTGCAGTGACATCAGTTGATGCACTGAGCTACCGCTCCCGGTATGTATATAATGTATAGTCTATATCAGACAATATCAGATATTCGATATGTCAAAATAAAATATTTTCTCCATTACGATTGATTAAAATTCTATAAAATATCCAAGCACCGGGATTTCCGATTTCAATATCTTTGTTTAGCCTTAAAATAATTTTTTTATTACCGTTTACATATTTTCATTAATCATTTTTTAAGATTCTTCTCCAGACTTCGTGGTTCTCTACACTTGATTCTGCATTGTCCACACCCTCAAAATTATACCTTTGAATTATGCCCTGTCAATTATTTGATTCTTGCCCTGTCAAACAACTCTCATTTGTGTCCTCTTTGTCATCATCTGTGAGTTGTACTATTTCCTAAATTCTCTATATCCAAAGTGGAGAGCTCATTAAAACCGAATCACCTACTATTTATTTGCATTGTATTGTGAATTAGGACCTGCAACTTTGGTTCACTATAACGTAAGTTTCATTACATCCAGAATTGATTGCATATAAATGTACTGAAAATGGTTGAGTTTTCTAGAAACTTTATTTGACATTATTGAAAACACATCTACTCATAAATATAATAATGTGAAGAAATTGCCTTTAATGTAAACATTACCGACGTCAGGGACAAGTAAAAATAATTAATGTTTTTGAAAAAAAAAGAAGGATAGAGCAATATGGCGTTTATGTCATGGTATAGGGTTTGTTTGGCACTAAGAATACCAAAAATGTAAAGAAAAAATTCGGAGCCGTTTATGAGAAAATCTTGTTTTTATAATTTTTAAAAATTGTATACTTTTTCGGTTTCAGGGGACCCCCAAATGTGTTTTTCCGTTGAAATCGTGAAATCCCCGATTTTCCGCAGCATTACATAAAACGTGTAAAACATTTTATTTACATCCCTACCACGTCAGCCCTTCTCGTTCGATCCTCCCCTTCACTTCCCGCTCGCTCAGCCAACTTTTCTGAGCACCCAGGTCCCTTCCCGCCGTTCGTCCCCGACTCGGCTCAGTAGGAGCCCTGGCCGCGCCTCTGACCGGGAGGTCCTAGGTTCGAGCCCAGACGGCGGCAGGATTTTCGACACTAGCTTTTCAGCTGGTCGAATTCGGTCGCTTTCTGGAGGAAAATTCTAGCGGCCGGCTGCTCTGATCGGTAGTTTTCCGTGGTTTCTCCGATCAACACCAGGCCAATGCCGGAACAATACCCTAACAAACGGGCCACGGACCGCACGCGTTTTTCCTTCCTCTTCCTTGATCTATCCTCACCCCTTACACACACACGTACACTAGCATGCACTACACTACCACATATTCCGGGAGACCGGTCGGGAGCTTAGAGCTTGTCCCGGCTGGGGCGGTGCCCCGCTGGTGGGAGAGTCCTGGTTAGGGGGAAACCCCGCTAGCTGACGGTAGATCGGCGCCACTTACGGGACTAATGACATAAGCTGTTGACGCGCCCGGAATCGCTTACCAACCAACCCACCCGGCCGCGCCCCGACCTCTCGCTTCGTCCGGTGCGCTGCCTTCAGCTCCGCTCACGCGGCCCCTTCTTCACCTGCAACCCGCAATGCTCGAATGGACTGGATTGCATTTCCATTCTTTAATGACGTATTTGCAGAAAACCATTTGATGGACCTTTCAACCAGTGATGTGCATCTACGCGTAAAATACCATAGTCTACATCTACACATAGGCAACATACTCTGCGTAGACAAAGGTAATCTATGTAGGCGAAGGAAATATATATGTGGCATGGATGAATCCTTATGGGTCATGTTCCCCCAGATAATGAAAAGTTGTACACGAGTCCTTCAAAATAAGAGAACAGTTACCGTCTTCATGAGATTTCGTAAAAAATACCCTTATCTCTCTTCCCTACCCCTTGAAAACTTTGTGTGCTCGTTTTAAGTATTGCTTCTGCCACGAAAACAATAAAGAAATCAACTAACAGGAATAAAACATTCTTGAAAGGCCATGCAATTTTCTACTAAATCCTTTCTGATTCATTGTAAGAGCGCCATTAGGATTTAATTAATTTTAGGAAAAGATTGTTACTGGAAGTTTGCAGGGAGTATGTACTACCTATGCATCTGTTTACAGTTGCCCGTTGCAACGATAGTAGTGAAAGCAGTGATGGTAGCAAATGCAGAGCAGGGTCTGAAGGAGTGAAGCCGAAAAAGACAGGGGAGACTGGAAGCTCGGCAGGGTGAGGAGGCAGGTGCAACTATGCAGAAGAGACGAACCAGAATTGGTTTGGAAAGTATTGTGCAGTGTTTAGAAAGTATAGGCCAATGAGGAATTACTCTATCCACTTTCCACTTTTTCGAAATCCCATAAAATTTGCAACAAAATGTCAATAGCGCCACTAAATAATGAGCAATTGAATTTATAATATCAATCTATAATTAGGATTTCTCTTTCTTAAGCCTGTCGTATTTGAGGCAATTCTACCCCTAATTTCACTAAACACCAAATTGTAGAAAATAAATTCCTTCGTAAAATATTAAAGGCTCAATGGTCCATTTAAAATAAACAAATACACGAAGATCTTAAAATTAATTCTTTAAATATTTTTTCTTCATATTACAGAAAACTTTTATAACAACTCTCCTATTTCACATACATTTGAACATTTTACTTCAGGACAAAATTATGTTCCAAATTCTCAAATTCATTCTCATTTTCCTAAAGACATTTTCCATATTCTTTTATTTACAATAGTTTTACTTTATCGCCTTACGAAGCTCTTCGTAAAAAAAGTTACGTAATCCTACGCCGGAAACGGCGCATTTTTGGCAGAAAAACTGTTTTTGCCGGGCTCTGGTAACGAAAAAGTGGATAAAGCCTGTTACTAAATTTCGAAAAATCTCTAATTCGTTGTGTAGCCAAAATACATGTTTTGTTTGTTCATAATACCGAAAAATCGATTGACGGCAAAACGTCCGTCTGTCCATCTGTGGTCAACGCTAGCGCCTAAACCATTCTGCCGATTTTCGTCAAAAGTGATATTCCTCATTTGATCTGAAGGATCTCGTAGATTTGGTAATTTCAGAAATATATTTCAATTTTTGCAGGTACTTTACATGACGTATCAAAAATACTTTCAAATTTTTCTGAAAATCGGCACCAAATTATTTGTGTAACTTTGTCTTCAGATAGCGTAAAGAACGCTAAAGAGAATGGTGATAGTCTCATGTTCGTTGACATCACAGAGTTTTTGAAAATTGAAGACGTAATTTTTTGCGCGTCTTCCTACAACTATAATATTGAAAATAGAATTATTTTTCCTTAATAAAATCGGATACTTAAACACGAATCTTTAAATATGTTCATGTTCAATTTTCAAAAACATGAGTAGTTTCCATGTAATTTTGAGCGAAATATAGGCAATTTTTTTCTCAAAAACTGCTGCAAATTTTTTCTTTAAATTTGCTTCTCATATTTAATAAGGGACAGTAAAAAATATGGTGCCTATCCCATTTTCGGCTATCGCTCCGTTTTTTCGAAATTGCCAAAACTAACATTTGAAAACAACAAAATTGAAGATGGCGATTTTTGCTTTAAACAAAGTCGGTTGTACAAAATCAGCTCTTTAAAAAACGCCATGTAGATTTTTTTTGCGAAACCGAGCTCATTTCGCTTAATATGTCTGAAATTACGCAATTTCTCAAAAATTTCCAATTTCTCAAAAACAGCTCCAATTCTTTTCTTAACATTTTCTCCCCATCGTATGTAATAAGGGACGGTAAAAAATACGGTGCTAGTATCATTTTCGGCTATGGGTCTGTTTTTTTCGAAAATGCCAAAAATTACCATTAACATTTTAAAAGTATAAAATAAGAGATAGCGATTTTTACTTTAAAAAACGTTTGTTCAGGTCTTTAATAATGGTCATGTACAATTTTTTGAAAAAAAAAAGAACTGATTTCGCTTAATTCGTGTCTGCAATGAATTCAATTTCTCAAAATATTATTTTCTCAAAACCCACACCAAATATTTTCATTAAAGTTTCTCCTTGTATGTAACAGTGAACGATAACTAAATAAACTAGTGGTGTTATAGAATGGACAAGACATTCTCGCAGTAGTTAGTTTTCTAATCTGTTTAGTATAGTCTAGCTTCGAGTATGCCTTATTCTCTTCACGGCTGCCTTTTGTAGCCCAGAAAAATATTTTTTCACATTTTCTCAACTTATTGGCTTTCTAATGCTAGAGCTGATACAATTATGTCTTGACTGATTAATGTAGAAGTATGTTTCCCAATGCTGTTTCAATTTGAAACTTTTAAACATTTTTCAAATCTGTTATTCGATTTCTAAAACGTATGTAACGTCAAAATCAATTGTATTTCTGTGCATCTATATTAACCGATGTAAGTAAATCATCAAAATGAAATTTAAATACTTTGTAAACACTACTCATGGGATCAACTTAGAAACCCCTAACGGTTCCGAAATTGTTATTACTTTCGCACCTTATGAATTACTTTCACGCCTTACATTAGAAGATTCAATCCCATGTTACACTGGGATGGCTTAAAGGGTTAATTGGCATGTGCGGACATAGCTCTGCGGAGGAAATGTTCGCAGGTTGGAGCCCTGGTCAGACACACTTTTTTTTGTGTCAATTCTCTGTTGCCGCAGAAAATAATTGAGAATTATAGAAACTTTATTGAAAACCATTTAAAGCAATTCTAATCGCAAGTACAATTAATCAAGATAAATAAACTGGAAGTGTATGTTATTTTCGAATTGTTTAACTTTAAAAAATTTTCCCCATCTCTTGTTGGATTTGTAAAACGTATGTACCATCAAATCAATTGTTGTCTTTCTGTGCTTATGGCTATTATAGAAGTTTCAATATTCTGTGTAACCCGGGTAGCGGAAGTGGTTAAATGTCGGCTATGGCCTCAGCGTTTGAGAGGGAAGGAGCGCTGGTTCGAGCCTGGATCCGGGATATTTATTTGTTACTATACTCTGTTGCCGTAGGAACCTAAATACCAGAAATCCCAGAAACATTTTTGAAAATCATCTGAAGAAATTCTACTCACATATACAAACAATTAAGATACACAATAAACTGGAAGTGTATGTGTGCGATTTTCCTGTTGTTCGATTTGAAAAACGTATGTCACATCAAATTATCAAATCAAAAATTATTGTCTTTTTGTGCATATGTATTAACCTATTTAAGTAAACTAATCAATCTATCAACATGAAGTTTAAATTCAATGTATACACAATGGGACCGACTTATATATCCTTAACGGCTGACCGGGAGAGCTGGCTCAGGGTATCAACTAAGTTATAGTGCCCCTGACCGAGAGTTGCTAGGTTCGAGTCATGACGATGGCAGTATTTTCGATACTAGCCGGATAGCTTGGTCGAGTCCTGTCGTTGGGTGGGAAAGAATTCTACCGGCTGGCTGCTTTGACATGTAGCTTTTCGTGGTTTCTTTGATTAACATCAGGCGAATGGTCGGTCTGGTACCCTATCACACAGACCTCGTGCGATCTTTTTATTCCATTCCTTATCTTATTCTATTCTTTACTTACACACACTTACATGCACCACAAAACCACACATGCCAGGAGGCCGATCGGGATATTATAGTTTGTCCCGGCTGGAGGGATACGCCCGTGATGGGAGGAACCTGGTTGGAGAAACCTCGGTAGCAGACGGTAAGTCACTGCCGGTTTTAGCCATCCAGGTCGGGAAGATCACAGCTATCTTCCGAGAAAAACATGTACTACACTTACGGGGACATCTGATCTTAGGCGTTGGCGCGCCCGAAATCAGTATCAATCAATCAACGTATCAAGCTAACAACTGTCAGTCCGTTTGGGAACAACTGTAGCTCCTAACTGTTCGGCCGTATTTAATTTTTTATGCCTCTTCCCGAGTTCGATTTATACGGCTCTTGTGTGGCGTAGTGGTATGAGTGCCGACAAGTTAAATATGAGGATCTGAAATCAGGTCTCGGAGCGGAAAAAAATTGCTGGTTCAAAACACCTTTGTTTGTTTATGGGTTGTATAATATTGCGTAGCAGGTAGAAACAATGCGAGAAAGTATTTGCTATGGAAGCAACACTAGTTTCCCTTTCAGTTCACTTCTCTTTCACTTTTATGTTATTTATTCACAAAGTATATCTATCATAAATTTCTCTTTTAAACTACGGGTAATGTTATTTACCTGTTGATTAAACATTGGCATAATTATTATAAATAAAAAACCTTGAAAAATTGTTTGAAATTGGAAATGTAGTAAATAAATATTTAAAAAAATTGAATCGGTCAGAATTGAATTAATGAGAATTATTTGTAGTCGTTTGTCGGTGGTTCGTCAACCGTGGCGAAGCGGGGCGAGCAACGCGTGACAAGGAGAGGGGGGGGGTGGATGTGGATCGGGACGGGATGAGAACGGAAGAGATGGGTGGACCGGGGTGTAGCAAGGGTGCGGAGAAGGGAGTGGTCAGAATATATTACACAATGATATCACTCCTTTTCCTGTGTCCTAGATGATTGTGATTGATAAAACATTGGATACTTCAACTAGTTGTAAATAAAATTAAATAAAAAATTATAAGGCTTACACTAGTGAGACGAAAGTGACAAGAATGAATAATTAACCGTCATAAATTGATATTCTCGTATTAGAGAAATATTTAAATTTAATGTGGAAAAGAGCTTTGAATCTATGAAACATACTACGGTTGCCTTCAATTGTTTATCAAAATTGAGACATCGTAATTATGCCGTTGAGTGAATCAGCATGCAAGCAAGACGTTGAGCACCTCACCTCCGAGCGGGAAGAACTTCTGGTAGATGTTCTTGAAGGTGGCCTCGGTGATGGCGCCCGAGGGACACTCCTGCTTGAAGGCCCGGTACACGCAGCGGATCTCCTCGCGGGAGAACTTGGTGGCGCGGCTGATGGCGTCGAGGCGGTCGGGGCGGTGGCGCGGGGGCGGCGCGCACTCGTCGTCCTCCGCCTCCACCTCTGCAACACGCCACGCCGCTCGCTCAGCCACACGCCACAACCAGGACCACCAGCGGGGCACCGCCACAGCCGGGACCAGCTCTAGGCTCCCGACTATGTGGTAGTGTAGTGCATGTTAGTGTATGTTTGTAAGGGGAGAGGATAGGACAAGGAAGAGGAAGGACAGATCGCGCGCGGTCCGTGGCCCGTTTGGTAGGGCACTGCTCCGGCATTCACCTGGTGTTGATCGGAGAAACCACGGAAAACTACCGATCAGAGCAGCCGGCCGCTAGTTCTTCTCCAGACAGCGACTGAATTCGACCTAGCCGAAAAGCTAGTGTCGAAAATCCTGCCGCCGTCAGGACTCGACTTAAAAGTATTGTAAGTAAACATTTACGGAGCTTTGGCCATTTGAAAATTCTATGGTTTTAACATATAATTGGCCATGTTCGTACCAATGTGGCACACTGAGTAATGTTTGATGATCATAAAATTATTGCATAATAACGTGGACACCACCTCAGCAAAAAATTGCTATTTAAAAGACCATTAAATAATATTTATTTGTTATTTTCTAAAAGGCAGCGAAAACAGGCTAAAGATGGGGTGTTTACAGGGTTTGTGGCACCCTTAAACACATTTTAAAAACGTTTTAATTGGTGCCAATGGTGTTCTTAAATCGAAAACTAACTTTTTCGCTAATTCATTGAATTACAATGTACACGAGAAATTTCCGTGTAAATATTAGTCATAAAAGTATGGAGAAACAGTGGTCAAAGAGTAAAGAGTATCAGGCGTCGATGGGCGAGTATCCAATCAGAAGAGAGATAGGAATTTGAGATAGGAATGTGAAAAATGTAAATACTGTTGAGTGGGAGCCCCGATGGAGACATGACAAAAAGTTTATTGCTTTGAAAATGATCAAAATAACTTCTAACTTATATGTGTCCTGCCAATTTTAATGATGTTTGTGATATCTGTGATATTTAATAAATATCTGTATACTTTTGAAGTAGTTTTGATGTGAGAATTTTGAAAATTAACTGCTGATAAAAATATTGCTACTCAGCTACTACACGAACTCTCATAAACTAATTTTGTGAGTGGTTGTCAAGTGAAGTTAGTTATAAAGTTTGAGAGAGTAAGAATTTACGATTTATTGAAATGCACCGATAGAGAATTACTTCAGTAAAGAAAAAAGACGACAAAATATTTAAATCCTTGGGATGATAATATTTTATCAGAACAACTTTTATTAGATTTAAAAAAATTCTTTAAAATGATATTTACTTAAAAAATAAAATTCGACTTTATCTGTTGTTTTTTTTGTAATATTCGAGGAAATTAACATATATAAACATTTCCTTTTTAGTTATATTTAGCAGAATGAAGCTGTATTATGAATGTAGTATCGAATGTAATCGGATTCCTTTGTCGCCGCAGGTATGAAGTTTTTAATAGTACATCAACGTGAACCGTAATGATGGGTATTCATACACGACATGAGAGACAAATCAAACAATTACATTTTTGTGATTTGTGAAAAAAGCAAAAGAATAGAGAAATATGACGTTTATGTAGTCGGATAGGATGCATTTGGTACTAACCCATTTAAAAATTGAAGAAAAAACTTGGAGCCGTTTTTGAAAAAACCTTGTTTTTGTAATTTTTGTAAATTGCAAATATTGCATGCTCTATTGCACGAAAACTGCTAATTAAAAAAATGTACATGACCTTAATGGAAGAAAAACTCATGGACAACAAATTTCATTTGAAGGAATAATCTCTATCTTCAATTTTATAGTTGGAGGAAGACGCCGAAAAAATTCCAACACTTACAATTTTCGAAACTTCAGAGTTAACCATGAAAATCGGACCTATGCTACCTTTATAAGTGTATTTTGCTCTTATCTTACAAGAAATTTAAAGAAAAAAATTGGAGCCGTTTTTGAGAAAATTTTGAAAATGTCTGGGGGCTTGATTTTAAAGAATGTTTTTCAAACTTTCAAAGCTTCCACTAGACCCAGATCGACAGGGGTTTCTTCAATTTGGAAAAGACCGTAAGTGTGGTTTTGGGCGCTAAGTTTGTTCACATATGACCGACGGACAGACGAGCAGACGGACGGACGGACGGTTTGCTTTCAATTGGTTTTTCTGCATCAAGGACCCATATAACAGGGATTCTGGCTACTCCACGTGTTAGAGGATTTTTATTCTTAATTTAGCAACTGGATTTTACCACTTTCTTGTTTTCAGGGCCCGGCAACGAAATTTTTCTGTCGAAAATTCGCCGTTTTTCCGCTCAGCATTACATAAGTTTTTCTATACTACGTATATTACTTCATATATACGTACGAATACGAGAAAGTAAAAATCAACGATTTTATGCATTTTAAACATTATTGAAAACACGTGAAAAATTAATCGATTATATAAGGTTAATCGATTAATATTGAACGCTTAATCGATGAACATTAATGTAATAAAATTAATCATCGATTAGATATTAATCGATTATTCTTTAGTAATACATCTCTAGTAGTCAGAATCCAAGCTTTGCAGGCCCTTGATAACAAAAAAGGGATTGACGGCAAAACCTTTGTGGTCAAAGCTAGCGCCAAAATTGTTCAACCGATTTCACTCCAAAAGTGATATTCTCCGATTGATTTAAATGAATTCACAACCCTCTGAGTTTGAAACGGATATTTTGATTTTGGGGTTACTTTACATGAAGCCTCAACATTTTAAAATTACTGTCAAAAATGGCTCCAAATTATTTTTAAAAACTTTGTACTCTGATACCATAAAGGACGCATTAGAGAATACGAAGAATAGCACAGGTCTCATTTTCCTTGAAACCCTGAAATTGTGGAAATTGCAAAAATATCCAAATTTTTTTCGGTATCTTCCTACATCTAGAATATTGAAGATAGAGATTTTTATAATGAAATCTGTTATCGAAAGACAATCTTGAAATAAGGTCATAATTTTTCGAAAATATGAGTAGTTTTTGTGTAATTTTGCATGAAATATGCGCAATTTTTAAACAAATATTTTCTCAAAAAAGGCTCCAAATTGCTAAGATTTCTCCTCGTGTGTATCACAGGACAGTAAAAAAAGCGGTGCTGGTTTCATTTCCGGCAAACTCTCACTACGTCCAAAAATTTTAAAATGTATCATTTGAAAATTACGAAATTGAAGAAATACATATTTTCGTTAAAATCTCTTGAAAAAATTCATATCTTTAAAAATATTATGTACATTTTTTACGAGTTGTTTTTGTGTAGTTTGTTCTTGAAATTAATGCAATTTATACGAAACCGCTCTACTTTTTGCTTTAATTTTTTTCCAGGGATAGAACAAGGAACGATTAAAAGAATGGCGTAGGTCTCATTTTTATTGAACTCTGGATTTTTGAAAATTGAAAAATAAGAAACATGTGCTGTTGTAAGAAGTATGTGGTGTTATAGCACCACTAGTTATCTCTTTCCCCCTGCTACCTTCGTTTTTCGACGATAATCAGGATCAAATGAAGCTTTACTTCATTGACCCGCATCTGTCACTCAGTGGGGTTGATTGACGAGACCTTAGGGATCCAGTTTCGGCCCCCTCGTACTTCCAGACTCTCCAAAAACAGAGTAAATGGGTGGAAGGGATGAAGGCTAAACTAAGTTTAAGTTTGTAAACAGAGTTGATGGAAGATTTTGTTAATTAATATAGCATCTCGGGGTTCGAAAGTCAACAAGAACAGGTAACAAATCTGTTGAAACATATTTATGATGTGTGAAGTTCATGGAGTACTAAATGTAAATTACTGACGATTCTTTTCTACGCATAAAACTTGCACCACGACAAGTAATACACAAATCGTTGTGAAAATAATATCCTTAACAAAGAACATAATATACACCTAATCACAAAATAAACTTAGTAAAAAGTGTAATGTTAAGGAAGTACCAATGTTGGAAAGAATAGTTTGAGAAAAAATTAATTAATTTTGAGTACTTTTATACATACCTTCTGCCTTCAAGACTTTTGACGTAGAAAGCCCATGAAAAGTATTTGAAAGAAATTGGGAATTTTGAAACTAAATCAGAACGTCTCAGCAGAAAAATGAAACGCTCAGGAATATTGCAATGAGATAATTTATTTCAGACTTTAATAAGAGGCATCAGTATATTAAACTTTCGTTAACCGAAGGGATGACTTAGTCAATGAGTGTTGGAGTGAACGGATGACTATTAAATATGATTATAAAATGATCCTTTCCATTTTTATGTTAATTCCGAATTAATCACAAAAAGACAAGTTATTTCCTATGAAGTAGCAAAACGTATCCAAAGTAGAAAAAAATCAATATCACGCGCAACAACTGTCAAAGCATGTGATTGATAGCTGTAATTTTATTGAGTCAATGGAAACTGAACGAGGGAAGCTTTGCAGATTTGATGTTGGCAGGAAATGTATCTACTTGACTGATTCCTTCATTTTGCCTCGAGGAAGGTCTGTATGACGATGACGGGTGAAGCGCTGGTATCTGCGCGGCGTCTCCCGGACAGCTAAGTAGATACTGACTTCGGCCGCAGAAGCCTACGATTTCAAATGTACTCTGTAGTCAAATATATCTGATCTTTTGAGTCAGGTCATACATTTAAAACGGTTCGATATATTTATGAGGGCATTTCTGTGTTTAACACTTTATTTCATGTTGTAGATTAAATAATTTTAATTTGGCAAAGTAAACTTTAATCTCAAAGAAACTATTAATGTTTGTGTGGGTCATGTCGCGTATACAGAAAAGAAGGGTCGTAAGTTGCATTCATTAATTAGACAATAAACGTTATGCAGTGGTCTGTTTAGAACTGGCCTTGATTATTTTGATTGGAGGGGGCGGTGTTCCCCACTGGAAAGTGATCTTCGGTGGTGGTTCACACACGTCGACTTCCGGAATTTCCCCCTGTAGGTATTTTCGCCATCGGGGCACAGCCCTAACCAGGACGAGCTCTAAGCTCTGACGTTTATGGTAGTGTTGTGCATTTAAGTGCAACTGTGTGTATGTAAGGGATTTGAAATGAACGAGGAGAAAGATTGCGCGCGCGAAGAAGGAAAGATCGCGCGGGGTCTGTGCCCCGTTTGTTAGGGTACTACTCCGGCATTCGCCTGGCAATGCTCAGAAAAACCACGCCCAACCACCAATCAGAGTAGCCGGCCGCTAGAAGTCTCCTGCAGACAACGGCTGAATTAGATATCTTGCTAGCGTCAACAATTCACCCCGGACGAGGCTCGAACTCTAGACCCTCAACAGTGTTGAGGGACAACAGTGTTGTCCTGTTGCATAGCAACCGGTATGTTGAAGTTATATGTTAAGTAGTGGAGATACGGCTTAACACGCAGTGTTAAACAACTGCGCATTAAAACAAATCTGCCAACGATTTGCGGATTCGGTGGTATAACGGTCAGCGTACCGGACTGTTGTACCCGAGTTTGCGGGTTCAAACCCGATCGAAGCCGTGGATTTTTAAGGGCGAAAAAATCCTTCGTACGCCTTCCTTCGGAGGGGAAGTAAAGCCGGCTGTCCCATGTTAGTAGATTTACTGCATGTAAAAGATCCTCAAGCCTAAATGAAGCCTCTGAGCAAAATTGAGATCCGCCTGTTTCATCGCCCAAGATAATATCTCCTTTCTCCGCTAGGTGGTGAAAGGAGCGTAACGAAATTTGCGTGGTTAGACGGAAGAGCGGGCCTGATGGCCCGAGTCTCGCCACGTAAAATAAGGCATTAACTAACTAACTAACTAACGATATCGTATTCGCAAGGAGAGGAACCGTGCAGTCCAGTGGCCTGTGTGCCATATTTCGTTTTCAGTCCGCAAATGACGTTAGGGTCATTTGGGCGGGGCCGCATCGCCTTCCCGCTGGGCCGCCGAACGGAGGCATCGCTCTCCGCCGCGAGGCTGCGGGGGCGGCATCCGCGGAAGGAGAAATGCGGGCCGCGGAGAAAAATGAAAACTCTTCCTTTCAAGAGGGACATAAAGGATAGGCGGTAGCCGCCGCCGCCACCTCGCAAAGTGCTGAGTTCCCGCGTCACTCGTTCTCGCCTGCGCCGGAGGATTCTCGGCCGATAAATGCACCTACTTAGCAGCGCTACCCCGCACGGGGGCCGGGCTTTCGGCAGCTCCTCACATTGTCGACGGCACAAAGGAGGCATTGTGTCTCGTCGGCTGTCACTTCACTGCCTCCCCCCCCTCCCGCTCTTCACCCCTCTCACCGCATCGTCGCCTTCTTCTCTGCAAGGGTTTAGCGGGATCAATTTCGGACAGAAAATGGCGCGGCCCTTTACGAGCATTGTGGTTAACGGAGAGTTTATGTTATTTCACGAGCGTGGGCCCCGGCGCACGGAGACGGCGGCTTTGGCGTGAATGAGTTTACGATTGGCGAGGACGCAGATAGCACCCGACCTCTTCGTGCTGAGTACTGCTCTGCGACTCGTTGCTGGAAATGTTGCTGCTTACAGAACTGGAGCGTAGTTTTAATACGGCATTTTTATGACTTGTTCCCTCGTAAACGCAAAAGAAATAAATTTCCTCGACTCAGCGCGAAAACATTAAATACGAGTTGAGCATAAGATATGTACTGTTGTGAGTGAGTTTAACCTTCTGAAATATTTTGACATTTCAAAAATTATTATTACAGAACAGAAGAATAGAAAAAAAATTCAGAAGAAAGGTAAATATCATAAACATTCTGTATATTGAAACACTTCTACGGATCTTCAAACATAAGGAGCATTGAATAATGGCAAGGAGACATACGGCAGTGAATTACACACTGAAGAAATTAATGCACAGTGCTTAAGAAATTACTTGTAATTTAGGTATTGTTTCTTTCTCTTTTCTTCTTACATCGTAGGTTTTATGATCATTGCCTGTGGTGTCTTAAAATAACAATGAAATACCTATTCATTTGCTAAACCTTAACAAAGCTGAAACAATAAATAAAAGTCTTCCCAGAGTATCTCAAATACTTAGGAAAATTAAGTTTCGCTTTCAAAAATCCTCAGAGCTGTACACAGATGACGATTATCAAAAAACATTTCAGTCGCATTGATGGCTTGAATGGCGAACCAATAAATTTAATTTGTTGATGGAGATGAGCAAACAAAAATAACTATGCACGGGAGACGAAATAAAAGAATCAAAAGACGGCAAGTGGAAGTACAGGGAAAACAAATCTATTTAATAAGAAGTAGGAAGCTTAAAGATTTTGATCAAGGAAGACAATCGTAATTTTGTTCTATAAAATAAAAATTCTATTAAAAATTAACTCAGTCACTTTCTCCATTATCTACTTTAACTTTTTTGAATATCTAGAATAAAGAACTGTTAGGTTTTGCTGAAAAAATGGATGTCCAGATTTTGATGGAAATGGTATTTTTGTCTTTCATAATATTGAAAAAAGATTATTAAATGCTAGTCTATCGGTCTATCCACCCGTTTCTGTGAACAACACTAGTGCTATACTTGACTATGCTGAATTTTCTCCCAAACGATTATCATTCTCGCCGAAATGAAGGCCTACGAATGTGGAGTTTTTTTTGTTTTTTGAATGAAGCTCCCGCAAGATATTTTAAAATTTCTAAAAAATTACTCCTATTTTCTTTCATTTTTGTTCGTATAGAGGACGGTGGGCTTGTAAATATGACACGTTTACATTTTCATTAAAACCTCTGACATTCAATATTGAAGCTGGAGATTTCTTATTGAATACAAAATATTATCTAATATTAAATCTATAAATCATACTGGGTACTGTTTTCAATATATTAATATTTTTTCGTAATTATGAATTAAATAGTGTTAATTTTTCACGAGCACGGAAACAAGATTTTCTCAAAAACCATTTCAAATGCTTTTTAGAAACTTTTAAAAGGATTAGTTACAATGCACTGAATGCTGTGGCACAAGCGCTCACATTATTTAAATAAAGTTTTTGAAAGAAAGAGGCAATGCATTCATTTACAGAACAAGATTCATTTTGATACAAAATGGTTTAAAAAATACACATATTACACACATTGTTATCGAACGTCTTGCATGTAGTTATTTTATACTTACAAGTTATTTGAGAACCCAAGTATTTCAAATAACATCATATGAAAGTTTTTGAAATCTCAAAAGCATTCCAGAGTAAGTGAGCTAAAAATGGTATATTTTCAGAATTGCTCAAATGATATCTTTTCAAAACCAGCTCAAACGCCCCTTCGAAAATGTTCTTGTGTGATAATTAAGACTAGTCTTAATTAAAATGTTAAGAGATCTACAACGGAAAAGAATGTGAAAAAATCTATATTTTGATAAAATACATTATCTAAAATATATTTTAATTTTTATAAGAAAGAAAACCAAATCATCATGCTAATTGAAAAGATGTCTAAATATTATATTGTATTACACATTGTGAAGTATTAGTTTACTTTGAGAAATTTGTTCATTGATGAGTGTACAGATGAACTTATTAAAGCTAAAGAATTCCGATCGTTTTGATACAGCGACGAATCCTGTTGAACGTTATTCAGATAAATAGATTCAGCATATCTAAGCACATATCGGTACAACAATAATGTCCATTTTAATGGCATTTAGAAGATATTAAATAATAGACATTATGAGCTCTTTAAGGCAGTTTTATCTAGAGCAACTTGCGCAACATAGATAAAATATGAGAACCATATAGTAAGTAATATAATAATAATTATTTTATGTAACAGGAGCGAATAATATGAGAAAGTCTGTACTAAGTGGCAGTACAATTAATTTACAGATGCAACAATGTACCAGACAACATGCGAATAATACTAAACAGAATTGTCTTCTAAGCATTTGCGCTTTAAAAGTGAATGCAGCCATATTTTAGGTTATCACCTAATGTAAAGTCGTTTAAAGTTTGAGATGTTTTTTAGAAATAGAAATACTTGTCTGACCATAAAAAATTCATTGAAATGTAAAACTGGCATTTTAATTTACTTAGCATTTGTTTAATTAAAAATACTTTGTGTTGTCTTGAAATATTTCATTGTTGTGTGCGTGGTAATGTGTGTTTGGGTGATAGTTCCTTATTCGTGACCAGCAAAGAATGTGAAACCACAAGCACTGTTGAGGATGATAAACCTAGAGTTCTCTTCCTGGTAAACAAGCTCTCTTTTGGGAATATGTCTCCTTTAACCACTGCTTGCGTTGGATTTTTTGCGTTGGTCAACTGCTTCGGTCATTAGTCCCGTTAGTGTAGTGCATGTTTGTTCTTGGGAGATGGCGGTGATTTTCCCCTGCTGGATGGCGAGATCCGGCACCGACCTACCGTCGGCTAGTGGGGTTTCCCCCTAACCAGGACTCTCCCACCAGCAGGGCACCGCCCCAGCCGGGACAAGCTCTAAGCTCCCGACCGGTCTCCCGGAATATGTGGCAGTGTGGTGCATGTTAGTGTAAGTGTGTGTGAAAGGGGAGAGGATAGGATAAGGAAGAGGAAGGACAGATCGCGCGCGGTCCGTAACCCGTTTGGTAAGGTACTGCTCCGGCGTTCGCCTGTTGTTGATCGGAGAAACCACGGAAAACTACCGATCAGAGCAGCCGGCCGCTAGAATTCTCCTCCAGACAGCAACTGAAATCGACCTAGCTGAAAAGCAAGTGTCGAAAATCCTGCCGCCGTCAGGACTCGAACCTATAACCGGGAGGTCCTTCTAACCGGGAGGTTAGAAGCGCTGCAGTGTGCTTGCGTTGGAAACAGGCCTGTTTCACTGGACCGGTGTGACGGGCGGGAGCCGCGGCAGCCGCTGGTCAATGATCTACGAGCGACCGTGCGACGCGGGGCGCCCTTGGTGCTCTGAGGGAGCGAATTTGGGCGCCGGGGAGGCTGTGCCAGCGCCTGTCCTTCCGCCTCCGCCGCCGTTGGCGTCACCAAACTAGCCACCCCCACTGCTTGCGCTCCTCTGGCTTAGGCTCCCTCCGCTCCACTCCCCTCCGCCGTACACGCCATCGCCAATATCATCGCCTTTGTCGTCAACACTGGCGTGATCACAACCCTCTCCATTGGCGCGCTCGCTTTCACTGTCTTTGAGGCGGTTATCGCTCCACTGTCACCTTTGCTTTCGACGACCCATGTGCCTGCACCCTGTTCACTGCAGATCTCATTTTGGCCCTCTCTTTACCTGACCCTCGCTTTCTCCGCCCTTGTCTTCACTGCATTTGACCGGCTGAGAACGCTCAGTGATCTCATTTCAGTGCCTCTAACCGGGAGGATCTAAGCTCGAGCCCCGACGGCAACAGTATTTTTGACACTATCTAGATAGCTAGATCGAACCTGCCCGCTGTCTGGAGGAGAATTCTAGCAGTCGCATGCTCTGATCGGTAGTTTTCCATGATTTCTCGTATCACTACCAGGCGTACGCCAAAGTAGTACCCTAACAATCGTACCACGGACCGCGTGCAAACTTTCCTTCCTCTCCCTTCACTTACATCATCCTACGAGGGCTTTACCACCACACATGTCGGGAGCTTAGAGCTTGCCCCGCTGGATGTACAAATCCACAGCTCGACGACTTTTAGATCGTCGCTGGATCTCAACATCCAGCGGGAACAGAACACCGCCTCCTTTCGTGACCAAGCATACACTACACATAAGGGACTACTGTCCACAGCGGTTGACGCGCCGGAAATAATCAATACGCCAATGCACCGCATTCGTCTTCGCGGTCTCCCTCTCTGCGGACACGCCTTCGCCCCCGCTGCCTTCCCCTCCGCCGACGTCGCCCGCGCCCCCTCGCCTCTTCGGCCGCCGCCGTCTGCCCTGACTCCGCCGTGTCCGCCGCTTTGCAAGTCAAATCCCGCGGCGCGCACTCGTGAGCGGAGCGGCGGTGGGCGGCGCCCCCGACAGGGCCGACGGGGCGGGTGCCAGGCGGGGAAGAGCTATGCGTGCGCTCCGGGCGAGCCGAGGGAGGGGAAAGGCACGCGTTGCAGGACGGCAGGTGTGCGGGTGATGGATATGGCCGTAGGAGAAGGTGGATGGGGAGAACGGGGAGACGAGTGGGGAACGGCGGCGGTGAGGACGGAAGGCCTGGGATGAGCCGGACGGTGAGGGTCGCGAAGGCCGGGCGGGAGGGTGATGCACTGTTAGCGTTGCGGTGCGGGGCACTGGGGATGGATCACGTCGTCTGCGGCGAGGGAGGCCTCCTTCCAGGCCATTTGCAGCGGCGGGGCGGGGCGGGGCGGGGCGGGGCGGGGCGGGGCGGGGCGGGGCGGGGCGGCGCCGCGGACACCGAGGCCGCGGCAGATGCGCCCAAGGGGGGGCCGGGGGCGGGGGCGGGGGCGGGGCGGCAAAGGGCGGGGGTCGTCGACGCCGAGGTCGTGCTGCGTCGGCGCTCCCGCGTGAAGGGGCGAGGGGGGCGGGGGAAGTCTGAGGACGGAGGTGCTGACTGGTCGAGGGATAAAAGACTTGCGGAGGGGAGGACTAACGTTCTGGCACAGTGCTCTAGAAACACCAAGGTGCAATTCTCGATATCGGACACGTGCCAAAGTACTTTAAGAACGATGCGTGAGAAGGAGGATTCGTTTATCGCATCTTTTTATGGAACTCCGCGTTCTTTGTTACATTATTCTCAGTTCTCTACGTCAGTATTCGTGTAATTCTATTTGAATAAGAATAAAAGATTTCGCTGCAGTGCATTAGAATAGATTAAATTAATTATGTAAAAAAGGGAACCGATAATGAATATATTGATTATGAGAGTTCTCAATATTACACTTTCATTTGCAGATGTTAGAGGACTTTATACTATTATTGTGTCTTCAGCTGAATCTAATGAACGTCTCTAATAGATTCACTCATCCTTAATTCAATGTAATTTACCAAAAATGTGAATCGATTTCGTATATTTGTGAATTATGAACTGACTAGTGAAGAATAGTGTAGAAAAAATATTGTATTTATTGTTGATTTCTGATTTTCTGTGAACATTTACTTTTTGTAAATAAAAATTACTATGCTATGTGCAATTAATCGGTGAAGAGTTTAGGATGTGTAGTACGTCAAACACTGGGAGTTTCCCACAGTTAAGACGCATTATGAGTTACACCGCACAAAAATTGATCTTCGGTATTGCACCTCTTTTAAATGGCTGCTATAATCAGAAGTCCGCCTACCTGAACGAACCCCGTTAAATATTTATAGCGTATAGACCGGATACAACCTGACGTTCAAGGTTATACTACCAGAAAACCGGAACGAGTTTGCCATTCAAGGTTCTCTGAACCGCAGTCTCATAAAAATGTCCAGGCTTCTTTACATGTACACAGAGCTTATCCTAAAGATGGCTACGGCGCAGAGGGAAAATGTAAAAAGAATCTGGCATCTCGCTTAAAGCAAGCAGAGTGACAGACCGTAAACTTTTCCTTGGTTATCCTCAGGAACCAAAGCCTGTCAAATATTCTACCTGGTTCCAAAGGAGAGAGCTTTCAAGAAATAATACCAAGAGCGTGACCTTTGACCTTTAATGTAAATTGCTTTTCACCCAGCGCTGTGACGGGAACCTATATCTCTTTCGCCGATGATCTCATTTGGAGTCACAGCATGAATACGTCTGGCCCGACGGCAACAATAGGGTGAACAGACATACAGAAACATGAAGGCTAAGTAATTTGAGTGTTAGGTGCCATTGCAAAAGTCATCCAGAGGAACGAGCATGAGGCAACATTGTCTTAGTAATTTTGAGTTATATTACTAGTTTTTACAATCTTCCTTTTGTTAAGATAATCAAGCAAAATAATATTATTTTCGTTTCTCCTTTATTTACCAGAATATTTTACTCGATTATCTCCGTATCTTATTTCTACATATTTTAAAATTAAGTTGGAAGTTTTAATATTATCTCGTTTTTTTATAAACGTTTTCAAAATAAGAGGCACGAAGTGTGAAAGGATAAATGAAATTACACATAATATGATTGATTTAGTTTGCTCCTGATTACTTCATTTGGTGTTTAGTCTTTTCTGGTGCCGCCTGGTGCAACCGATCAAAGAAATTTCATTTCTGAGGTTTCTAGCTGTTTCAGATCTTTATTTACGAGCGCCCAGGGTTTCGTTCCATATAGCAAAATGGGTGTGTAGCGTCATAGCATGTTGTTCATCGGAGCGCACAAGGCGTGTGGCCGGAGAGGGGAGGGGTTGGTCCAGGCGCCTTGTCGCCTTGGGAGGGTGCAGGCCGGCGGGGGCGTGTCTTGGAACATCTGAGGGTCAGCTAGCGCAAAATGTTGTGTGAGGACAGCTCGACCTGCAGCTGGCGGCGGGCCTCATTTTGCAACACGTCCCAAAACTCAGTAATGAGGTGACACGGTCCGTGGGTCTTCAGCGTGGGAGGTCTGTCACGTGACTGCTCGCGATAGGTGTGAATGGAGGAAACGGCTTGATTCGAGTTTGAGACGAATCGCGGTGCTGAGACACTTTTGTTGCCGTGAGGGGGTTTTCGCAGGCTTGCGAGGTGTGGCGTTTTGCCACGGACGCAGGCCAGGAGCGGCGCTGAGGTTTAACACCCCGGGGTACTCAGTCAGGCTGGGGCGGCTTGTAGTGCTCTGGAGTGAAGCGGTTGCTCCAGAAGAGTGTACATATTGTATTGAAATTGTAAATAAACTTATACATAAAAACTTCGTTTCTGGATTTCACGCCCATCACGACGACGTTGGTTGGTTGGTTGGTTGGTTGGTTGGTTTAGTGATTCCGAGCGGGTCAACAGCTTTGGTCATTAGTTTCGTAAGTGTAGGGCATGTTTTTCTTCGGGAGATGGCGATGAACTTCCCCTGCTGGATGGCGAGATCCGGCGCCGACCTACCGTCGGCTAGCGGGATTTCCCCCAACCAGGACTTTCCCACAAGCGGGGCACCGCTCCAGCCTGGACAAGCTCTAAGCTCCCGACCGGTCTCCCGAAATACGATGTGGTAGTATGTGCTGTGTAGTATGTGATGTGTATCGTATGTGGTAGTATTATGCATGTTAGTGTAAGTGTGTGTGTGTAAGGGGAGATGATAGGACAAGGAAGAGGAAGGCAGGATCACGCGCGGTCCTTGGCCCGTTTGTGGGAAATCAGTTGATGCACTGCAAAATACTCACACTAAAAAATAAAAATACACCAGTGGTGCTATATCAGCACATACTTTCTTGCTTTATTGGAAACAGCAACGTAATATTGAAATATTGCATTTTTTGCGCTACAAACACCTCAGGTATTACTTGAAAACGTCCATTATATCAAGAAGCGAGCAACGCACTGTTGTCAGCGCAGCGTTGCCAAAACTATGAGCATTCGCTTGGCAAATAATATCAATTCTTGGCAAAAACACTAATTCATATCTGTATTCAGATTTCAACTTGTTTATCGGTTAGTCATAGTACATCATACAGAGTTGATAAATAAATCTAATACTAATAAACTAATTAAATTTCTAATTTATGCAATTTGTAATATTAAGTTAATTTATTACCGCTTTTTTATATATTGATACCACCTCAAGTGAAGCATAGAAAAATAAAACTTTAAGGTTGTATGTTCGTTAGATCGACATCGGATCATGAAGTATTCCCCCCCCAAAAATAGTTTAAATGAAAGTAAAATCTCTGTTCTTCAAGATGGCAAAAAACCATGTGGCCCTTACCTGTCTATTTATTTATTACCGGCCTATTATTAGTTTTAAACGAAAACTCCATTTATTTGCGTTTGACATATTTTTGATATCATTTTATATTTGAAAATGTTTATATATATATATATATATATATATATATATATATATATATATATATTACAATATATTACAATAGTTATTATTCAAAATTCGTATGGCTGTCAATTACTAATTTACTGCAATTAATAGTTACAATATAATGTTGCAATAAAAAATATGCCATACAAACTTATTATATATTTACGGTATTTTGGGTATTTGAAGTTTTTAAATAGGTATGTATTTAGCACATCAAGTCCTAATGTATTTTATGTATGTATTTAAATATTTATTTATAAAATATTTTTTTGAAGAATTAAAATTTTTAATTTAAAGTATTTTGCCCAACCCTGCAAATGAGTTTTACAAAACATGATGACTGAGATGTGTGAATTCGGAGAGAAATTGTAGTATTAATTGTAATGCTATTAATAGCATTACAAACCTATTGCTAAAGGCGAGAAAGTAAGCGCTGTTTAGCATCAATTTTTCTGAACTATTTTGCTTAACATTCCTTTTATAACTGATGAAAATATCATGCAATGCTTTTATATGTAGTCGCTAATAATCACAGATGTTCATGCACCTCAAAATAAATTTAAAAAAAAAACCCTTTGTCGTTTCCTTTCATGAAAATGAAATTTGGTGCATGAAAACTCAGAGGAAATATGTTCTTACTCTTTAAAATGGAATTGTTCCATTGTGTCAGATTTTTATTCGCTCCATAAAAGTGGCGCAGAAATAACACCGTTTGTTTTCTTTTGAAGAGCGATGAAGCGTCATTTTGATACTGTTGCTGATATCCTGCGGTTGCGTTTACAAAGGCGAGTGGCCAACGGCGCGAACCAAGCGCTGCCAGTCCCCTCGCTTAACGCGCCGGGGCGGAACGTCGCTCGCGCTTCAATCTGCTGCACTTAGTTGCAATTCCACGAAGTGGGTACTTGGAATTTTTTACGGTTCGGAACGTTGCCACAACTTGTCTGATTCTCCGGTTCAAATTTACAAAACTGTAGTTTCCTAATAACCGGAGATGGATTAATTTTAGACGATAAACGATCAACCAGGAATACCAGAATACTTGAAAAAAACTTACTTGGCGTCCCCTCTGTATGAATAATACATAGCATACGAAGTGAAGAGCCCCAAAGCTCAGTTCTTTTTTAGTGTTGAATTTGTATTTGTGGTGGAATGAAGTTACGAGTATAAATTCATAGTATAGTACTTAAGAAGATGAATTTATGGAAGCCAAAAAAATTAAATTGTGATTACGCTCAATATACTGATACTGATTCTGAAATCTTATTGCAATTAAATTCTTCCGTTAGGAAAATTGTTCTGTACCTTTTGAATTTTGAATACCGGAAACTTGGTTACCGGGGACTTATACGGTTCTAGTGGTTGATAACTATAGAATTTGCAAGGGAATTGCATGTGCTTTTTTCATAATATTCAGAGCCTGCGTTTAAAAACAATTCATAAAGAATTGTGAGTTGTTTATTAATAAAAATAAAATTGTTTTAAAATTACATACTGATTGATTTAAACTTCATGCAAAAGTTACGAGTTCTGACCATATTGTAAATATGTGCCAATTTATATTAACACTAACTACTTCCTGTGAGCTGCAATCATGAAAAGGAAAACAGGTATTCAGATATTCAAACAAAAGAGCCTCGAAAACGCTTATTCATAACACAACTTGGCATTTTCGTGACAGGTCCAAAATGTTTCACTGCACACAGCCAACACGTAATGCTAATTTAAGCTGTAACTTGCCAGCGTTTGCAAGCGTACCCGCTGTCGGTCGCAAAAGGGACTGTCAAGGGACTGCAAGCTGATCACTTTTCGCATGAAATGAGATGTCACCAGAACGTCACATTGGACACAAGAACACATGGAAGCAATGAAGCCATAAGCATAGAAAATCCATTACCCTGAAATCGTGAATGGGGTCTCTCTCACACGCCAACTCTACACACTTTCCTCGTTCCCTATTCCCCTCTCCCTTTCTTTCTTCAGTCTTTTTCTATTTTTGACCTTTCAATAGAAAGAGGAATAACAAACAAATCGCAAATTTACCTCGGTTCAAATGATTTTTCCTTTCCATTGTTGGGTATAATCTTCTGAGAATATCACGGATATTATATCAATCAATCAATGTGGTATTCAATGGTATTAGTGTATGTGATCTATAAAGACATCATAATAAATAATGAAATGATGCAGAACTTTGACAGCGCAAATCCACATTTTTTTCTTCAAAAAATGGATATTCTATCGAATTACCATTATCAAGTAATCACCCTTATTTATTTAAACACCAAGGCACTGCAATGCCATTTTGACGATCGTCGGTCCTAGTAATAAACTAGTTCTGAAATTGTCTTCAGAAGTCAAATGCTTTTTTGTGAGTTGCAGGAGCTCAAAAAATCGAACTTCCATACATGTATAGTTTTAACTGTTATTATGCGAGAATTATACTTTTAATTTTGCAATGAAATAGAAGCACATTCATTTTTAAATATTAAAAAGCAGATGTTTATAAGAAATGACATTGCTAATTAGCAATTATCAAATTTCTGAATCTCTCGAGATCGCTATAGTGGAAAAGCATTTCAGTTCCAATATATTTATTATGTGTGCATGTATGTACAATTCGGCAATTTCATAAAAAGTACTATTTTTCATAGAAGTATTACAACTTCATAGAAGTACTAGTTTTATTTATTAATTTACTGGCGAAATATTGTTGGAACGTTTATTTATATATTCATTCTACATGACCATTTGAATGGTATTAGTGTTTTTAATTCTGAAAAAGTTAATGTTCAGCTCTTAAGTATGTAAAATTTATACAGAATGATAATATTATTCACTTGGCTTCAAAGGCATGAAAATGCGTGAAATTTCAGTGAAATTACTTGACCAACGTTAGTTGTAATATGATAAAGTTGTGTCGATAGTGAAATTGGCACGGGGAGACTTGTTTATAATGTAGTGAGAAAGTTTGTAATGGTTAAATATTTTTGTGAGCACTTAAAACGAAGATAAATAAGGTGAGATGTAAGTTGACATTAACAAGAAAAAGTTTTCTTTTTTATTGTACTGTTTGCCTTGATAATCAACATATAATAATTGTTCCTCCTCTTTCACAAGACATACAAGAAAAGGGCGAGAATATAACAATGATAATTACAGCAAAGGAAGTTCTTATAAGAATGTAAAACACTCTGATTCGAATTTTTAATTTTTCCCAATATATTTTAGGAAGTAAGTAAACAAAATAAATAATCTCACCAGAAAATACGTCGTCGTGTATCAAGAAGATACATCACCATAGAATTACATTCTTGGTTTGGTTTGGTTTTTTCGTGTTTCCGGGCGCGTCAACTGCTTTGGTCATTAGTACCGTTAGTGTAGTGCATGTTTGTTTCTCGGGAGATGGCGGTGGTCTTCCCCCGCTGGATGGCGTGATCCGGCGCCGACCTACCGTCCGCTAGTGGGGTTTCCCCCTAACCAGGATTCTCCCACCAGCGGGGCACCGCCCCAGCCGGGACAAGCTCTAAGCTCCCGACCGGTCTCCCGGAATATGTAGTAGTGTAGTGCATGTTAGTGTAAGTGTTTGTGTAAGGGGAGAGGATAGGACAAGGAAGAGGAAGGACAGATCGCGCGCGGTCCGTGGCCCGTTTGGTAGGGTATTGCTCCGGCATTCGCCTGGTGTTGATCCGAGAAACCACGGAAAACTACCGATCAGAGCAGCCGACCGATAGAATTCTCCTCCAGGCAGTGACTGAATTCAACCCAGCTGAAAAGCTAGTGTCGAAAATCCTGCCGCCGACAGGACTCGAACCTAGTACCTCCCGGTCAGAGGCGCTGCAGTGACATCAGTTGATGCACTGAGCTACCGCTCCCGGTGATTAAATTCTCTCTGTGTACCTTTAAAGTAGATAATTAATATTCTCATGGAAGAACTAATCCAGCTTTTGTGACAGACTCCACGCCACTGTAATAGATAATGCGCTTTCGAAACTGTATTTTTGCATTAAGTAGTTTTTTCAAAGGCGAAACATACTCAGTAATCCAGATTTCCTTCACGTCGAATCGTTTCCTTTACGTCGAAATGCATGCTGGCTAATTAGAATAGTTAGGAGAGTCTCCTGTTCCGTTATCAGTATGCCATCTTAATCTTGGGTGGCCGACTTCTCTTTAGCCACGAGGTCATTAAGTGATATAATTGTTCTGGGATGCGGTTACATTCTATTTCGATAATGAAACCAGAGGGTTCTATATTCATGTACTTAATTTATTAATAGGAGTACTACTAATTCTTCTCAGATTATCTCCCTTTTTATTTTGTCCAATACAGTGCACCCTTTGACTTGTCTCAAGAACCTCATCTCCGGCGCTCAGACGTCTGAATTCTAATAAAATTGTTCTTTTTTACACGTCTCGCATCAGTAAAGAAGTATGGGGATAGCCATCGTTTAATAAAATTTAAGTTCCTTTCTTGTTCTCTTTACTGATAAAGAGATACCTGATTATTTTATTATTGAACTACAGATGTTTTGGAATTTTTGTTTTTTATTAAGATATCTTTATTGTAGTATTCACAGCATAGAAATATAAAATGGCTAACTTGTTTTACAATTATTATTATTATTATTATTATTATTATTATTATTATTATTTTACTTCGAATAGGATACTTTCTTCTAAATGCCTTTGGTTGTCTGAGTTGAGATTCTCAAGTTATACCGTTCATAAAGGTTATTTATTTATTAATTGATTAGTGATTCCGGGCGCGTCAACTTCTCAGGTCGTTAGTCTCTTAAGTGTAGTGCATGTTTTTGCGGGAGGCGGCGGTGATCTTCGCCCGATAGACGGCGAGATCCGGAGCCGACTTTCCTGTCAGTTAACGTTTTTTTTTCAACCAGGTATCTTCCTCCCGGGGGACACCGCCTCAGTCGAGATAAGTTCTTCAGCTTCCAACTGATCTCCCGACATTCGTGGTATAGAGATGACTGGAATAAGTGATTTTAGTAGTTCGGAGGGCAGCACCGTCGCCTCTGAGTGGCAAACGGCAGGCTGCTACAAGCCGAGAGCTTATGTATAAAACACGACCTATGTCGATTTTCTTTTAAAATATCGTAATCATTCTTTGACGGAGGTTTTCCTCTACATACAATGGTTTAAAAACGTTTTTGTCTTGTTTAGGTACACTTTCTAGCAGTGAAATGTTCTTTTTTCTCTAAAATAAAGTTGTATTTTCACGATAACCAAGTTCTTTCCAATAGTGGACTGGGGCAAAAGGGGACAGGAAAGACAGAGCAGGCGTTTTTAGATATCCTACTGTTCCCAAAAATCAGGAATGTAAAATTATAGCACCATCAGAACAAAGAGGATAAAAGTAGATTTATACTTTGAAGCAAGAAAAGTTAGATGGTTATTTCAAGTCAATACAGGTCCCACCCATGTTTGTAATTTGCCATTCACACCTCTTGTTAAAGCCAAGCCTTCTTCTTCAAGACTTTATTTGTGTAAAAGCTGAACACAAATATTACGTAGTACGTCATCAAATTAACTGTTTTCTTCTGCCACCAGGGCTATAAAGTCGTTTCCCAATTGTATTGAAAGAAATGGCATCAAATATTCATTAAGACTTGCTAAGTAAAAAATATTGAAAATGGAACGTGTGATAAAAAATGTTAACATTAAAATCATTGGAGATAACAAGTAGTATTTTAAGCGCGTGACTTGAACATTAAAATTCCACCATCAAAATTTGAATTCAGCTCAGGAAACTGCGAACATTTTTTAAAAATTAGATAAAAAGCGCAATGTTTATTTATATTTTAAATAAACATGTATTTATTACAATTAATACATTGAACAATTAATAGTTACATTATATAAGATTCTGGTTAACTTGGTGTTGAAATTCCTTCTCTCCGTGAAAAATTACGAACATTTTTGAGACTGTTTACGAACATTCTGGATTTTTTTCCAAACGATTATTAAAATTTAATGTAGATAATATTTATCTCAATTGATGTAATTAATATTTCTCTAAATTTTAATAATTAATACAATTTTATAAAATAAATATTTTAAACTCTTAGCATCTTATAAAAATATTCGGAAGGAGTCAATTCTACACTAATAGCATAGGAGGTCGAAATTCTTTGGATCCTTTCATAACCGATGAAAGGGCACGTGGAACCAAATGTTTCACATCTCATTCTATTATAAAGCGGCACCTTTCAATCATGGATACATCTTAGCTAAGGTCATGATTATACTCGTATTTACTTTGAACGGTTTTCAAAATAAAAAGAGTGTCTCTTGATGTATGTCTGGTAAGACACTGCTTCTTTAAATTAAATTTATGAACGAGATGTCCAGCCACAACCGAAAATAAACAGAAAGAATACAAATACCATTGTAAAGAACAAATGTGATATGAACCACAAACCTCGGCAACCCCATAATACAGCCATTAACTTACTTATTCTGTAGGAATCGCGTTATGCGCACAGCAACATGTGAAAAAGTTTGTATTGTAAAACTGAACCATGTATACCATTCAAAATAATAAAATAATTGAAAAAAGAAAAAAATGCGCATGACAGAGGTTGTTACCCAGCATTTTCCTGCTGAACGTAGTGACGTCATTCTGGACATCTCTATACTCCGATTAAAAATAATAGTACCACAAAAATAATTTGATCCTTTTGAGTTGGTTTACACGCAACAAAATTGCGGACAGTCACATGAGTTCACCATTGGATCCATATACCTTGCTGCAATTTGAAATTACAATTACGTTGGTTTCAATTATATCGCTGCCAGGACACGGAACATACTTTCTTGATTTTGTTCATATCATGATTGCTACCGCTGCTATCATCCATTTCCCCAACAGTTGAACACATTTATATCAAATCATAATAGTTTCAAAAAATCAGTCCCAAAGAATCAGCAATTGATAATTCTTGTAGCGTATTCTTTATTGCTATGAACACGTCACCTGCACTTCTGTATATTTTTTGCGTTAATCTTTGCCAGTCACTATTTATTTTTCAGTCATATATTTCACGATTCTTTGAACCTAACCGTTCAAATTAGTTTACTGGTTTATTCAAAGTTTGAACAGTTTCTACACCTCACATGCGTATCAGTTTTATTTTTATCCACTTTTTTTAATCTTTTTTAGATGGTACTTTTGGAACTACAAATATACCCATTTTATACTTCTTAAATATTAGTTTACATCCCATATTCATTTGTTTAATTCTGCGACATGTTAAGTGAAGTAAATGTTTGATTAAATCATTGTGAAATTGTAGTACTTATCACACAAAAAGAGATTTATTATAAAATACCACCGTTATTACATTTACTATGGAATATATATATATATATATATATATATATATATATATATATATATATATATATATATATGTGTGTGTGTGTGTGTGTGTGTGTGTGTGTGTGTGTGTGTGTGTGTGTGTGTGGAATTATATATCTACAAATTGTTTGCAAGAATTTTTCTGTCATACTTATTTTGTGAAAATTGCTACACTGATAAATAAACATTCAACAAAATTAATCTTAGTTTTCTTACAGGAATACATTACTTGATCTTATTACAGAAAACAGTAATAATAGTACGAAACTAGAGGTGCTACAGAATGGTACAAACTTTCTCGTGGCAATTTTTTCTAATTTCCTTCATGTGGACTAGTTTTAAGGTCTTTCTCCATTCTCTGACCAGCTGACATCTCTCGTGACCAAAAGTACATTTTCTTCACATTTTCTCAACTTTCGATTTCTTAATAGTACAATCGAAATATGTCTTCTTGAATATTAAAGAAGAGTAAAACTTCGTCCTAAATAGAAATTTTCATTGAAAATTTTAAAGCCATTTTTAACAAAATGGCGATTAAGCATTGCTGTAAATGCGAAATTTGAAGCTCTTTTTCACAGGAATCTTTGAGTTTTTGAAAAACTCCTGTTAAAGACATTTGGAGAACTTCCACTTACAAACATAATAATGTACACAAATCGATTGAAATGTGCATATTAACGGCGTGAGAGACATTTAAAAAAATTACATTTTTGTAATTTTTGAAAAAAAAACAATGCAATACACCTAAATAAAACTTACGTCATATTAAACAGTGCAATTAGCACTATCCATAGGAAAAATTAGAAAAATTATTTAGAACCATTTTTGAGAAAATGGCATTTGAGCGTTTCTGAAAATGTAGAATTTTGTGCACACTTTTACAGAAAACTGTTGAGTTTTCTAGAAACTTTATTTGACATTATTTAAAGCATATGCATTTATAAATATAATAATGTGAAGAAATCGCCTCTAATGTAAATTTTAGCAACGTGGGAGACAAGTAAAAAATACATATTTGTAATTTTTGAAAAAACAAAATAGAACAATATGGCGTTTATGTAATCGTACAGAGTTTGTATGGCACTAACCATACAAAAAATTTAAAAACAAATGGAGCCGTTTTTGAGAAAACTTTGATAATGTCCTGGGGGCTTCATTAAAGTACCCGCTACCCAACGAGTCAGCTACGGCTCGGTAGGTTTAGCGACCTCGGCTATAATACGAGGTACCCACTGTAAAACGTTCAAACATGTAGAATGAAAACTGTATTTGTTAAAAAAAGAGTGTGCATTTCTTTTGGAGTGACCTTCGTATATCTTGTTCCGCAAGCGTTGACATGAATGGGACCCGGATTGACCTAAGGGGCAGCGGACATAGGCAACCCGCAGCACTCACGTGTATCACAGCAAAAGCATTGCCTAACAAGCGCCTTACGGGAGACTCAAGGCCCAAATTCCTCTTTATGGAATTGGGGTACGCATATTTTCTATTAAAAAGAGATTAAATGTCCTTTTTGGACAAAGTTTAATTTCATTAGTTGTTATACATTTTATCCAATGGTATACATAATAATATCAGAACATCTTTACACTAAGTTGCCCATGTTTTGAAGTTTGTTTCCATTTAGAATAGTTATGAAAAGTCGACAATATTTTATAATTATCCCCCTCCCTATTTTATTCAATATTCATATTATATTATTTCCATCACGTTTTTATTAAATTGTTATTCTTAATACGTATGATATTGCTAAACAAATTAAAATAACCCGCATGCACCTTAATAGTTTTTCGAAAATAGGATTTGTTCCAAAATATTTTCTTCTAAAATCTAATATTTTCTTTATAAAGACAAGCTCATTAAGAAAGTTTAAAAATCATTTATTATTCAAATTAAAACATACATTTTTTGACAATTTCTCAACTTCTTACTTTCCGAGTAGTATAACTGAATCATTACTTCAAGAATAATAAAGAAGAGTAAAAACTGGTTCTAAATAGAAGTTTACATTGAAAATTTCGCAGTCCTCTTTAAGAAAATGGCGATTAAGCATTACGGTAAATGAGAAATTTAATCTCTTTTTCACAAGAATCTATTGAGTTTTCGGAAAACTTCATTTGAAGTCATTTGAAGCGCTTCCACTCACAAATTTAATGCGTAAAAATAATGCATACAAACCGATGAAAATGTCCATATCAACGGCGCACAGTGTGTAATTTTGGCCATCTAGCAGGAAAAAATTAAATTTTCGACTGAATTGAAACAGTAAAATTGTTAGATTTCTGTGTAGTAGTATGTCCCAGCTATGTGGGAACGTTGTTAGTTTTCTTTTGAAGGTCACATGAACCCCGTGGGGAATGTTCAAACACGTCCATCGCCGCTCCGGCAGGACTCAGCTCCGAATGACCCTTTTCAGTACGCGAAGTTCCCTTGGTCGTGATACACCTCTTGACTGATTCTGTGATTTGTGTGCCAACCAGAAGTAATTTTCATAGTTCTAAAATCATTTTTATGTGAATATTATTTAGTTATTGACTTTTGTTGTGCCTAAAAACGTTAATCGAATAGGTGAGTGATTTATTTTAAATGTATTGCATATTCTCTAAATTCACTTAGAGTTTTAGTGTATTATACACCATTATACACCTTTCGGGCCATATACATTTTAAAACTAGTACTTTTAGGTTCTTGATCGTGAAAAGACTAGCTGCTTATATCTGCTTATCTGACGAATATAGTTTTTTTTACAGAATGGCTCCTCCAGTTACCTGTATGTCGTTATTTGATACATGAGTAAAAAAAACAATTGTTGAAAAATTTGAAGGTGTATTAACTGTTTTTTGCATGAATTAGGTAATAGGAAAAAGAAGAAAAGGCATTGTTGGATAAAATTATGCCATATCTTAGATGTATTTGTAAAAGATTTGAAACCAGATGGCAAAAATCCGTGAGAAGTATAGAACAGTTCCAGAAATACAATTCGTCCTGGATGCAAGAAACTCTTTCCCTTCCTGATTATATTTTAGAGGCAGTCCCAGGCCCATCGCAAATGAATGTAAAAATTAATAGAGCTGGAAGATCTAATAAGCCCTTCAAAAGCTGTGGGAATAAAGCTAAAGCCCTAAAATTGAAACCTCTTTGGGATACCACTAGTTCAGAAGAATTATCCATGGCCACTGAAATGAAACTAAGGAAGGATGGCAAAAGAGATTTGGCAGCTATAGTTAAGGAGCTCTCTGAAGCCTCCCCCAACAGGGGAACTACAATTAAGAAAGCCCGAAGATCCATTCTTCAAAAGCCGCCATCATTGTCACTTGCTTTGTTGGTGGATACCAATCTTTCAACCCGCCAGTATGTTCGCATACGCCAACAAGCAAAAGACTCAAATTGTTTTTTCTATCCCCCTATCACAAAGTGAAGGAAGCGAAACTTATGCTATCCAGCGGAAATTACAGTTACTGAAAGATCGGCTGAAATTCTCCTCCAAGCATTGATTGACCATACTGTGGCAGGGACATTTAAAATTCAAAGTGACAGATTTTACATTCGCTTCAAACTACATCTTTTGAAATTATAATTAAGTGGGGATGTGATGGGTCTGAACAAAACAGATATAAACAAAATTTTCTGATGAGCGAATAGTGATTCAAACTAATTTGTGAGTATTTTTGTACATTCCTCTTATTTTATTTTTTGTTTTGTTATAATTTTTACATTTTCGACTTTTTACTCTCGTATACGTTCATTTTATTGTCCTTGCAGAGAATGTTTTGTTAAATTCAAATATTATGTCTCATAATATTAAACAAATGCAACGTTTCACAAATGTATACTCTCATGAAGACTAATACAAGTATACAAATTTCCTAAATGTTTTAAAAAATATTTCGTAAAAATTTAAGTTCTACAAACAAATTTGTTTATTTGTACATTGTTTACACAACAGACCTCCAAAAACTAGGAGAAATTCATTTTGAAGGGAGTTATTAATTTTTTCTTCCTAGATCGTCAAAATTACACACTGTGCGGCGTGAGAAGTATTTCAAGAAAATTTTATTTGTGTCATTTTTGAAAAAACAAAAGGATGCATCAAAACGAACTTTACGTCATAACAAACAGTTCAATTAGAACTATCTATTGGAAAATATTGAAGAAAATCTTTGGAGCCATTTTTGAGAAAATGGTATTTGAGCATTTCTGAAAATGCGGAATTTTATGCTCATTTTTACAGAAAACTGTTGAGTTTTCGAGTAACTTTATTTGGCATTATTTAAAGCATATGTGCTCATAAATATAATAATGTGAAGAAATTGCGCCTTTAACATACTTTTGACAGACGTGAGAGACAAGCCCAAAAAAATTCATTTTGAAATATTTTAAAAACAACAACAAAATAATACAGCAATATAGCGTTTATGTGACGTCATAGGCTTCGTTTGGTACTAACCTTAAGAAAAAATTAAAGAAAAAAACATTGGAGCCGTTTTTGAGAAAATCTGGTTTTTGTTATTTTTTAAAATCGCAAATATTGCATGCACTATTGCACGAAATTTACTAAAATTTCCACAAAACGTCTTTATGACTCCACTGAAAGAACTATTTATACATAACAAATTTCACTTGAAGGAAAAATCCATGTCTTTAATTTTGTAGATGTAGGAAGATGCCGGAACGAATTCAAACTTTTGCAAATTTCGAAAATACAGTGTTAATCGAGATATTCTGACTTATACCACCATTATAAGAGTATTTTGCTCTTATCTATTTATATTTTAAGAAAAAAATTGGAGCCGTTTTTTAGAACATTTTGAAAATATCCAGGAGGCTTCATATAAAGTACCCCCAAATTTTAAAGAATGTTTTCCAAAATTTCAAAGCTTCAACTAGAGTTAGATTGTCAGAGGATTCTTCAATTTGGAAGAGATCGTATAAATGGTTTAGGCGCGAGGAGTATTCACAGACGGACGGACGGACGGACGGACGGACGGACGGACGGACGGACGGACGGACGGACGGACGGACGGACGGACGGACGGACGGACGGACGGACGGACGGACGGACGGACGGACGGACGGACGGACGGACGGACGACGGACTGGACGGAGGACGGACGGACGGACGGACGGACGGACGACGTGACGGACGGACGGACGGACGGACGGACGGACGGACGGACGGACGGACGACGACGGACGGACGGACGGACGGACGGACTGGACGACTTTACGGACGGACGGACGGACGGATTTGGACGGACGGACGGACGGACGGACGGACGGACGGACGGACGGACGGACGGATTTTGACGGACGGACGGACGGACGGACGGACGGACGGACGGACGGACGGACGGACGGACGGACGGACGGACGGACGGACGGACGGACGGACGGACGGACGGACGGACGGACGGACGGACGAACGGACGAACGAACGTTTTGTTTCCAATTGGGTTTTCGGCATCAAGAACTCACAAAACAGGAATTATGGCTACACCACGTGTTAGAGGATTTTTGTCTTTTAATTTAGCAACCTGTTTTATGCACTTTTTCACTACCAGAGGTAGGCAATAAATTTTTACCGCCGAAAATCCGCCGTTTTTTAGCGCAGTATTATATAACTTTCACTACATTACGTATATTACTCCATATATACGTACGTGTACGAGAAAGTAAAAATTCATGAGTTTGACGATTGATATAGTTTTTAATTTTGTCTATTTGAAGTTCACAGGGTATTTGTTTGTGGGAAATAAACCATTCAACTTTTAGTAATTTTCGTAAAAAATTGTTTTGCATTGTTTGTATTTTATTTGTGTGTTTTAGAAGCATTGCACCATATGGCGCATGTATATGTTAGGGATGAACGACTTATTGATTTATATAATAACAAACCGCAGTCAACGCATAATTTAGAGTGACTTAATAAAGGATGTATTTTAGAAATTTTGTGATAAGTCGAATTGGATGAGTTTTGAATATGATGTTTGCATGCCAGTCTTTTATCTATATATAAACCTAAACATTAAACTGGATGGTTATTTTCCATCCAGAGTACATTTGTGGTATTTATTATTAATGGAGCGGGGTTCATTGGTCTATGTAGTATAAAGATTTTGGCTTGAGTTTTAGAAGGGTTTACTACAATTCTCATATTTTGTGTCCATTTCACATATTTTTGTATTGCAGTTTGTAAAGTATTTCTTGCAATTAGATGTTTTTTGTGAGTTGAGAATAAAGAAAAATCATCACGAGACAAGACGATAAAAGGAATGTATAATTTAGTGTTAAGTGAGTCTCTAGAAATTGAGATTGAAAAGAGATTATTATCTGAGGATGGTCAGAATATAATTCTGGGATAGGTGATTGAAAAATTGGAGAGTGGACATATTTTGATATGATAATGTCTAGAATGTCGGGAACAATATTATCATTGGAAGAATAATATGTGTGTACGAAGGGAGCATGTATTTCAATGTTATTTTGTGTATTGTATTGGAGTAGACGCATAACTTGAGGATTGGTACTGTTACATCCCCAGGAGATATGTTTAGAATTAAAATCACTAAGTAATAAAAAATTTGAATTTCTAAATGTTATAAATTGTGTACGGATATATTTTATTAGGTCGTTTATAAGCTGCATATATATTAAAACATATGTTATTAATATTGATAGCTAATGTTATACATTATAAAGTTAATGAAACAGGGAAAAATGTTTGTTGATTAGGTATAATCGTTTTAAAAAGTATAGCTACACCACCAGAAACGTATGTAGAAATACGATCATTTCTGAAAAATTTTGAATCCTTGTATGTATAGTTTTTCTGCTAGTGTGTTTCACTAATGCAAGCTATGTCAATGTTATGTTTCTTTAATAGATACTGAAATATATTTTTTCTCTTTTAGACCACTAGCACTCCAATTTAGTAGTTATAGTATTTATATTAATAGACATGAAGTAAATTTGGAAGGCTGTTTTCAATTAAATTTGTAATTTTTGGAATAAGTGAAAAAATGATTTGTTGAACAATATTTGACATTGAGTTTGAAAAGTCGGGGAAGTGAGAGGGATTTTTAGTAATGTAGGAATAAACGAAATCGTTATTACTAGAATAGTTTTGTGGGAAGTGAGTAGTATGGATATTGGTTTTAGTAGTTGTAAAGTTCTGTTGAGCTGGATGAGAGGTAGTCACCAATGAAGGGAAATTTTGAGCATTTAAATTAAAAGTGGTAATGCTTTCCTATTTACAATGATAATGCAATAGTTAACTTTTGTAATAACTCTAAAAGTTTAACAGGCATTGAAATCAGCGACTTGGTCAATGGCTACGATCTCAATTCACTATTTTTTTTTTAGGTTTTCATTTATTGATTAAACAGGGAGAGATCTTTTGCCTCTGAACATAAAAGGTAACTTCTTTTTTCCAAATGTGACTTTTATTTTGTACTGTTTGTACGTTAAATAAATGAAGTAACCCGGAATTGAGAGTAGGCAAATGTTTTGATATTATGTTTATCAAACAGAAAGACACAGAAAAATGCACAAAAAGGGGTACAGTCAACTTAATTTTACATAGATTTTGCTATTCTGCAAGTTTCTGATCACCAATGCAACTCAGTTTCTCAGAAAAGTTAAATCTCCATGCTTGTTTTAGAAGGATAAAAAATATTTCATTTTGTAATTTACGGGCTAAGAAAACTCCCTTAAAGAATGTGGCTATTCTTAAAACAGGGTTTGAAAGGCTTAAGACGCGTTGTTTCCAAGATATGCAAGATGAATCAGCGTAATAGCGTGTGTTACAGTTTGCCTGTGCGCCTGTTCATTAAACAAAATCTACAAAATCCTACATGTTTCGTGTAAACTCGCTTAAACTCGTGTAAACTCGCTCGTGTAAACTCGCACCCCTGCGGGGGCGATTCCATATATTTCAGTAACCTGAATGACTGATCCAAGTTTCAGTGCACGTCAACTACTATGGCCACAGGTCCAGTTAATGAAGTGAATGTTTTTTTTCCCGGGAGGTGGCGGTCTCCCAACATGTGAGTAGTAAAGCCTATGAACGAGTAGGAAGTGCGTGAATGTAAGGGGAGGGGAAGGAAAGACCATGCACCGTCCGTGGCCCGTTTGTTAGGGTACTGCTCCGACATTCGCCTGTTGTTAACTCGGGAAACCACGGAAAACCACCGATCAGAGCAGCCGACCGGTAAAATTGTCTTCCAGAAAGAGGTTAAATTCGATCTAGCTATCTAGCCTGCGTTAAAATCTAGGACCTCCGTCAGTTGCACTGAATTGAACCCTGAGCCACCTCAGTCGGTCGAATGCAGAAAAACGAGAGCAGAGGAAGCGAAGGTCAGGAAAGGAGAGGACAAAACGAGATCAGCGGTGAACGGGATGCAGGTGCATTGGTCGTCGAAGGTAAAGGCAGCGGTAAGGATGCGAAGAGCGGCAACAATGGTAAAGACGGCGAATGCGAGAGCCTTGGCGCATATGGTGACGATCGCAATAGAAGAGTGCACAGCAATGGAGAACATCGACTCAGTAGTCGACAGTCGCAGGAAGCGACTGTCGCAGTCGGGCAGCGATCATGGCGGAGTGGTGAAGGCAAGAACACTCACAAAAGTTAGAGCAGCTGTGTTAGTGAGGACGGCAATGTACGAGAGCGGCCTGTTACAGACTCGAATTCGAGGATCTCTCGGTCACAGTCCCTGAAGAGTCAGCGATATTGCTAGCTCTGAACTCATCAAAGACCTTCTACCAGTAGTAAATGCACAGGATTTCGGGACGATGTTTTCTATCATTTAAAATTGTCATCTTTCCTTTGTAAATTGGTTATAGAGAGGATGGCGACAAACTTAACTCTTGAATGACTTAACAACAGAATAACTAAAAATGAAAAATCTTACCAATGAATTAATTAAAACATTGCACATATCACGTTATAATGCAGGTGACAAATTAATTATATAAATGCACCTTCAGGGCATAGCAATCATTTCCTCTCAAAGTATTCAGGTTTGATAATTTTACATAATTTTTAGATTATTTTATTCCAATTATAATTATATTATAACTAATTACCTCTAGCTTTTAACTGAATTGTGTGTTTAAACTGCATAGAATTGCGTATGTAATTGTCACAATGAATGTTTAATTATTTCACCTTAGGCATGAGTGTCCCTACGAAAAAGAAAAATGCTAATATGAAGGGAATATGTTGTAAAAGCTAACAATTGGTACTTTTCAATTGTGGACAAAACAATAATTCAACAATCCCAATAAGTACTTGCATCAAGACTCAACGACTCTACAAATGTACGCTGCACAAATGCTTTATGTCATGCCTCTTTCCATTGAAATTGTCTCTAGTTTTATGTATGTACGAGATAAGAAATTTTTAGGTATGGTATGGAATTACGACTCACGATTTTGATTATTTGTAGGATTATTGCTTGGAACTTGCTACTTTCTACTCCACGCCACTATCGCATGGATGAAACTAAAGGCCTTCTCTGAGGCAGGACTCGAACCCGAAGAGTGACTTCCGCGTACCTGCCTACATTACGTCGATGAGCTTATTCATAAACTTATTCAATTAACCATTCACACACTTTTTAAGCTGTCTTAAGTTCAATTATACTGGAACCATCACAATTTAACAGCGAAGTCCATTTTGACAAGCAAATTGCAAAATCATGTTTTGAACAGTCTCGAGTTTATGGAAAAGCATTATTCACAACGAAATCAGTTCGCCCTTGCAAGTGATAATCCAATAAGGTTGTTGTATATGGGTGGACTGGAGCCTGAGAAATGATTAATGGACGGCGTAACATAACTCTTATTGATTTATACGGAATATCCATGAGCTATGAGGTAGTTATATCGCGAAGTGAACAACTCATTGTCGCTCACTCCATTTGCGCTGTCTCTACTCTGATCAATGTGCATTTCGCGGCGCATTATGGGTCTCTTTTCGTCAAGATATGCACCGAATGCTGTTGTCACTATTGGGTGACTAATGGATGCAATATGTCCTCACAAAGAGTTTTCCCGTTAAGGTTTTATTTTTCGAGTTTAGCAAGGCCCTTTTTCAAAAGGAAGCATTCGCGCTAATACTAAAAACGTTAGAATATGTCACAACATTGGAAAGACGTGCTACGAATAATTCATAGTGCATGCAAAGAAATGCTCGATTAATGGTTTTGAGACCGATCACTCGTTTAAAGTGATCTTGATAAAAGCAACAGACTCGAATTTCTCACACTGTAGTGCGTAGAAATAGCTTCGAGCTCACATCAAGCGATCAAGCAAACGCAATCGACTAGTACTTGAATCGACTAGCATAAGAGCGATGTCCCGACAATGAGGAGCGGACCGGCGCCCTCAAGATTCATTCTCTAGAGGAGTGTGGAGTGCGGAGTGAAGTGATCAATTCGACGAGCAGCTCTCGAAAACAAGATTCCGACAGCAATTCTACCTGATAGATGTTGAAGGTAAAAGTAGTAATCCTTTAGAGAATACCATATGTTGTGAAGATTTTTTCAATGACACATCGGAACAAAAAATATTTTAAATGTAAAACTTTGAGTGTTCGTAAATGAAACAGTTAATATTGTTAATCCATTCTATTGTTTTTTTCTCATCTCGTGAAATTTGACAGATGACAGAATATCCAAGAAGGACTTAATTTATTACGATTTTTCTTGTTGATACAATGAAACCCAAAATTATTATAAAATGACAACATTATCTCGTATTATATGTGCTTAGAAAAATATTAATGGGTTATCAACTTTCAAGTTGTAGTTGATTTGTAGAGGGATTTGTGGAGGGAATAAAATCGTAATACTACGGAATTGAAAGTTAGAAACAGTTCTTCATATGGGTGAGTTTCAAAATTGTGGAAAGAGTTTCAAAGTGAATTAAGACTTTGTTTTGATGGTATATCATTTTTAATTTTTCATAACGGGGGGGGATAATAGCTTTACCATCAGCTGAAAGCCCAATTTTGGAAATCGTAATTTTGAGATGTTGAGAGTAACCGAAATATTCCTTTGTGTCTGTCTTCAGCTCAATATTATGGCACAATATTTTTTTTGATTTTTGAGAAAATGGGCCGCTGACATGAAAATAGCACTGCCGACATGATTGTTCAGACTAAAATACTTATAGTATTGGCACAAGTGAGTAATGTATCATTTACATCACCAGAATTGGGGATATATTTATATGACAGATGAAATGACGAAATGATTAATTTTCATTAGTAAAATATTAATTTAACATTATTAAGTTATATTATAATCCTTTAACCGTACCAATGAACTAAAGCAAACTATTCCAATGCAAGGCAAAAATCTCTCCTTAACGGACCCTTTGCAGAACTGTAAAGAAACGAACTCATTAAGACAGCAAGAGATACGATCGCGTTGCGATACCGCGTTCTTCCTCTGAAGCGACTCTGCATAAAAGCGACAGCTCAGGACGCTTCGCACCTCCTGCAGCAAAGCTAGTCGCGAGCAGAGCAGAGCAGCGCTGAGCAGGGTAGGGCAGGGTAGGGCAGCGCCGGGCGGGGCGCAAAGCACGGCAAACTGCAGCGACAAGGGCAGGGGGCGGGGCGGGAGCTTGTTAGGCGGTCGTTAGCGGAGGGAGACGGCGCGTGTTGTTGCAGCCACGCCCTGCACCGGCCCCGCCCCGCCCCGCCCCGCCCCGCCCACACCGGTGCCGCCCTGCGGGAGAATGACGCGCCATCGCACGGCGCGACCCACTTCACACTTCAGCAGCCCTTGCGCGCGCAAATCGCAGCATGTGGGAGCGGGCGGAATACAGCGGACTCGTGAAAAGTTGGTCTTCGTCGACTGTTTGGTGAAAAAATGATGCCTTTAATAGAGGCCATATTCATTTTACAAAAAAAATTGTAAAAACTGTGTGGCGTTTATGCGGCGATGGAAGCAGGTAAGAGCTACATTCAAAGTTATGAAGTAAAAAATGGACCATTTCTCAATTTAATGTTCACAAAAAAGTACGATAGAAATCATGACAAAATGCGCGATCGACATGCTTTTAATTGCCAAAATCCTGTCTTATCATTATTCAATTCCCGTTATTTGGAGCAATTAATAACTGAATTATTTGTTAAAATCAGGAAACGGTTGAATACCACATCACAGTTTTCAGCAGTTTCCAATTAAAACACAAAATATTAACAACGAAAGACGCGCCACCGCGCAGTGTGACCCACTTCGCATTTCAGAGCCCCGCGCGGGCTGTGTGGCTGTGGGTGGAACCAGTGGATTCACAAAAAGTTGTTCTTCGTCGACTGTTTGGTGAAAAAATGAAACTTTTAATAGAGACCATGCTAATTTTACAAAAATCAATGAAAATAGAGTCATATTTACATAGGAAGGGGATATACATTTAACTTGTAAAGCAAAACGATGGACTATTCTCGTTTAGGATCAACAAAAACGCCGATGGAAATGATGGAAAATCTGATCAAGATGCCGTCAATTGTCACAATTTTGTTGTAACGTAATTGGTCTTCCTTATTCTTAGTAATGTTTAGTAACAAACGGAATTTTTTGTAATAAAAATGCAAAATATGAACTTGCAAACGTATTTATTTTTTCCAGAATGCGTCAGAAAAATTGAAAAAAACATAAAATAAAAATTCAGCGTATCATTTTAAATTACTCCCTACAATGATTTTCTGAGCGCAAAATGTTGCCGATAAAATGGATTCGGAGCGACTGAATGAAAGTTCTACATCTACAGAAGTAATTGAACACTAGCGCACACCGCAAGTATTGGACACGACACAAAAGCATTTTATTCGAAATATAAAATGTGTTCGTAGTACAAACGATATTGCTTTTGAGGACCCGGTGCTTGACTAAATGGTACCACCTTGTAGCCAGTGATGGATCCCGAAGGGGTGGGGGTAAAAAGGTGCCTACCCTTCTACCCTTCAAATCACGATAAAACAATGATATGTACAAAATATTTGTTAGTTTTTGATCGAGTTACTGGGCCTTATTTCGATTCATTGGCAAAAACGTGGTTGAAATTCCTTCTGCTTTGCAAACATCCGCTCACCCTTAATGCCGATTGCGCCTTTTGTAAGAAGCAGTAAGTTTTTCAATTCTTGGCGAATGATCGGTTGTCATTGAAATGCAGTAACATTACTTTGCTTTGTAAGAAAGATGATTCCAGTAACATACACCGCAAACTCACACCTGAAATATTCTCTTTTGCAGTATAAATGTATTAAATGAACCGAAATATGAAAGAAACGTGCAGAAATACGAGAAAAGGTAAAAGTAAGTAATTATACAAAAACTTGCAAAATAAAAATAGTTCTAATCCATTCAATGTGTATTGTAAACTCTAAAAAATTATTGAATGCAGATATTTTGTTCCTGTAAAAATGTGTATTTATATGAAAATCTGCTCTCTAATTATTACTTAACGTTAAAAAACAGTCAAATTCTACACCCAAATTTCCAGCAGCTTCTGATTATAGTATGAAATATTGATAAAATAAATGTTATTTCTATGCATGTGCCTTTTTACTTTACAAAACCATCATATGACCTCTGTTATATGCTTTGATACTACAATGATCCTCCCAACTATGAATGAAAACTCTAAACATTCCGAAATACAATCTTTAAAATATCTACGACATAATCTTGTTTTATTTGAGACAAGTATCTCCACTCCTTAATTAACTGGTGGTGCTATAGAATGGCATAGACTTTCTCGTACTAGTTAGTTTTCTAATTTCTTCGGTCTGACCTAGATTTTCTGTCTTGCCACATACGTTTGCCAACTACCATCTATCGCCGCTCCAAGAACTACATTTTATTAAAATAAAATATTACTTTAAGAATATTCAAGAAGAGTAAAATCTTGACTTAAAGGACTATTTTCATTGAAAAATTTGGAGCCTTTTTTAAGAAAATGGCATTTAAGCGTTACTGTAAATGCGAAATTTGAAGTTCTTTTTCACAGAAATCTTTCGACTTTTCGAAAAAACTTCATTTGAAGTCATTTGAAGCACTTCTACTCAGAAATGCAATTGTGTTTTAAACCGCTGAAAAAGTGCATAATAACGGCATGAGAGATATTAAAAAAATACATTTATGTAATTTTTGAGAAAACAAAAGAATGCAGCCAAATGAATTTTCTCAGCCATATTAACCAGTGCATTTATCACTAGCCGCACGAAATGTTTAAAAAAAAACAACAACATTGGAGCCGTTTTTGAGAAAACGCCTTTCCAGAAAAGGCAGACTTTTGAGCTCGTTTTCACAGAAATGTTTTGACTTTCCGAAAACCTTATAAGAAATCATTTAAAGCACATGTACTCTTAAATATAATAATGTGAACAAATCTCTGCTAATGTAAATATTAGCGATGTGAGTGACATGACAAAAAATTAATGTTTGTAATTTTTAAACAAACGAAAGAAGAGAGAAAAATAAAGTTTGTCGTCTCATAGAGTATATTTAGCACTATCCGTATCAAAAAATAAAGAAAAAATTCGGAACCGTTTTTGAGAAAACCTTGTTTTGTTATTTTTTAAAATTGCAAATATTGCAGGCACTATTGCGCAAAAACTACTCAAATTTTCAAAACGTTTACATGATCTTAATGAAAGAACTAGAATATGGAGAACAACTCTTATTTGAGGAAAACAATTCTATATTCAATTTTATAGTTGTAGGAAGACGCCGAAAAAAATTAAACATTTGCAACTTTCAAAAAATCAGAGTTAACAGTGAAAAACAGACCTAGCTATCTTTATAAGTGTATGTTACATTATTATTTCCAAAAAATTAAACAAAAAATTTGGTCCATTATTGAGAAAATTTTGAAAATGTCCCTGTGAATTCATGTAAAATAGTGCCAAATTTTAAAGAAAGTTTTTCAAAATAGTAGGGCCTTGAGTCGAGGCTGATCGGCAGCGTAATATCCATTTTGGAAAAAATCCTAGGTAGGATTGATGCGCAAGTGGTATTCACAAATGGGCAGACAGACGGACGGACGTTTTAAAAAAAAACAACACTTTTTCGGTGTCAGGGGCCCCAAAAGATGTATGTCCATAGAAATCTCGAAATCGATTTTCCGCAGTATTACATAACTTTCTCTATACTGTAATATATTACATGTATGTGTAAATTCTGTGAACACTGCTACGTGAGAAGAAGAGAAAAAAGTGAAAAGAGGCAAGAGGGCTTTCGGAAGCAGTGTGATATGAAAAAGAAAAGTTGGAGGAAGTCATTTTGAGCTCTTTTTCAAAAGTGGAATCAATGCTACAGTAATTGAGTGCGGACGTTGTAATTTGTGTGATGCATGAGCTAGAAACAACTGAGAAGAGAGAATGAAAGATAAGTCAATTACCCTCTTATATCACGGACAACAACTAAAACTGTATTCTTAGTGAGAGAAGAATGAAAAGCCTGTAAAAGGGTGGGACTTTTGTTGCAGATATTAATAATTTTTGTTGCTCATTTAATTGCTTAAATAAAGGAATAAGTTTATTTGTTCAACACAGAGGCGTTTTACATATTTTTTAGTATAGTGATTTAGGTAATTATCTGAAATATTTTTACACAACATGTCCTTTGGAATGTCCTTTGGAATGTTTTCCATATGGAAACATTCCAAAGGACATGTTCCGAGAGTTAGTGTGTTTATTTGTGCTGATGTATCATAAAATATCGGGCATATCTAAAATATAATATTTTGGTACGTCACAATACTAAATATATTACTCCGTATATATGCACGTATACGAGAAAGTAAAAATTCTTCTCGTCCAAAGCTACGTTCACTCCAAATCCCATGCATTTTTTTCTCGATATCTTGAATTTTCAGGTAGACATCGTACCATGCCCTCCAACCCAAGCCTTCAACCGTTACCCTCTCGACATTTTTCTCTCATCTCATTGAGATCTCACAAACCATTACGTTATTTGGCGTTGCTTGATTGAATTTCCCCCATGTACACAGTGTTGTTTTCTACTTCTATGTTTGTAATTGTTTTTTTTCAATAAACATCTGAAATAGACGGAGGTAGAACGTTATAATATCAAACAATTAATAAAACTTTAAAAAATATGTTTTAACGTTTTTATATAATATCCATTTCTTTGCTCTTCTTGAAAGCCCAGTAATAAACTTGATTATCACCACCGATTACCTTTAAATTAATGTGAATTTTCAAATAGTTTGCAAATGTGGGCAAATTTGCTCTTCTTTCCTATTCTTTTCGTTGTTTACAAATGATTTTTGAATTTTATGCGTCCATTGCTAATGCAGACAGATAAGTCTCCCGCGGAGAGAATGACGCGACCTACTTCACACATCACACCGAGACCGCGTTCAACACACGAACACCGCGTTCGCAAATTGCGGCTTGTGGCCGTGAACAAAATGCAATTTATTCATTAAAAGTTAATTCATTAACTTGTTAGTTGAACAGTGTGGCCTTTAATAGGCGATTTATTTCATAAATATCAGTGAACTCTATGTAGTGAGTAAGAGGGCGAAGAGAGAGTGAGAGAATTTTGATTTCCGACGGGACAAGATCTTAGGTCATTATTCCCGGATGTGTAGTTGATGTTATATCCGGTGTTCATGTGGAGATGCGCCAACCTACACGTAGGCATCCCGCAGGAGAGGAAAACATCGCGCGCTCTCCTTGGCTAGTTTGATAGATACTGCTCCGATGTTCATCTGGTATTAATAGAATAAACCACAGAAAATTATCGATAAGAGCAGCGATCTATAATTATCCCCCAGGCATTGATTGCATTTGATTCAGCTATGTAGCTCGTGTGGAAAATCCGCCACCTAGGCCCTCCCGGTCAATGTCGCTGCAGAAGCAATGGACTTGTCACGGGACAATCGTAGCTGGTTCTTTTCTCAAGGGCGAAGTAGATCTTTTTACTTACCTGAGTGACATCAATGGACTTTCCCTGTATTCGATATATGGATACATGAATTCGATATATGGATGATTGAAAAGCTGAATGAAAAATTGACGTGTAGACGTACCAATAATTGTTGTTTGGAACAAAACTTTATGTTCATTCTAGTTATGTAAAGAGTAAACTATCATTTTACATTTACACCGTTTATTAACATATTAAAAAACTACATGACCAACTAGACAAAATAATGACTATTGCAATAGTCTTTTGCAATTAATACGTATATTCTTTTGAAATACGAATTTGACAGTACAAAATATACAAATTATATTAAAATTTGCTGCATTTTAAACAAAAATGGCAGATTTCACGTTCCAAATTCGACTAATTGGCAACATAAACACATGAAATTTTAATTAAACAAATATTTGTAATTTTTTCATACTATTAGATTAGTCTGTTAAAATAGGGTTGTGTGACTGAAATTCTTCACTTAATGAGATGGAAGAGTGCAAGGAACTGTACTGATATTTTCCATCACAAGCTGATTTATTAGTTTGTTTACGAGTGATTTTATGCATTATAAATTTCATAATTGAATTATATCTTCCTTTCTGTTACATAAATTTAAAAATAATATTTTATAGAACATGTTTGAAAGGAATTAAAAATATAAACATTTTAATTCATTAGTATTTATGCCTTTTTAGAACATTCTTTTGTTAAGGAAGAGAGAGATTTATGTTCGCTATTCTAGAGGGGCTTGAATGCAAATCAATACTGGATTAATCTTGATCAAAGGGAGCGATAAATTTATTTGTCTAATTTATATAACTAGACACTTTCGAAGAGAGAGAAACAGAAATTGGGATATGTATCTGTTTGTTTTATTCAGATTCGTTTTACAGAAATGTGTCAAAGGAAAAGGAAATGGTTCACATGAATCACTTATGATCTGACTTACAAAGGATCTAACAGTTAACAATTCATGCAGTTTTTGTAAGATGGTGACTTCGAAGGAATAAAAATTTACATTTAACATTTGGTACTACAACTCTTTAAACGTATTATTAAATTCTCATAGACGGTTCATTGTTTGATTGATTTTTTCGTGTTTCCGGGCGCGTCAACTGCTTTGGTCATTAGTGCCGTTAGTGTAGTGCATTTTTTTTCTCGGGAGATGGCGGTGATCTTCCCCCACTGGAAGGTGAGATCCGGCGCCGACCTACCGTCGGCTAGTGGGGTTTCCCCCTAACCAGGACTCTCCCACCAGCGGGGCGCCGCCCCAGCCGAAACAAGCTCTAAGCTTCCGACCGATCTCCCGGAATATGTGGTAGTGTAGTGCGTGTTAGTGTAAGCGTGTGTGTAAGGGGAGAGGATAGGAGGAAGAGGAAGGAAAGATCGCGCGCGATCCGTGGCCCATTTGGTAGGGTACTGCGCCTGCATTCGCCTGGTGTTGATCGGAGAAACCACGGAAAACTACAGATCAGAGCAGTCGGCCGCTAGAATTCTCCTCCAGACAGCGACTGAATTCGACCTAGCTGAAAAGCTAGTATCGAAAATCCTGCCGTCATCAGGACTCGAACCTAGGACCTCCGGGTCAGAGGCGCTGCAGTGACATCAGTTGATGCACTGGGCTACCGCTCCCGGTAGAGAAAGTTGAAGTAACAGCCAAATAATTTCAAACATTTTGAGATAGACGATGATGAGTAGTAAAGCGTTTTTATCACACAGTGATATTTCAAAATCACACAGAAAATAAAGTTTTCCTAAGAGTTTTTATTTAAAAAAAAATTAAAAAGATCAGTATTTGGCTCGAATGGTGGAAGCAAATACTCGTTCTAGTTCTGCCCATTTTCTTTTTTACTCGTCTTTCTAATGCTAGAATGTTCTCGTGGCATCCTACAGTGTATTAAACGCAGTCGTTAGTAGCGCACAAAATAAACAGGAACCCGGTCTTGGAGAGTGAGAGGAACTGCGGAGCGACGAGGGGCAGGTCTTTGTGCCACGCGGTCTCTTTGCGCGCCACTGGCCCTCTGTGGCAGTGGGAGCAACGGGCGAAACAAGGCAGGAAAACGCGGTGGCAACTGTGACCGGACGAACTTTGACATCACTTTTGGGAGCCTTCACACGGAGCGCGGAATGCAATTAAAGATATACGATTCGACCACGTTCTTTGTGGGACTGGAGACGCCGCGCAGTTCACTGTTGGAATGGGTTAGCCACAGAGAACGGACGCCGGAGCCCGCTCGCTTCTGACCCTGTTATTTCCCCCTGCACTGAATGTCACATCCCGCTACTGTCCCTCAAAGGGAAAATGACTTAGAACATTCGGGTTAAAACCAAAGCCTCAAAGCTCTTTTGAACGAGGTAAAGCTCTACAAAATTACAGGACAGAGAACCATTTGCACAAAGTAAATAAAACATCAAAACTAGCGGCTCAGTCTACTTGTAGATTTGATAACAATGAATACGTATTTATAAAATAAAGGATATAGAAAGGATACCAGAAACAGAAAAATAATAAATACTTTATTTTCTTTTACATAAATGTTATGATTGATTTAATCTGAAATTAATTTAAAATAGAAAAATAAGTAATACTTTATTTTATTTTAAATGAATGTTATGGTTTATTTAATCTGAAATTACATTTGTTATTGTTTACGTAATCTCCCTATTATTTTAAGTAATTTTCTGTATTGAAAAATCAATAATTACGCATCTCAATTCCAAATATTTATTTTTTATTAGTAGTATTTTCCCTAAGCAAGTCTAGATGAAAATTCTGAACTAAATTGAATATTTTATAAACTAGGACAAACGCCTGCGGTTTATTTTCTTACAAAAATAAATGTATAAGTGGGTAATTTGCATGTTTTAAATTTACAGATGTTCCACAAATTTTCTTGTATTTTAAGTTGAATTGTGATACATGTACAACGTTCGCACTAATCGAAACACATTACACGTTTCTCGAGAAGCGGGGACAAAAGCCAGAAGTGGGGACAAAATAAAAGGCGGAAGGAAGAACAATCGCAGTAACATTCTTTGCCGACAGGCTGCCCCTGACCTTATTCTTTCGTGACTGGGTGCTGCAGGGCAGGAGCGGGTCGACAATCGCGGAGCTAGTGTCAGGGCCGACACCTTCCGGGTACACGACCTTGCACTTTCGCGCTGCCCTTTAACTTCTCGTTTCCTCGTAAGCCTATTTATTTTTAAAAGGATTCCAAGGAGCCTTCTTGACATGGCTCTCACAGCCTATTGCTTACCACATGAATTTCCTAGTAACTTCTCCATCCTCTGTGAAATATGGTGATAGTTCAGCACGTTAGACTTATGGAACTAAATGAAATAGAATTATCCAAAAACATAACAAACAATTCCTTTTCCAATTACAAACTAAAATATACTCTTCGGATTAGATTTTTACACACACATATTGATAAGTAGTCGATAGAAAATATCTTGTAAGTTATTTCGATAATTTTTTGTGTCTGTTGTTTGACTTAATTAGGGGGTATTAGGGGATATTAATAGGGGGATATTAAGGGATATATATTAATTAGGGGATATTATGGCCAACCGCTAGATCTACCTTTCACTGTGAACGTAGTTTGCACTGAAACGTCTAAGCCGCGTAAGTCCAGAGCTACTTGTTTGCGAGTTTTAGGAAACCAGGGACCACACTGTGCATTCGCCTTAAAACTCGTTTGTCCAAAGAAAGCGTGTAAATTGGGTTTAACCCTGGCGCACCCTGGAATTTACCATACTGCTCGGAAATATAGGATCCGGAACGTTGTTTTGCATACTAGTGATGATTTAAAAACAGATTTTTTGAACCTACCTACTTATAAAGTGGGATTTTCATGCAATATCTTATTTTGTTGATATTAATTTAATTTTTGTCTAGTTAACTAAATACTCTTTTACTCATGATTATCTCTATGTTAATGCAATAAAAAACCCATCGTGCATTTAAAACTACAACTACCAATCAGAATTCAGAAAATAATCGAAACCGTTTAATTAAGACACCATAACAAAGACGTGGACAAGGTATTTCCAATCCGCCATGAAGCATGGACGAAAGTATACTACATCACAGATTACATACTTATATCAACTATATATAAACAGTGAATGAATATAACTAAATTAGTGAAGTATACGTTAAGCTTGATGACTAATGAACATAAACTTCTTAACATAAATAAATTAAATGTTTTACAAGAAACACATATGGTCTTAGCATTACAAATGTACAAATTGCAAACGTCAATAGTTTACCTGTTCTAAAACGTACACCTGCAAAACTGTGTCAGAAGGGACTTTTTTACTTTCCAATATTTATACACGATGTGAAAAACACATTGCTTATCTGTGATTAATTTTTTAAATTAACTTTATGACAGTACTCTCTCCTTCGCGTAATTAAATTATTATTTGATTTTAAATTATGAAAACCCTCAAAAGGTTTTTCTTATACTTTTAAGAACATTTTCATTTTTATTGTCCAAATGATGTATTTTTTTAAATTTTATTCTAGGAAATATAGAGAATACAGAGTGCTAAGCAGTCAAAACACTCGGCTTCTGAGACAGGTATCTCTCTTCTAATAGTGCGATAACTTGCTCTAGTGTGGCTTAAGGAATCAGTGGCACGAAATGATTAGTGAGTGTTTCAAGCCGTGAGCGAAAATATTGATTTTTCTTTTCCATCCAAATGGTAATGTTGCATAGTCCCTTTTCGCGTTTTCGCCTGGTGTGAAATCGGAGTGAGAATGAGTCGAAAGTACGTCCCAGGCAATTGCAAGACGGCAGTAGGCTGAGGCTTATGAGATTATTCCTCTCGATAATCTCTCTCAACACAAAAGATGAGTTTATTCAACTCTTCTGAACTAAAAGAATGTACCAAGCACAAAGATATCATTAATACATCATATAATCTATAAAGAGAATCAGTTATTTTTAAAAGTTACCTTTGCTAGAAATCGCTCTACTAACACGAATTACATAACGTCAATTATGTACGAATTGCTTTAGAAATCGTAAATATTCGCCTCAGTGGCGAAAGAACATGCATTCTTAATTTCTGCAAACGAAAAGCGTAATTACGGGTCATTTTCAACAGGACTCGCACAGTACAATTTATCCACAGTAACTAGACTGATATTTTTTGTAAGATTTCCAATGTTTGAATGACTTGCAATACCAACAATTGGATAGGGATCTCCATTATCTCCAACTCTGTATAATATTTTCATATCTGATATCCCTTCACTAATAGACTCAGAAATTGCGTTATTTGCAGATGACACAGCAGTCTATACATCGCATAAAGATCTACCTCTAGGCAGAGATAATCTACAGGATGACTTAAATATTCTTTCTGACTGGTTTAATAAATGGAACATAATTATTAATCACTCTAAATGCCAGGCCAAAATTTTCACTTTAAGAAAAACAAAATTAATCTATCCTCTAATTCTAAATGGTAAAGCAATTAAATGGCTCCCTACCTCACAACCTGCAAAATATCTGGGACTATATTTTGATCGGACTCACATGGAGAGATCATATTACAACTGTAGCTAAAAACACTTTTATCAAAATGATTCAATTATATCCACTCATTAACAAAAACTCAAAATTAAACATAGAAACATCCCTATCAGTATTTAGATATATAATACGACCGTCACTGACATATGCTAGTCCCATTTGGGGAGGTGCTGCCCCAATACACATTCAAAAATTGCAAATTATACAAAATAAATTCCTACGATGGTCAGTTAATGCACCATGGTTTATAAGAAATGAACAGTTACACAAAGAACTTTCAATTGAAAACATAAAAACATGGATACTAAAAATCTCAAAAAATTTCTACTCATCCTTACACTCTAGCTCAGCCTATGAACGATTTAAACTAGGAAAAACATCTTCAACATATTCCAGAATTAAATTTAAATTTTCAAAAGATTTACTACAACCTCCATAATTTGACTACTATATATAAAGAATATTATACTACTGCCAATACATTATACCATTGTTTTGTTTCTCAAAAAAAATGTATTTAATTAAAACAAGTTGTTAGAGGTCCCAGTAAGGGTATCCCTCAGTAATTATGTATATAGTTAAATTGTAGCTTCCAGTTAATTTGTATATAGATTATTACTTGAAATAGTTATGTATATATATGTATTCAATACCTTGAACGATTCTGTATGTAATCGAACAAGGATAATAATAAATTAAAAAAAA